>JADWPU010000020.1:0-552235 GCA_016109575.1 Phialophora chinensis | reverse complement strand
TATCCAGCCAACCAGCCAACCAGCCAGACAAGCGACGTGAGAGGATCTTTCTCATGTCCTGTACACCGGCACATACCATGATATGTACGTAGGTAGATACGTACGCTTGGATGGGCGAGGTGAGACTTGAGGCGGTTGGGAACAAGAATCCCGTAGCATATCAGTACAGTGCAGTACAAAGCAGGACACGACGGGATAATACAAGAGAGTACCTGTCCTCGTACGTGCAAGATAGCGATCTCCTCCCCTTGCGAGACTTGGATCTGAACCTGATATGAATTTCAATGCGAAGTCCAATATCATCGTTGGTACGACATTATTCACGTCGGATCCCCCGAGCCCGGGACTCCGCCCCCCAAGGTGACTCGATGCTCGCCCTCCGCGGCTCCTCTAGTGTTTTGAAGACGGCGGATTTCCCCCGCAGAGCAGCGGGATGCAGGATAGATATCCCGCCGAGTATCAATCGACATCAGGCTATATCTAATTGGAGAGCCAAGTCTCGGATAGGATGTTTCGATACCCACGAGATCGACTTGTCCAACGCTCCTCACCGATTTATGGCCAATGATGACTTGGTGTTTCGGGAATTTGATCCATCGCAATCCCCCATGACGTCCATCTCTTGCGCATCTCACACTATGAATTATTTCCACCGGGGCCAGCACTTGGAATCCACCTTGTGTAATATATCATGTACAACAGAACCATAGACCATGTCGACACTCAGTCAGCTCCTGCGCAAGGCCGCAAAGCCCTTGCCTCCCATCAACAGTGCGTCCTTTGCCGAGTGTTTTGACTGGCTGGGCCAGTACCAGTATGTGTTGATCGGAGACGCAAGTCATGGCACTTCCGAATTCTACCACGCCCGGGCGGAGATCACGAAGCGTCTCATATCCCACCATGGATTCACCGTCGTGGCGCTGGAAGCAGACTGGCCGGATGCCGAAGCCATCGACCATTACGTTCGGCACTGGCCGAAATACCCCGGCATGTCGGGACCCATGGAGAGCCCGTTCAAGCGATTCCCGACCTGGATGTGGAGAAACGTTGAAGTGCAGAACTTTGTTCGTTGGTTGCGAGAGCATAACGACGGGCTCCGGGGAGAAGACGAGAAAGCCGGCATCTACGGACTGGATCTGTATTCGTTAGGGGCCTCCATGGAAGCGGTCATCAACTACCTCAACGACATCGATCCCGGAATGGCCGAAGAAGCGAAAATCCGGTACACCCGTCTCCAGAGGTGGGTCGGCAAAGAGCAGCAATATGGGCTGCAGATGCGATCATCGGGGTCCAAATCGTGCGAGGCCGACGTTGTGGCCATGTTGATTGAGCTTCTCAAGAAACGCCTCGAGTATTCCGCCATGATCCACGACGGCCAACGGTTCCACAGCGCCGAACAGAATGCCGAGTTGGTGGTCGACGCCGAAGAGTACTATCGCAAGATGTACTGCGCCGACGAGATCACCTGGAATCTGCGGGACTCGCACATGTTCACCACGCTGAAGCGTCTGATGGAATTCAAGAAGAGCAAGGTGGTGGTGTGGGCACATAATAGCCATTTGGGAGACGCCCGACACACGGACATGGGCATGCGGCACGGCGAGATCAACCTGGGCCAGTTGTGCCGACAGCATCTCCAGAACGTCGCCATCGTTGGTTGCGGCACCCACGATGGCACTGTGGCCGCCACGCACGAATGGGGCGGCGAGATGGAAATCATGAATGTCAATCCGTCGCGCGAAGACAGCTGGGAGAGAGTCGCCCACGACACTGGTCTGAGCCGCTTTCTGGTTGATATTCGGAAGAGGCACTGCGACGAGAAAACGCGCCGCCGGCTGGAGGAGAACAGGCTCGAGCGGTTCATCGGCGTCATCTACAGGCCGGACACAGAGCGGTGGAGCCACTACAGCGGCTCCCAGCTGGCGAGACAGTTCGATGCCTACCTCTTCTTCAACACGACGCACGCCGTTACACCGCTGGATCACAAACAGCCACTGACTCCGACCGCCGAGGCTGAAACATATCCATTCGGTCTTTGACAGAGTCACAGAGGCTCGAAGCAGGGTGTCTGGTCGATGTCAACCGTTGCCCTCGGACCAACTGGAACCACGTTATAATGCAGAGCTAGAGATATACACCGAACGCCCTAAAGATATCACATGCGCATACGCCATGTTCTACATAGGGAGTGGGGCCGGGGGCGGAGGCCGGGGTGTTGATATCGTAACACGGCCCAAAAACACCAGCATCGTACATACTCGATACTCATTGCTCGGGTGATGTGATGTGACTGACTGGTGTGGAGAGCAGTGAAAGTACGCTGTGATTGAGACCGACAAAAGGTTTCTGTTGCCATTGCCGTTGCTGTTGCGGTTGCACCGTGGTTCGACGGTGGACTGTTGACCCGTCGACATCAGGTGATAATTAGATCTCAACCATAATCATGATTCCTTCAAAGTCGGTGGTCTCTCTCGCACCCACATCTCCGTCCGGGACTTCCACGACCGGCAGCGCGCTCATCTCTAAAGCCACTACGAGAAGATCCATCTACAGACCCATACATAGTAACATCAAAGCTCGACGAAAGAAGGCAGTGTGCTCATTCATATTTGATGTACACCAGCTGGATCGCACGATTGTTTCATCATCCCTGCAAACGGCCCGAGCAACATCACCACCACCAGCACCACCACCAGCACCACCAGCACCACCAGTCAAGGCGCGATGGCGATGGCGATGGCAAGGGGGAGGCCGCCCTTTCGGAAATAGCGGTCCCTCCGCCCGTTGAGAACCCTTCCGATGCGCCTCTTTACCGGCACCATACTCTGGAGGAGAACTTGGAGAGCCTGGCGGGCATGCCGGGGCAGCAGGGGGGTCGCAACAGCCCTCGTCACGAACAAGCATCGTCGAGAGGGGAGGCAGAGGGCGAGGTGGTCCGGCGACGAGAATCGCTCGAGGAGGCGTACGCGCGCATCAAGAGGGAGGAGCAAGCGTAATGTAGCGTGAGCAGGATCTAGAGCTGGGTTCCTCGGCTTTGCAGAACATTAGTGGATATCCTGGATTTCATCGAATATTAAGCGCACAGTTGTGTCTTGGGTACGTAGTTGTTCGTGACCATGCGTTAGGGGGAGACAACTTAAGAGACCAGACAATCGCAAGTATTCTACCGTCTGGATCCCGCCTTCTTTTCGTCTTGAGGCTATCGACTTCTGTGGCGCATTTGTTATCTGCACGGATTGAAGTCCTTTCTGCACTGCTATTTCCTCGATAAGGCGCTCCATAAACTTTGTCGACCCTCAGGCCAAGCACAAAGGCATAGTTGACGACCCATTACGAGCTCGACCATACCCGTACGGTCTGGTGGCGGGGATGGGCCATCTAGAAGTCGAATTGACATGGCTTTCGGAGATGAGCCGAGCAGGCGGGAGGGGGATTGTATACTTCATTGGGAGAGTGGGAGGAAAAGGGCATCGAAGAGCGAACGCGTCGCGCTACTGGGACAGCAAGGTGTGCCACGTGACCATCGCACTTTGCAAATCTCAACGCGTCTGTCAACACGCCAAGCACTGACGTGGATGTGGGTCCGGAGAATTTTATGGTCGTCGAGTCTGCAGCCTCGACGACTTCTCCTCCTTCCCGCCTGGCTGTTGCCAGCGACGGACTGCTACCTTTTCATTTCTGGATCTCCTGGGCTGGCCCTATACTGTCGAGGGCGATAGGCTGAAAAGTCTACGTATCGAGCCCCAAGCTCAGTCCCAAGTGACAGTCCCAACCCTCGTCTGGCCAGACCGCCGTTCTACCCTTCTCGACTTCCTACTTCACTCAGAACTTCAAGATGAAGTACGTTCTAGTGTCTGGAGGTGTCATAAGTGGCATGTGAGTCTCTACGGATATGTCGGTAGCGTAGATGTTCTCAAATCATCGTCGCTAATGGTGATGTGTAGCGGAAAGGGTATCATTGCCTCGTCGACCGGATTGCTGCTCAAGACAGTCGGACTGAAGGTCACGGCCATTAAGATCGATCCCTATCTCAATGTGGACGCTGGGACCATGGCCCCAACCGAGTATGAAAGCCTTCTGATATACCTACGGAGCCAAGTCTAATCGGTCCCAGACACGGGGAGTGCTTCGTCCTCGATGACGGTGGTGAAGTTGATCTCGATCTGGGAAACTACGAGCGCTACCTCAACGTAACTTTGACCTTCGAGAACAGTATCACGACGGGCAAAATGTACCAGCATGTCATCGAACGAGAGAGACGAGGAGACTACCTGGGAAAAACTGTGCAGGTAGTTCCTCACATCACAAACGCAATCCAAGACTGGATAGAGAGAGTCTCTAGGATCCCGGTGGATGACACAAAGGAAGAGCCGGACGTCTGCATAATCGAGCTGGGTGGAACAGTGGGCGACATTGAAAGCGCACCCTTCATCGAGGCCATGCGGCAGCTGAGAAGAAGGGCTGGCCGTGACAATTTCGTGCATATCCATGTTTCTCTGGTCCCCGTTATTAGCGGTGAGCAGAAGACGAAGCCTACTCAGCAAGCCATTCGGGACGCGCGTGCAGCTGGTCTGGCGCCAGATTTGGTACCACCCGTGACCTTCCTCATGTGCGCTTGAGAGACTGACGACCGTCTAGATTGCTTGCCGGTGCCAGCAACCACTCGAGGACTCCACCATCAACAAGATCGCCATGTTCTGTCAGGTCGAACCCATCCAAGTACTGGCGGTCCATGATGTTGAGTCGACCTACCACGTGCCGCTGCTGTTGGAGCAACAGGAACTGCCAGGTCAACTCCGCGACTTTTTCCGGCTCGACGCGTACCCAATCGCGCCCTCGCTGGTGACAAGAGGCCAACAACTGTGGCACGACTGGAAGAAGCTGACCACATCACAAGAACGCTTCCTGGAGACTGAGAAAGTCACCATCGCCCTAGTTGGAAAGTACACCAACCTGCACGACTCCTACCTCTCCGTCATCAAGGCGCTCGAGCACAGCGCCATGGCCTGCCAACGCAAACTCAACCTCGTCTGGGTCGAGGCAAGCAACCTCGAAAAGGCCACCCTAGAGGCCAACCCAGAAACATACCACAAGGCCTGGCATGAACTCTGCACCGCCGATGGCGTCCTCGTCCCCGGCGGCTTCGGCCACCGCGGCACAGAGGGCATGATCGCCGCCGCAAACTGGGCCCGCACCAAGCCCAAGCCCTACCTCGGCATCTGCCTAGGCATGCAAGTCGCCGTCATCGAATTCGCACGCAATGTTTGCGGTCTGAAGACCGCGCATTCAGTCGAACTCGATGCTCAAACCACTGATCCCGTCGTGATCTTCATGCCTGAAATCGACAAGACCACCATGGGGGGGAACATGCGCCTCGGGCTGCGTCCCACGCTCTTCCAAGAAAAAACTTCCTGGTCCCGCCTGCGCAAACTCTACAACAACGCCCCTGCGGTGAATGAGCGCCACCGCCACCGCTACGAAGTCAACCCCGAGTACATCACGCGCCTCTCTGACGCGGGCCTCACATTCATCGGCAAAGACGACAAGGGCGAACGGATGGAGATCGTCGAGCTGGAGGACCATCCCTGGTTCGTGGGCGTGCAGTTTCACCCGGAGTATCTGTCGCGGGTGCTCAGACCGAGTCCACCTTATCTGGGCTTCGTGGCCGCCAGTGCGGGTGTCCTGGGAAAGGTCACCGCTCAGAGTGCCGCCATGCAGGAACGAGTCAATGGAGATGCAGCCGGTGATGTGCACGGAAGCGTCAATGGCATGAATGGCTTGACGAATGGAGTCAAAGCTGCGTCGCTGGGCTTTTAGCCACTGAGATGAAGATCTAAAGGGCATTTACAGAATACGAGTATGAGGAAGGGGCGAGTAGCAACTGTAGCTGGCTGACTGTTTTCCGACTCGTCTTGGTTCTTGATGACTGCATGAAGTATGCTATGCCTTCTGGTAGAGGCAAAGATTTGATGACTCGCGAGTATTCATTCCTCGAGCAGGAATGGATGACAAGGAATGGATACACGGACGGACGGATGGTTCGATAGATGAATAGCTTCTCGGGTTTGTCTGAAATCTACAAGCACATAAATATATAAGTGTGGAGTTCGGGCTCAATCCCTGGCCAGAATTCAGAGGATCGATCACTATATATACCCTGCCTACCTACCCACATGTAAACTGCCACTGTAGAGGACTCCTCTTCCTGCATAGTGTTCTCTTTACCACCCGAACATTTGATCTCGGCCGTTCGCGTCTTTAAGTCTGGGTTCAGTTTGTTGTACTGTACCGAGTATCTTTCGGTAAGCCGGTGCGTGTATATGCAGTGCTGTCGTGCACGAGGCATATCCGTCGAGATCAATTACTGTAGCTGGCCAGCTAGCCAGCTGGTCGGTCTGTAGTCTGTAGTCTGCTTTGTGGTCCGTGATCTACTGTATAGTCTCCGAGATCTCTGTCTTATGTCATGACGCGTAATAATATGGCACGAGACTCATCAAACGAATCTAGTCTGAAGCATGACCTCCACGGCCGCCTCCACTTCCACTGGGTCTCACGCCCGCCCCCGCTGCTGCAGGGCCTGGGCCAGGACTAGGACTGTCGAATGCCTTCCCGCCGGTGCGCTCCCTCTGGCTGCCCTTTTGCACGGTCATGCCCTTGCCATCCGCATCCACGGCGACCAGTTCCTCCTCCCCAATGTATACGGCGGATCCTCGGCCGCCGTCGTCGTCGTCGTCGCCGGTATTCCCGCCTGTATTCATGTCGTCGCCTGCGGCGGCACGGAGTCGCGCTCTCTCGCGCTCGACCCACGCCCTCCACCGCCTGTAGCACAGCACGCTCAGGCCGCCGAAGACGATGAAACTGCCGCAGATGGCCCCGCCGATGACTTCGTAGTAGTCGCCCGCGGTGGCGACGCCGTCCCAGAAGGGGCCGGTTGGGGTCGCGACGTTCAGGATCAGGGATAGTAGTTGGAGGACGCCGATGATGATGGCGCACACGACCGTCAGGCTGGTGAGCACGATGCTGTAGTACAGGAAGGTGAGGGGGTCTTTGACGCCCGGCCGAAGTTGGGGTTGGGCCGTCGAACTTTCTCGAGGTGTCGCCGCGGCGGGATGCGGTCGCGTGTAGGGATTTGGTGCCGCTGGTGCTGCTGACCGTTCGACGTCGTCGAGGATCAAGGGCTCGGTTGTGGCGGTCACGATGTCTGTGTCCGTATAAGTGTCGGTGTAGGTGTCGGGTTGTTGGTCTATGTCATCCGAGCTGCCTTTCTTGTCGTCTCCGCCCATGCCCATTGGCGCGACGTACAGGCTCATCATCAATGCCCCATCCGTGGTATCTACGAGACACATGCCCGCCGTGAATAGGACGGGGAAGATGAGGATGAGCCAGAAACTCGTGCCCTTTGCGCCTTGAATGCTGCTTATGCCCAGGAGAGCGATCTCAGAGCTGGTGTCGAAGCCCATGCCGAATAAGACGCCGAGTGGGTACATCTTCCATGGCCGGTCGATGAGTTTGAACATGCGTTTCAGGACGCGGAAGAAACAGCCGCCGCCCTCGATCTTCCAGGCCTCTTCGCCCTCTTGTTCCGGTTGAAGGCGGATGACTTTCCTGATCTGCACAATCAGCTTGTATAAAATGTAGGCATTCATGATGCCGAGCAGGATAAGGAACGCGGCCGACACGGACGTGCCGATGATCCCACCGACGGTGCCGAAACTGTCAAACCGGCCGGCGATGCCTGCTGCGGTGGCTGCCACGACGATGGAGGTGATGATGACGATGGTGCTATGCCCGAGGCTGAAGAATGTGCCCACGGTCACGGGTCGCTGGCCCGTGGCTATGAGTCGTCGGGTCATCAGGTCGATTGCTGAGATGTGGTCCGCGTCGAGCGCGTGGCGGAGACCCAGTGTGTATGCCAGCGCAGCGGTGGAGAGGAGGTGTGTATGTGACGAAAGGATGAGCCCGCATATTGCCCAGACGACGAGGTTGACGAAGATCAGCAAAGCAATGATCAGGATGGCTCGAAGAGGGAGCTTTCGGAGGTAGGGTATTCGAGCATGCCAGCGAGACAGACGGCGGTGCACCCGTTGCTGACGAATCTTGTAGTATGCCTTCCACGACTTCCAGGCTGTTTGATGAGGAGGGGGTCGGTCCTCACTGGAGCTTCGCACGTCCATGACTTGGCTTGGCTTCCTCCTCGCCCTTGGCTTTCCTGATCCCTTCCGCCGCTTCTCTCCCGGTTGCTACGTCTGCACCTACCTCACCGGCAAGAGCTGTTGAGCGACCGCTTGAATCGCAACGAGCTCTTGTCACGGATGGGAAATGAGAGGGGCAATGAGAGAAGTTTTTCCATTGCCAGTGTCGTGACGGAGCAGCGCGGGGTCAAAATCCAGCGCGATGCGGGGTCCTCCGATAAGATAAACACTGATTCGAGTATGTGTAGAGCCGCTTTCGGGCCAATGGTTGTGCAGCACCCCCGGCGAGGTCCAAGAATGTGCTCATGGCTTGCGTCGCACCAGCTTGTCGAGCAAACCGGGGCTGACATTTGTCGCAAGGCGTGTGGTCAGATGCGGTGCGGCCAATTAGCGACGCTGTCCAGCTTCGTACCAGACAGGGCTGCAAGGCTGCACAAGGCTGACTCCCTCGGTACTCGGGCCACCCACCGGAGCCATGGGGATGGGGGAGTTAATAATATAAAGTTCACTTTTCCTCTTTCCCCTCTCAGCCCTCGGAGTGTATGTCCTGTGATTGCATTGTACCTCGACCGCGCAGCTTTGGCTTCTGGTCACCATGTCGTGGCCACCTCTCCGGGAACGTCTACAAGCTCTGCTTGAACCAGGGTATCTCCTGTACGCAAGCGCATACGGTATGCATATCCTCACGCCTCTACGCTCTATACGCACGCATAGAAGATCCTTTCGAAAGCTGACCAATTCCACTTCACAGCCTTCCTCATTACTTCCTTCCGCTTCTACGTCTTGGGGTTCAACACCCCCTCCAAGTCCAACTTCAAGAAAGTCCGCGATGATGCCTTCTCCGATTTCTGGACCAAAGCCACAGGTAAATAGCGGCCCGAGTCCTGTGAAGTGCGGTGCGGTGAGGCTCCCTTCTTACCTACCACTTTTTTCCAGCACCGGTCGAAAATCCGCCCCCTCCAAAGGGCTCCCCGACACTAGTTCCCCCACTCCTGTCCCGCGCCCGTGGCGTCGTTCTGGATATCGGCCCCGGCTCCGGGTCGCACGTGGCATTGTTCGCCGACAACGCCAACATCAGCGCCATATACGGCGCGGAGCCCACGACGGGACTGCACAAACCACTCCAGCTCCGGATCGACGAGGCCAAGCTCTCGGGCAAATACCACATCCTGAGCTGCACGGCGGACAAGGCCGAGCTGTTACCGGCCCTGGCGAAGGAAGGGGTCCAAGTCTCCCCGAAGGGCGTCTTCGACACCATTGTCTGCGTGCGGGTTCTGTGCTCGGTTCCAAATCTGGAGCAGACAGTGCGCGATTTCTACTCGCTCCTCCGTCCCGGTGGCGAGCTCATGGTGGTCGAACATATCCGGAATCCCTGGGAGACTACAGGCAGCGTCTTGGGCCGACTGATGCAACTCATCTACCAGGCCCTGGGGTGGACCTTCTTCCTCGCCGGCTGTGAGATGAATCGCGATACGCCGGCGGTGCTGAGGAGGGCCGCGCCGTGGGAGGCAGTGGAATTGAAGACACATTTTGAATGGACCGCTCTGCCATACGTGGCTGGCACTTTGACGAAGAAACGGTAGTGAAAAGGAGCAAGCGGTAGTGAAAAGGAGCAAGCGGTAGTGAAAAGGAGCAAGCGGTAGTGAAAAGGAACAAGCGGTAGTGGAAGGGAGCGAAGGCTCTCTGTTGGGCGTTGAGTCAGCGGGAAGTCCTGGTATCAAGCAAGCCAAGATACCAATGGCGGTTGATCACGGTTGATGTGGCATTATTACTGAGATTGTATTACGACGGGTGTATCATGAATGATAGCTTTTTGCATGCCTATTAGCTCATGTCCTGGTTCACGATTGCGGAGCGTCCCCAATAGCGGCATCTTCCACCTACTGCAGACGTCTTCGTTCCGAGCTATATAGGCGGGCCGAGGTGGAGGGCCTGGCTAGCGAGGAGGAGAACGAGGGTGAGAGTGAGCCCGAGAGTGTGAAGGAGAATAAGGAGCGAAGGAGCGAAGGAAACACATGCCGTAACTGCTTTCGTTGACCCAGCGGCGCTGCTTAATCAGGAGACATGCTTTTCCTCCAGCAACACTAGGACGGTCATGCAATGCCTCCTCCGGCCATCATGGTTGCGCTGTGTACTATTGCCAAGACTGGACTGTTATATTCTCATGTACCATGAGGGAGGGCACAGTGTGGGTTATCCTGGAACGAATCTTTGGGTATGAACCATGATCGATCACTTGGAATTCAGTCAGCGCTTCGAACTCACTCGTTATAAGTATCCTTGACCGTTATATTACATGTAGCGTGGTCCATCTCTCAAATGTGCCTCAGTCTGCTTGCTCCAGGCTTCGGCTTTGTCTGCTCTCGACTTCGCAGACGCAAACCCGATTCGACTGCTGTCATGTGTATATCTATCAAGAGCTTATTCTAGCGTGTATGTCACAGAGTTGATGATCACAGGCTTGGAACGGTCGTGTGCGAGCGAACTGATAACACCGTCAGTGAGAGAAGATTATGTTGTTTATTTGAAGGGCAGTAAGAGCTCACCTCTCTGGCCCTCCTAGACTTCTGAGAGCCATTTGGTGGGCGGCTCGGCGGAATATTTTCTGATGTACTCGTCGCAAAGAACTTCATAGATGAAGTCGTATTGCACGTTGTCCATGTCCATCATCATCATGCCCTACTCGCAGAGAGTGTCCACCGTCTTCCTTATGAGGTCTTCCTCATCGTCCTGAGTGCTGCCCGAATCAGCTGCCGCTCGCGGAGTCAGTCCCGGTATCGAGCAACTCCAGGAAGAAGTCAAGCGCAATGAAGGTGCCAGTTTGTCCCACCCCAGCGCTACCGTGGACCATCCTGAGGGAGCCTCCTGACACCCTCTGTAAGTATTCTTCGAGCCGGACAAGCGCCTGGCTGTCGGCAGCGTCAGATTTTCCAGATTCCAGCCATCCTTCAAACAAGTAATGGTCTATAAATCACTCCTCTGCTCCGATGCTCATGAGCAGATGTCGTACCTCGCAGTGCATTGATAGCTCGTAATGGGTCGAGAGTAGCCTGATGGTACACTCTTCCGTCTTCATTTCCTCGAGCTCGGCATCTGTGGATCTCACTTGGTAAGTGTGCCAAAGCTGTGGGATTCGGAGGAGGGCTACCGATGACCCTCCTTCAAGGCAGCTCACCCATGGCCGCTTCATCCTTCTTTTCTCCACCGCGCAAATGGATGCCTTGCACGACGAGTTGCTCTTCCACGTGAACGCAGCGCCGCATGCCTATACAATGTACAGGCATATGTCAGCGTTGCTATGCCACCGATCCCGTCAGCCCCGTTACACTAGTTTCAAAGTGCTTCTAGTAGAACTTAATTCGATATTAGCGAATAGCTGGGCTGGCTTCGCTCCACTTTTATATATGGAATCTTTTCAAAATGAGTTTAGCAACAGCAATCTACGTGCCCATTAAAGTGAGATGGCCGGAATAATAAAAGGGGCCTTTCTGCTGGAATTTAAACCTAGTGTTATTATAGCAGGCCGATTAAGATCTCTATATGCAGAGACTTAATGTAAAGTTCGAAGCCTCAAAGTTGTTATGAATAGCTCCTGATAAGGTGATGGTACGGTTCAAGGTTTTACTCGCTGCGGAGTAGTAACATGCTGCTAGGCTGAGGGTGAAGGTACGCGGTCACTTGCAACGGCGTAAGATGGAGCAATCCTCCTGAGCATGCCACATGGCCCTTGTCCTGTGCAACCTCCCTGTGTGGTCGCGGCCCGGCCTCATTAAAGGTCAGTCTTGTTACAAAAGTAAAGACCCTGACGACAAACGACGCGACCCTATCGGGTGCACCTTCCAACTGGACTACCTCCAACCCTAGTCTTGAGGCTGTGGCTTTCCCTTTCTGTCTGCAGCTCCCTTAAATACAGTACTCAGATCTCCAGTGGGAAGCCGAAGTGGAAAATCCACCGCCAGGAGTATCATCGAGAAGAACAAATACCAGCCGAACACACAAAAGACAAAAACAAATGCTCCAGCAGCCTAGAATATACGTCAGAGCTTTCTTCGTACCATCTTACCGGGCCGAGAGACGTAAATGGGTCGAACAAGGCGGAAAATCTGGTAGCAGAATCAACTCACCTTTTCACACTTTTCAGCGACAGCCATCTTACCCTCGGCCAAGGTCCAATAAGTGGCCATCAGCATGATAAAGGCAAGATCGATGAAGAGAAACACCAGGACGAATGTGATGTTGGTCCGCAAAGAAGCCACCAGAAAGAAAAAGGTCACAAGAGCCATGACCATCCAGAAGAATGCTAAATGAATGATGAGTTGACAAACGTCTAGATGGATTGGACCAAAGTTATCACTCACAAAAGCTTGCATAGAACTGTGCGGTACCCCCCGGCTGGTTGGTGTAGTAGGCTTGAGCGTTGAATTCGGGTTGGAGGGTTGCTCCCATTGCCAGCCAAAAGGCACCTTGAAAGAGAGGTCGTCAGTAATCGTCCGTTGGATGAGCATGGAAGCTGTTCTCACCGTAGCAGGCGAATACGACGAACGGGAAGGTATTGCCGATGACCCATTCCAGAACGCTTCCAAGGACTTGGAGCATCCCACCGAAGAAAAAGAACAATCCGCTGTAAAGGTGGATGGAATCAGCAAAATGAGGCCGACCGGTGAACGCGAGTCACAGGATAGGCGCTTTCGTACTCACATTATCGCGGCTCCGTTACCACCAGAGCCTCGCCAACCCATAAGATTACACCCCAAAGGCATAGATGCGATCAAAAACCCCATTAATGGCCTCGAAGTACCTGTCAGTAGACATACTTCAAACCGGAGTCTTAATTGCTTTCCATATAACTTACATGGGAGTTGGATTTGCAAAAGTGCTGCGCAAATGCCCTAGCCTCTGATTATATGGGGAGAGATACATGGACTCGAAAACTTCTCTGGGAATGACCACACTGGAGGCTGTCTGGTAGCGAGTCAAATACTCGTTTTGCTGGTCGGTCGCTTTAGTTCCTCCCCTCGAGTGATCGCCGTCTTGAATGCCATTGGCAGTGCCATTGATGCCTTGCTCGTTTGTAGCCATCTCGATTCGTCTAAGTTGCTGAGAAGCCTTGTGACGTGCTCGTAAGGAAGTTGTGGTTTGCGAAGAAGGTTGCCCAAGCACGATGCAAAGACAATCTATCAACAGGCCAGAGATCTCTTTTTATTTCCTTCGGAACTTTCACTCGAACCGCTCTTTTACTGGTGAATGGAAGACTGACCTCAACCTTGATCGTCCTTGACGTAATGGAGACGAATTGATCATGCGACTGGATTCTAAATAGTCATGAGCTAGTTGATCGACCACTGTTACCTCGAGGCTGGGAGATCATGCGCTCGAGGTTCTCCGTCGTAGCCGTCTCACCCATCTGGAGAGATGCAGGTACACTTGACCATTTCTATCGCTGATCGACGTTCAGAACATAGAGTTGCATCTACCATGGAATAATGGTAATCAAACGAGGCCAGGATGGGGCGAGTTCATTGCCCCGACAAAGCGATTAGTGCCGCCAAAACGCGAGGGAGGTAGGAGGCAACTGTACGGAGTGCTACTCCGGCGACAGCACACTGCTTCCTAGTCAGTCTGCCTTCGATCTGCTGGGATAGGATCAACTCTACCAACTCGCCATTATGAAAAGTAAGCATTCGGGACTCGATTGTGGCGTGTGGCCCGTTGGCAGTTCCTGGATCTGCCTTTGAACGAAAGTCTACTATTACCGATGATCCAGGGAATTTTTTCACCCGTTGCGCATTTGGTAGAGTTCAAGTTTGAATCTTGCGTCCAATATACGGCTAAGCCGTATAGGCTGGCAGTGGAGTTCCTGGAAACCACATCGCCATCGTCACCATGGCCTTCTACTCCCACTTCCCCTTTCCGTACTGCTGGCACTCCCTGTGTAGTCTCGTCACTGAATGCCAGCCAGGTTGCATCCATACACATCGTCTTCCTCCACGCCCTCGTTCAGCCGCCTCTCAAGCTCTCCACTATACTGTGGCACAACGCGGATAGGGACGTTTGGTAAGGCAAATTTGTGCTTTTTTTGTATGTCATCCGAAGAAGACTTCGGGGCTGTGAAATCGCGCAATATTGTAAGTTGAAAATTCAGCGGCCAGCAAACCAGCTGGAACAGACAAGTCTTCTGTATCGCAAAGATTGACAAATGAAGTTGGTGGATTTCTCGTCGTTTTGCGATGCAGACATGTTGGTTCAGGAGACGGGCACTATGCCAGATCTTTTCCTGGTTAAGATTCGTTTTTCAGACCAGCTAGAATGGCATCCTGCGTGCACCCGCGTGTGCCGGACCAATAGAGCTAAAGCACTTGTTCCGAGGTAGGATGCTCCACATGACATTTCATCCTGCAGGGGAGAAATCCCCAGTGGCTCTGTTTCGTCCGTCCGGTTCTGGCGGAAATCATAGCTTTCGCTCCTTCCGGTGGCACTGTCTCCCCATATTGACGTACAAAAGCAACGACCAAGTGGTAAAGAACCGGAAATACTCGATAGTTGCAGCCAACTGCATTGGGCCAGCGACATTATGCCGTTACTATGACAAGCCATGTGTCTGTGCATAGCCCTCACTGCTTAAGCTCCAATTTTTGATCGTGTAGTCTTGGGGATTCCTTCAGGTAGCGCTGGCCAGATGTGAATCCGCTGCGATACATCTTGAAGAGTCAATGCAAGTGGAGATAGCGAGGCATGCACGAAACCAAGAGGAATAGGCGAGTCCATACCACCGTACTCGGTGGCAAGCTAGTTCATTGGCAATGTCGCATGGCTCTGGAAGCTGAAGAGTGTGAGAAAAGTGGATTCTCAAGACCAATATTGCCCTTTTCGACACATTCTCGGTGATGTCAAGCTCGATACTAACTTGGCCGTGAGGAAAATCAGAGCACGACAAGCAAAAGGAGCGTTTGTGGGTGCCCATCACACAAGGACAGGCGTTTCAGCAGATATTTTTCTGCTCGACCGTTCCATCCGGACTGTCCGATATTCCCAATTGGCATGTCTGCTGAAAGATGACGTGCATTCATGAAGTATTCAAATTGTGGAATGATAGGCCTTTCGGCGACGCTGCAGGATAGTCCATGTGGTTAGACATATAGTCGCTATTCGATGCCTGGTACTTCATCTTGGTACAGTATGTCAGCGCTGATACGGGCCTCTGAGACAATATATTAACTCGAACAGATTACAGCAATAAGACACCACAATGCAGCGAACGAATGAAAATAACAAAAGACAACCAATTCGGAAGAGAGCACGAAAGCTTTTCAAATTTCGAAGTGACTACCGGGCCAGTCTGCCACTTACCATCTCCAGGTTCACGGGTTATCGACCACCTGAAGTCGAGCCTCCGTATGATCCTTTGCCACTTCCACCTTTCACATGGTTGAAGTACATTCCGATGCGGCTTGAAATCTGGCTTTCTGCTTGGATGGGCGCTTTCGGTGGCATCCTCCTTATCGAGGCAATCATGTCAACCAGCACTGCTTTCCGCGACATATATCACACGCCCACCATCATCACGTCCTTCGGTGCGTCCGCCGTTCTTCTTTTTGGCGTCATCGAGTCCCCAGTGGCGCAACCACGGAATTTTGTCCTCGGCCATTTCATCTCGGCTCTCGTGGGAACGGCCATCACCAGACTGTGGGTATTGAATCCGAGCTACCAGGGATACCTTGAGAACACCGAATTCCACACCTCGACCTTTGTCAACGGCGGACTCTCGATGGCGACCTCGCTCCTGGCTATGCTGATTACAGGCACGGCTCACCCTCCGTAAGTCCCTACCAGGCCCTGCCAATAGGCCTGTACTGAATCCTACATAGCGCTGGTGCCACCGGTCTCAACGCCGCCGTTCAAACAAAGGTCGTAACACTTTCATGGCGTTATCTACCCACCGTTCTTGCCTCGTCACTTATCATGCTAGGGTGGGCCCTGATCATCAATAATGTCGGCCGTCGTCGATATCCGCTTCATTGGTGGGCCCCCGGTGCAACATTCGTCGACTACAATGAAGACTCGGAGTTGGAGAAGGCAGAAGAAGGTGAAGTGGAACGTGAAGAGGTGGAGGAGGGTGAGCTCGAGAGAGAAAGTACTGATGTTAACGAAAGACTGTCTGAGGATAGCAGAAAGCATAGAGGAGGATCGCGTCGCTCGTCATTGAGAGAAATGGGCCCGGAAAGCATTCGAGCAGAAGAGCTACAGCAAGCAACTTTGCAAAGCGCCCACTCGATGCATCACCGGCAGAGTTCTCGAACCGCCAGCTAAGCTCTAGTAGGGAGGGTTATCGCTTGGACTAGATGACGTTCGCGGTTGGCAAGCCAGCCTTCAGAGAGCGTTCAGAAACGAATTCGGGATTGAGTGAGTCAATTGAAGCTGCTTTGGTACCACCAAAGGTACGTGATGACAGTCCTCCACAGCAACGAGCTCCTCGTCTTATTCGCAGATAGTATTTTGAAAATAGGTCATCATGATTTACGGGCTGGATTATCGGCATACCCTCCATCGTCATCGAGTGAGATCTCCCTTGGACATCTCTAGAAGAGAATCTTATAATGTATCAACGGCACGTCCGGTCCGGACTTCTATAGTCTCGTCTGCATAATATCCTGAAGAAGATGACGTTTACGTCAAACTCCTTCAAGTCTCATGCACAAGCGCTATCCTTTGGTCTGCTCTTGATCACGTTTAAAAACCTCTTCTTCCCACCCGCAGTCTCGATCATGAAATAGAATCAAGGTCCAGATATGACTGCGACGGCGCCACGAGTTTTCCTGATCCGTCATGGTGAGACTGAATGGTCACGAAGAGAGTTACACACGGGCAGCACCGATGTGCCGTTGACGGAAAAGGGTGAACACCAGGTCAAGAGTACCGGTGTCACCTGCATTGGCGACGGGAAACTCATCGACCCGGCGAGGATCGCCCGCATGTAAGCCCAGGAGCTCTCGAAGCACGAGCGACACTACGAAGTCTATGCTAACCGTTGCAGTTATGTTTCGCCTCGAACTCGAGCCCTCCAGACTGTGAAACTGCTTGACTTGGGGGTGAATGATCGTTTGCCATGGGATTCGTCGTTATCGGATACTCGCCTGCCAGCATCTTCTCGCAAGACCAACGCCTCCATCGAGATATCAGAAGCCCTTCGGGAGTGGGACTATGGTGACTATGAGGGTAAATCCGTCGCTGAGGTCTGGAAGAAACGACACGCAAAGGACTTGGACACCGGGAGTCGGCCATGGAATATTTTCCAAGACGGCTGCGAAGGCGGCGAGTAAGCGCTCCATTATCCAGATGAGTTGTGTACTCTTAACATCTTGGGATTCTATCAGAAGCCCCGCCCAGGTCACCAAGAGACTAGACGCCTTCATCAGCAAGCTCATAGACGATTTGAAGAAAAGTGAAAACAGGGCCGGAGGGTTCGAGAGATCAGATATAGTCTGTGTTGCCCACGGACACATCTTATCCGCGTTGGCGACGAGATGGACAGGCAGATCCCTCGAAGATGGCATGAGACTGTTGATAGACACAGCAGGAATCGCCGTGCTCAGGTATGTTTGGCTCGGGCCCCGAATTTCCATCAGAAGCTGACACACACATTTCCCCAGTTTCGAGCATCATGCTTTGGATGAGCCAGCCATCGTAATTGGACCCAAGTCATAATTCCATGGTGAAAAGCGAGTTGGAAAGATAAGAGCTTCACGAGACATTGCGTACCCGGACAGTGCTGCGGTGCCTTGTTAGTGAAGACATTGCTGCCGTCATTCTGTCTTCGCTGAACTCAAATCATTCGAGGCACACGCGGTAACGGTGCTCTGAGAACTAATAGCATGTTTATGGTGTTCCTGCCTCTTCTCGCCATGATGTCTTGATCTTCCCAAATCTTTCAAGTCCCAACCTCCGAGCTGGAGGCGCGTTTGCGTTCGGTGGACAGGCGTCGAAGCTCCTGTGATTGCCTTCTCATTTCTTGGCCGAGCTCCTCGGCAAGCTCGAGATTCTCTTCAAGGGTATGGTGGCGAACGAGAATATCTTCATCATCCTCGGCCGCAATGTCTTCACCCCGTGAATTTCGTCGGACATTCTCCTCTAGAGTGTGGTGACGGTAGACCTCGGAGTCATCACGATTTTGGATAGGCGGAGGCACCGACACCTCACTCAGACCTCCCGATGGGTCAGATTGACGTCGTCGTGTGGACCGGCGAGATGGTCGCTCCTCTGAAGTTTTGCCCTTGAATAGCGCCCGCAATTTCTCCCACATAGTTGTGCTTACTCCTTGAACTTTCTATTGACAACAAGATGTTTCTAGTGATGCCTGAAATGCGAGCATGGCTACCGGAGAGATGATACTTACATACCTTTGATCATGGCTTGTTTGCCAGCTGGAGTGGCACGCGCCGGTGACTTGGTCAGGAGACTTTGCAGTGCCGCCCGGGCCGGATCCGAGTCGCAATTTAGAATCCGACTACTTTGACAGAAAACTTACCACGACAGCCTGACCGCACTCACTCGTCACCTTACTTGATGTCATTGACTTTTGCTGTACAGAGTTGATGGACTACCCACTTCTCTTGCCCAGCTTAAAGGCTGTCACCAGTTTTGCCCACCTCTACTCGGTATGACTACGGATTGTTCTCTCAAACAGGTCGGCACTCCCAATTCTTTGGACTTTCGTCTGTATCTGGAGAGAGATGGGTTCCCCATTTCGATCTGGCATGACCTGCCCTTGTACGCCGACAAAGAGGAAGACGTCTTGAACATGGTTGTGGAGATTCCGCGATGGTCCAATGCGAAATTCGAGGTAGGTGACATCGACTGTGGGGCTGGTAAATCGCTGGCATCCATACTATTTGAGAATGGCCGCCGACATCCAGGGAGAAAAGATTTCCAGAGACGAAGCCTTCAATCCCATAAAACAGGACATCAAGAACAACAGACCCCGGTTCGTACGCAATGTCTTCCCTTACAAAGGCTACATCTGGAACTATGGTGCCCTTCCAGGAGTAAGTCGTAGCCTTGCCAGCCCACACTTTCCGCCAGAAGGTCCCCTGACACCATCAGACATGGGAAGATCCCTCTCATATCCACCCAGACACGAAGCACCCTGGCGACAACGATCCCCTTGATGCCTGCGAGATCGGCGAATGGGTCGCGTATACTGGTCAGATCAAAAGAGTCAAGGTTCTCGGAGCAATGGGCCTCCTGGACGACGGTGAAACAGACTGGAAAATCATCGTCATCGATATCAATGATCCACGCGCGGGCGACGTGAACAACATTGCAGATGTCCAACAACACTTTCCTGGTCTTTTACACGCTACACGGGAGTGGTTCAAGCTCTACAAGGTTCCCGATGGCAAGAAGCCAAATGAACTTGCCTTGAACGGGGAGTTCAGAGATCGAAAGTGAGCGTTGCCCACATACACCATTTGCTCCTGGAGTCTGAACACAGTCATGCTCTTCCTGCTCCAAGGATAATGCTGACGAGAAAGCAGTTACGCCATGTCGATAGTCAGAGAATGTCAAAGAGCATGGGAGAAGTTGATCAGTGGCAAGGTATCGCCCGGCGAAATAAGTCTTGTCAGGGCCAACGCAAGTGATAGGGGTTTGAGCTCCAGCAACATTAGGGCTGCAGGCAATGATGAATGTCAATCGACCGAAGAGAATTTGGATAAATGGTTCTATCTGCACAAGTAGCTCATCCGTATCGAATCAGTTGACCAGATCGACGGCCGGCAAGGGAGGCGACTGTTCTACCCGGCTGTACCGCAGAGCGATCATCAACCTGTCTTCTGAGAATGGGCAAATCTGAACGATTCTCCCGCGTAATGGAAGCCAATGTTTCTTGCCTCTAATTCCTCCTCAATGTCCATGAGCCGGTTATACTTAGCGACTCGCTCGCCTCGGCAGGGCGCACCGGACTTCAAATGGCCGCACCCGATTGCGACAGCAAGATCAGCGATAAAGTCGTCCGTGGTCTCCCCAGAGCGGTGGGAGACAAAGACTGACCAGCCCAGCTCGTACGCCCGTTCTGCCGCTGCAATAGCCTCGCTTACTGTTCCAATCTGGTTCACCTTCAAGAGCAGAGAGTCACATGCGTCATCCTTTGCGGCCATCTCTATCCGCACGATGTTGGTCGCCAGGAGATCGTCGCCCACCAACTCGACATTGGCGAGTTTGGAAACCACGTGAAAAGCCTTCCATGAATCCCAGTCGTCTTGTGCAAAGGGATCTTCCAACAGAACAATCGGATATTTGTCGACCAAGGCGCGGTATAAATCTGTCAGTTCTGAACTGGAGAGTCTGTTCGGATCATGGGACTTGTAGCCCAAATCGTAGTGGCCGTGTCGAAAGAATTCCGACGAGGCTGGATCAATGCCTATCTTGAACCGTCCCTCATATCCTGCGGCGCTGATGGCGGCCGTTATAAGATCCAAGGCTTCGCTAGGTTGCGTTATAGGCGGCGCAAACCCACCCTCGTCACCAATACCAATGGCTGCTTTGCCAAATTTTTGCGTGATGATTGTTCTCAACGCCTGATACACCTCGGCCGCCCATTGAATAGCCTGGGTGATGGAAGGAGCTCCGGTCGGTGCAATCATGAATTCCTGAAATGGCATCGTATTGCCCGAGTGAGCGCCTCCATTGAGCACATTGAAGAAAGGCACCGGCATGACATAGTCCTGTCGGCGTGATCGAAGCTCACTCGCGAGAAACTCGTACAATGAGATTTTCTGGCCCGTCGGCCGTCAACACTTGACTCAAACTTGGGTTAGGATGCCAGTGGCTCACCTTCGCAGCTGCGCATGCACGAGCACAAGCCATACTGACACCAAGAATGGCGTTTGCACCCAGGTCGCTTTTGTCCGGAGTGCCGTCTAGCCTGATCACGAAATAGTCGATCTCTTTCAATCCCCGTTCCAGGTCAAACTGCCTGCCCAAGAGCGCAGGCCCAATGATTTCTTGCACATTCCGTACTGCCTGCTGAACTCCATTTCCTCCGTATGCCTCGCCCCCGTCCCGTATCTCGATTGCCTCATAGTCGCCCTTGGATGCACCCGACGGCACAATCGCGCGGAATTTGCCATCTTTGGTTTCCACTTCGACTTGCACGGTGGGCTTGCCGCGCGAGTCTAAACGCTGAGATGCCTTTACCGCGGTTAAAGTGGTTGGCATGATTGATAGAACTCTAAGTGCGAGACCGCGCAACCGCCCAATACTCACATCATGAGGTTGCTATTCAATTTCAAGGACTCGAACAAGCCACCAGCCCTCTGTGACGTAAGTTCTGGTTGCAATTTTGGGTTCGATCTCATGATCGAGAAGGGCGAAGGTCTCTCCACCGTGAAGGTATCCAGGCGGATACACCGGGGCGGGCGGCTGGACCGGCCTTCTGATCCTTGAATACGGGCCGGTGTAACAATCGGAATCTCGATTCTGACACGCCACAAAGGATCATTAATGTCCTTGAGGAGCACTAGCTTGTCATAAAATTCGCTCTTTCAGTACACAAACTACGTGTATTCTTGTGCGCAAATGTATTTTATTTGCACCCGGAGAGTAATGATATCTTGAGTGTTCATTATCCACTATCTCCTATCTCACTGATTCGACGGGGTTTTATGTATCCGCTCGGTCCAGGAGGGGATTATATACTGCATCCACGAAGTACGCCGACCCTGCCAAGTTATGAAGTGTCAGTTTAGATCACCAGCCACGAGCCGTTCAATTAACAAGAGCATATTGAAAAGTTTCGGGGATGACGTTGCGAGAGAATCTTGGCGCCTTGAATTTTGAAGGACAGACTCACGTATTACCTGCTCGGAGACCTCGTAGGGCATGTTTTGAAACTTTAGCTTAAAGGACTCTTGACTAGTTCCAGTCAAAATTCTCAACGATTCAGCCATGGCACTGTAAGCGGCTCCATTGAGCGAGATTCTCGCCTGCCTCCCACGAATTGTGACCTCCTTGTCATTGACAGTGTGGCTCACCATAGTGCTTTTCCTCTTTATACAGTCGAAAAGTCACTGGGCTGTCAAGTAGAACCGCAAACAACAGAGTTTGCGACAGGAAACCTAGAAGAATGGGAGCTGGTGAAGTAGCGAGAGGGAATCTTGTCATATATCTCCTAAGAGGCTGCGCAGTTCGAGAGCTAGAAGGTCGCCCGTCGTCCTTCGAAGGCGAAGGCGGCCCAGCCGGGCCAGCCTCAAAGCGTAGCATCAGCGACGCTGCTTTTGAATTATCTTCACAATTCGATTGGACCAAGCACACCTCCAGCACGTTCAAAAGTCCCGTTACGATGCCAGCCTTGAAGAGCTTGTCACAGCAATCTCAACCATGTCCACCAGGGTGAGTGGGCGTCGGGTTCTCAGATATCCCTGAGAATACACCAGGACCGAGTACAGCTTCTTCTGAACAGTCTGCCACTGGAAACACATGTGTTCGCCTCTCCGTCACTGTCACTTTCGGCAGCTTTACAGATCGGTCATCTGTCGAACAAAATGAAGGCGACCGTTCCGTACAGTGTTGCCAGATCAGTTTGGGAGTTGCACGATTCCGCTTGGTTGTCAAGACCATGGAGCGCCGATGATATGATACAATTTCTGCAGGAACCGCCGGGTGACATTGACGGGCAGCCCGTAGTATCAGTCAACAGGCCATATTTGGCCGTGCAGTGGAGAGAGAACCGGACTCTTATGGACGATACGAGCACTGTGATTGGGAAGGTCCACTGATATCCCAGAGTCCTGCCACAAGGATTGATGGTGATTGAAATTGGCACGGGCAGACGGACAAGCGATCTCTATTCCAATTATCACAAGAATGTCAACTCAGCCTGGTTGTCGGCAAAAGAGTTGTTGGTTGAAGCGACTCTGTGGGAAGGCTTTGGCTACAGAAGCTACTGGGACGCTGCCCGCAGCTGTGTGAATAACTCATTCTTTCTCCGAGCAAATCCAGTTGTTGGCAGTGGTATGTTGGCCGATGTCGAAGGTAGGCGCCAAATGATCTTCGACGATGTGGTTACTCACCTTGGAGTATCTACTCTCAGGAACGGGATGGGCATATCTGCACAGTCGAGCCAATGAAAACATCGTCGACATGCTCGGTCTCAGCTGTAGTTGCATCTCTGGCAGAGAGTGGTGACAGTCGAGGAATCCACGGCGGTCAAATGCCCCGAAAGGCAGTTGGCACTAACCGAGAAGAGCATGTTCTACTCGAGTCGTCATTCGAAAATCTTTCCGCCTCGACGCTGGCCACTCGACTACGTCCTCGCGACCGTCTCAGCTTCGAGATTGCAACAATTTTCACTCTTCCTGTAGAGCCGGACGCCGTCATCTCAGTGTTTGACGTGCATTGGGACAAAGCCGATTGGAGACATGGGAAGGCCGCGAGAGATTCCAATGGATACACCACCGGTCGTATTGGTCAGCATGATGTGGTCGTAGTCCACATGCCGAGTATGGGAAAGTCAGTGCCGCCAATGTGGCCCAGGGCCTGCCCTCGAGTTTTGAGAATAGCCAGCTCGCGTTGGTGGTCGGAATATGTCGGGAGTGCCATACAGACGGTGCAACAAGCGGGAGATCTTCTTGGGAGACGTGGTCATCAGCCGGTCGCTTATACAATACGACTTCGGGAGGCAACATCCCGGGGTATTTGAAGCAAAGGACAGCCTCCAAGCCGGATCTGGGAAGCCATCAGCGGAGACCCCTTCGATACTTACTGGCAAAACTCGAAACAAGCCACCATCGCCACGAATGAGAGACAACCTCCGCTAGTCTGTGAGGAATCGCCAGCATACGCTTGGGGGATCTGTCTATCCTGGTCCCCAGAATATTCGAGCCAACCTCGCTACCCCGCCATCATGGCGACGGAGAATGTCACATCTGCAGGTCTGAAGATGCCGCCCGCATTTGCATCCACGCTTGCGAGAGCAGTTGCGAAGAACTCAGCTGCGAAACTAGCGGCGTGTTACGACGCGTAGGGACTCAAAAATAGCGCCGTGCCTCCAGGCCGAGTGGCATTGCAACCCGATTACTCCCAATCAATCCACATTGGCAATATGGGATCTGGCGACACTGTGATGAAGTCCGGCATGCTTCGCGATGAAGTCACCCGGAAGTTCGATATCATCGGCTTCGAGATGGAGGGCGCCTGCATATGGGACTGCTTCCCCCGCCTGGTCATCAAGGCGGTGTGCGACTACGCCGACAGCCACAAGAATTAAGAATGACAGAGTTACGCCGCGGTCGCAGCTGCAGCCGCAATGGAAGCATTTCTCAAAGAATGGAGGTCTGAGAGCGCGTCTTAGAGTGTCGCCGAAGTTGCCCACGATTGGCAAGCATTGTACACCGAAGTGCCTCAATTGTGGTGTGATGGGTGAATGCGACACGGCTACACCAAGAGATTCCGCGTTCTTGGCAAGGCTGGACAAAGCCCGACCCGGCCCGATACCTACAAGTACATCTTCCGTATTACGTTTTCTGTACTTGCTTTATTCTCCGTATCCTCACAACCACCTCATCCACGATTTCTACATCTCTGTATGCCACAAAGACCACCGCACACAGAGCAGTTCTCATGCCATCTAAACCCAAGCTATTGCAGCCAATATTGATCCTCTGGTCAATCAGAAAGTGAGGAGCCACTAAGTAGCAAGCTAATGAGTTCACCCCAACTCCCTCATTGCTCGTCCCAAACCGTGGCGTGATAACCACATGCCAGACTTTCTACCAGCTCGTTCCCTCGCGTTCGCCGCGCCCTGACCTCCCACCCTCCGAAGCCTCTCAAAATTCAAACCTTCTCATGATATCGACCTCGCCAAGAAAGAAAGACCTTGTGATTATGATGCGTGATGTGGGCAAAAATGCCTGTGCCTCGGAACTTGGTGTGCTATTTCTATGGCCCAACCCCTCCCTCCCCTCTTGCTCGTGTCTCGTGAACAACGTAAACCAATGCGAATACACACAAACAACCAGTCAATCGACCCGAATTGAATTGACACGAATCGACTTTACGAATCAAACAAACACCTTCCACTTCCAAAGACAAACATCCCAACCATCACAAAAAACACTTTCACCAACTTCACCAATACCAAGTCCCAAACATCAACCCCGCGATGCTAAAACAACTCCTCCCCCTCTC
The DNA here is from genome assembly GCA_016109575.1 of Phialophora chinensis. Taxonomy (NCBI): domain Eukaryota; kingdom Fungi; phylum Ascomycota; class Eurotiomycetes; order Chaetothyriales; family Herpotrichiellaceae; genus Phialophora; species Phialophora chinensis. Next base: position 526,862 of record JADWPU010000020.1, on the reverse strand, counting down.
AATCCTCTACTTCACCCTCGTGTTCCTGGCCGGTCTGATCCTTGATTCCATCCGCCTTCCGTACCTCCAACCATTACTCGGGGCACGGTACGCCGAACTCCTCGAAATGCCACTCATGGTGTTGATAATCTGGCAAGCCGCGCAGATCGCGGTGTGGAACCTCGAACTTGGCGGTGGCGGTGATGGCGACACTAAACCGTCGAAGCAGCAGCAGCAGCAGAAGCAGCGGAGATGGTGGAGGTGGCCCGCGTCAACCATGCCCCTCACGATCGGACTGCTCGGCCTGCTGTGGCTGGTGGCCGTCGAAGTGGGCGTCATGGCCTTGCTGTATGATAATTGGGTGTGGGATGCACTGAAGCTGTACGTTTTACAGAGGGATGCGGTGGCCGGGTCGGTGTCCGGCGTTGCGTTGCTGGCGTACGCGGTCATGCCGTGGGTGGTGTGGAATGTGGGCGGACAGGGCGTGGAGGATGAGACGAAGCTGATGTTGGACTTTGACGCCGTAAGGACGGAGGACGAGGATTATTGTACGCGCTGAGCGTCATGTCGGAGTCCTTTCGTTACCAGGTCGCAAGGAGGAACAAGGATTAGGGAACAGCGAACAGCGAAAGTGAGGGAAGAGAGTTGATTCTTGAGGGTCTTGTAATACGTAGAAATGACATTAATCCAAGAAAGATTGTCATTCGGATGTGAAGCATAATACTGTCTACCATCACGGGGAATGAATGGTCTTTCGTATCGAAGATGACTAGGTATGCAGCGCGGACAGGACAGAGGAGGACACTGTCATGAATTGGAGATACAGAAGAGCCTGTTTCTTTCTGCACGACAAAGCTTGTATTGATTCAAAGACGTGCTCATCATTCTGGTGGCGTTTACCCTGTATTCGAGGCCTTTGGACTATTCAAGCCTAGAACTAGGAGTGTCTCGACCGTTGCGTCCGCGAGGAGGTATACAGGAGAAAGAGCCCCGAGAAGAACAGCAACCCACAATCTTCAAAGTTCGAGCATCTACAGCCGCGGTCTTTTCTACGTTGTTTGCCAAAGCAGAGTCTCGTGGTAGTGTGGGCTGGACCGCATTCGTATCTGCCATGACCGACAAATACACAAACACCTTCGAAGATCACAGCTTCACTACCGTGACCTTGGAATATCGTGAGCCATTCCTGTGGGACTTATATAACATCAAGCCAAAAATAGCCAGGCTTGCGGTCTCCAAGAATGTGACAATGATAGAAGCATAGAAGGTATAGTGCTGATGACAGTCAAGTCAGCCATATTTCGCATTCGAATTCCCCCAGATTTGTTCCGAAGGCTCAAGGTTCAGACGTACCAATTCCATGCACATCGTCTCGAAGGACATTTTCCCATTCACGAGCGATTTGTGCGAACATGACCAAGACCATAGATCCCAATTTTTCTGCCCCTGACGTGCCTGGAGTTTGAAGTAGGTCAATGCAGCCAACCATGCTGCGATGCCTAGCACAGATGTGAAGAAGACCGTCCAGGTGTGCAGATTGGAGTCGCGAAGTCGACGCACCTGCCGATCGAGGTTAGTCATTGCTGGTTTTGTCACATTGCGAGCAGAAGTCAGACACCTACCTGACCGACAAGAGTCAACAGCGAAAGAGTCTGGACCACGATTGCGATGACCGCTGCCCCCAACATGATCCACGTCGGCCACAACTCCATCCCTGAAGGCCAGGCTCGCTCATGACGACCGTCAGGCTGCTGCTGGATGGTATAGCGAGTCGAAAACCATACGGCTGTAGCATGAGCAAGGACACCAACAATAGAAGCACCGACGCCCAGCGAGATCACCCTCACGGCGATTCGAAAGGAATGAGGGATTCCCTTTGCTTTGCGCTTGTGGGTATTGCGGCCGTGCTTTTGATCCGCCGAGTGTTCGTTAAGAAGCGGTTCCATGACTGGTTATTGGCAAATGATCAATTCGTAGATTCTTGGGATCGTATCACTCTTTTTGAGCTGGGGGGGACGGTGTTATCCAAAACATGAAATACGTGAAGTACTCTGGTTCCTGAGTGCGAGGATAATGAAGAGGGGATCCCGGATGAGGCTGAACTGAGTCTTTCTTGAGTCGAAACGTGGAAAGAGAGGGGCGGAGGTCTCCCCAGTAGTTCTTCTCTCTACATAAACAGGTCAGGTCCAGCCTCTTGGTGAAGAAGTAATTTCCTAAAGCGGCATCCCCGTCGGCTCCCCCCAAGCCATCATTCGCTGGTGAAGAAGTAACTTCCCGTAGAAGGGACGGCACTTGCCGCACTGCGCCGTCAACCCACATTTCGCTGTCCTATTTTGCTTTTTTTGGGTTTCAGTTGTCGTGACTTCAGACACAATGACTGACTGACTGGTTCTGGGCATCTGGGCAATTGGGGGGCGCTTCCTCCTGCAACCGTCCGAACGCGCCAGCTATAAGTCTTGGAAGACAGTAGGATACCGTGGCTGGTAGGTGTAGAAGGTCAAGACTGAAGCACAAATCTCTCGGAGGGCCGTAGTGCGACCCTCTCGCTTGCCTAGGAGACGAACTACAATATCACCGTGGCTGCTTTCAGTAGATTATCACTATTTATCTCCTATTCCGACTGATGTGCACTCTATTCACTGTCATCTCAAGGCTGTAAGCCGTTCCCGACCTACAGCTCCAGATCTCTACCAATGTTGCTACCAGTTCTCTCTCTGTTGGCTGGCGCCACGCTCGCCTCTGACCATGTTGCTAACAGCGATACATCTGCCTCTCGGCTCTTCCGCCGACAAGAGTCGCTGTGCGTCGCAACGCCAAATCCTGTATCGGCCTGCGGAGCCGCCAGCTTGACCACCCCAAACTGGCAGCAATTCGACATCGATGGATACCTAGCTAGCTTCATCAGCAACTTTGGCACGGCCGACAACTTCCCACGTTTCTTCGTCGAGCAGAATACGCCGCCCCAGAACCCCTTCGCAGCTTTTGACTGCTCTGTCATCGGCGGGTTCCTCTGTGGGGTCCCAACGTTGCCTAACCCAGCCGTGGGAACAGACTGCGCCTTTGACTTCCTCGAGAACACATTCTGCGCCAACTTCATCGATCCCAAGGCGGGATTTGTCGTGCAGAACTATATCAACTTGCACGATGGCATAACCAACCACCACGGAGCCATCCGGGATGCCGCAGACACGATTCGCAGCTCGAATTTCATCAGCACCATGACCAACGCGCTGGCGCCGGAAAGGCAACCTATTGCCCCGGCGGTCTTCAACCTCATCGCAGACTTGGTGACGGATATTCTCCCCATCGGTGGCCAGATAAAGGCTGCGGCTACCTTCATGAAGAAGATTCGCCTCATCATTCAAGCCACCCAGTCCGATCTTAGGGACGACAGCGGCGACATCGCCTCCATAGTTGCTGAGAATCAGGCCATCGAAGCCCAGATCACCATCACCGAAGACCAACTGACCCAGCAACTTGAGTACGTGGTGACGGGAACACAGAATCGCTTACTGAAGATCCTGAACCAGGCATTCGGTGCAAACCAGGACCCGCAGAGGGTTGCTGCGGATGCCGCCAGGGGTACTTTTGCGTTTCAGAATGCAGGCAGTGGTATTTTCCTCGACGATGTCCCAAGTCGCGGGGACTTGGCCTCCCAGATGCAGGTACAGCTGCAAAATTGGATTGTCAGTTCTGTTCTGACGGTCATGGGTTACGACGTGACAATAGACACCACCCCGCTTGCTGGAGACCCCGTTGCGCAATGCGAGGCTAATAACGGCTTCGCAGTCAATGGAGGCTGCGCCTTGTTCCGGATTGGTGCCATCAACAGCGACGGTAATGTCATCGAAGGAGCGAGGCGAGGGACTGACATCTTCGCCCTGCAGAGAGCCGGGATGAATATTCGAGCCATGGTTGAAAACGCGCAGGCTTGTGCGGGTGGGGTCGGCGGAGGGACAGTTGACTTTGAATCTTTCCTAAGCATGGACAATACCGACACGCTACCGAGTTGTATGTTTAGCTTTCCGGTCAGGGTTCTAGACCTTTGAAAGTGATTTGTCAGTATCTCGAGGGTACAGCATCATCAGCGATTAGTAGAGGGACTCCAGTAGCAATTAAGATCCAAGCAAAGCTCTTGAGTTTATATCCCAGCCCGGCAATCAAGCTCTCATCCCTATCCACTCGGACCGTCATGCCAAACATCACTTTCAAACTTTCCAGGCGACAAAATCGATCAGCCTTGAGAGAATCTGCCCTAGCCTCCTTGGCGACATCCGCGGTTGGACAGCTCTCCAAGAAGTCGCTGAGACTTGCCAGGCGGCTGAGCGGGACCCTGTTTACAATTGTGTCGTAGCTTGAGAGATCAAATGCGTGAAGCGGACAGAGCGCGGTCGGCTTCTCGCATGTCAAATCGCACGAGCATCACACCGCAGGTATTGGTGTCTCAGCACGGCTGCACTATGTTCAACGGGTAAGAGCATTTCGTTCATCTCACCGGTTATCATGGTAGAAGCAACTGACCGACGCTTGGGAGTATACCCACGAGCACCGCAATGCGAGTCCCCTATCGTTCGCTCTGAGAGGGGCATGCTGAAGTGCTTCACGAACCTTCGGATCAGGATGGCCGCTGTGCGTCATACATCGCAGCACCTTGTGTCAAATATGCAAAACACTCATGGATGATGATGATACGTGTCAACATAATGCTCGACCTTTTTGCGTAGCACCGAGTGCGCAGACAGAGTAGGACGGGCAGAGGACAACCTGAAGTTGCCTCAATTGTTGGAGCAGCCGCGCTCAGCCTCAACGCACATTTGGACACAGCTGCCTTTGTAGAACTATCAGTTTCGATTGCAGGTATCATTTATGATCGTCTGTGTGGTTGAACAGGGAGGTGAAGGCCTGACAGCGTCCTCGATGTCTGCCTGTAACGCCCTTGGCGGGGCACACGGGTTCACAACCCCGCCGGATAACCTTCGTAACTAGTCAGAACGAGAAAGGCTGGGCAGCTCAACCCAAGACAGAACCGTCATTATTTCAAACCGGGAACCGTCTTTGGGATCAGAAGGGACTCTGCGTGAAGATTAAACATCATGAACAGGAAGAGAAGCGCCACCATTTTATCGTGGCCACACAGCAATGCTAAAATGTGAAAGGAAGTTCTGAAAGTCGTGCGCGAAAAGATGACGAACATAATTACGGACACGGTGAGAAAGTCTGATCGACCAAAGGCCTCGAATTGGGTACAGATTGCTGGGTGGTTTTATCACTCGAGATAAGAGGGGAATGCACAGACTTTTGGTTGCTGCTATCCATTGTGGAACGCGGACATGGTTGAGGAGATGCAAAGACCTGCTGTCTGCTTACGGTGCGCATGGGATACAGTATGAGAAGGTATGTAACTACTTGATAAAGTCACGCCCAGCTCACCGTCCTCCAGGAAAGCAAGCCATGCCGTAGGGGCATAGTTGGCCCAGAGACGTAGTTACGTCCGACACAAATGTCAAATCATCGGCTCCAGAGCGCCCAGGCCGCTGACCTGGACCGGACCGATCTGTCGGACCAGGCTGCTTCTGGCGGCGGCGCCGTCGACCCAATTGCCGTGGGTCTGGGCCTTGACGTGAAAAGGCAGCCTCACCACGGCCACGGGCGTCTCGAAGGCGGTCGTGTCGAGAATCACCACCTCACACCGGCCGGCGGCCCTCCGCTCCACGAGACACATGACCCAACCGTCGGCTTCGGGGGCAGTCGGCGAGCGCGGGATGAAGATGGGCTCCTGGCACAACGAGTCCTCACCCGCATGGAAGTACCGGGTCAGACCGGTCTTGTTATTGTGCATGGCCAGCCCGTTGAGCCCGTGGAAGATGTTCTTGGATCCGTCCATGTTGTCGGGGATGAAGACGTTGAGGAACACCACCGTGTATGGCTGGGTCATCAGTCGCTCGTCGATGCGAGGGAACTCGGACGGCACATCCAGCACGACGAGTGGGTCAGGCACGGTGGCGCCGTCGGGCTGCGACAGGTCGAATTCCCAGCGGACAAAGTCGGCCTTGGTCTCCGGGTTGGGCATGCGTCCGTTGTCGGGAGGGAAGAACGGGAAGGCGTTGTCGTGGACGCGAGAGCTTTCGACATAGACCTTGCCGTCCGGCGTCTCCCACGCGCCCGCCGTGTGGATGGGCATGCAGTTCTTCCACTTGTACGTGCGGTACTCGTCTGGCTTCCACCCGAACGAGATGCCACTGCCGTCGTTTCTCGGGACTACGATGAACGTCGCGGGAAGGTTGTAGTCCCAAGCCCAGTGTTGCTTGCCTGCCTTCATCCGCGCTACATTGGCCTCGAACGGCCAGAGGAAGAGCACGAGCCAGTTGGGAGTGATGGCGCAGTCGTGGATGAACGCACACCAGGGGGCCTCCACCCAGAGTTCCCTCGTCTTCTTTCCCGCCCGATCCAACGCGTACGTGACGATGTCTTTGGTCCCGAGGCCTTTGGCTTCATAGCCATACACCACCAGCTCGTTGGTCCGCGGGTCCACCTTGGGGTGCGCGGTGAACGTCTTGGAGCGCACCTGGCCCTTGAACGGATCATATCCCAGCGTCTCCAGTGTGTCGGGGTCCACCTCGTACGGCAACCCGACCTCCTTGAGGGCAAGGAGCCGGTCTGCCCAGTGGACCAAGTTGGTGTTGGCCGTGGAATCCACCGCGGCCCGGACGCACGGGTGATGGGTGAAGGGATTTCGGTACAGGCCAAAGAGGGCTCTGTTGGCCTTTCTTTCGAGTTTGTACCGTTCAGTCTCGATGTATCGCATCTTGAAGTCACACCGCCCTTGATGAAACCGAAACGCCGATATATTGCCGTCGCCGTCAATCGGCACGTTACCCGGGTGCGGTGGGACAAATGGGTCAGACATGACCCGGTAGAACGTGCCGTCAATCTCCTTGGGAATCTCTCCAAACGCAACCAGATCACCTATTTCACCCTCGAGTCGACATGGCGTGCTGGACCCTGCGAGGTCATGCGCAATCGTCCACTGAGATGACAACCCGTACGGTCTGTCACCACCTTTGCTGGGTGACACAGACGAAGCCGCGGCTTGTTCGGTCAATCCACCATCAACATGTCCGTTTGTGGCATGTGTTTTCTCCATATCGGCGTTCTGCTCTGGTTTCTGCATACGCGGAAGGCTGGGGGAATGAATGGAAGTCCAGACGGGGTAGCCTTCGGGCCTTATATAGCTCTGCCGGATTGTCTGTAGCGTTGTTGGTTGTATCTCACGGAAAGGGGCAACAGCCGGATAGGAGCAATGGTCAGGGGAGCCTTCGCAGTGGCCTCGATCCATTGGTCTGACATGATTATGGATCATGGGCCATGCATAGAAAGAAGAATACGGATGTGGGGGAGAGAGAGGAGGTTCAAGGCCCGGCAGTCATCACAAGTCTCATCATTGGCTGGGAGAGTTTGAGTCCAGATGCCTTGGATGAGGGAAGGTCCGAGATCTATGCATCAGCTGTTGGGACCAGACACCTCTTCAGCGGCTTCGAGGTCGGCATGACAAGATCTCACCCGCTGCAAGGTGTGACGAGCAAGCAGCCACCAGTCAGGGGCGAGTCTCATCAGCCCAGGCCGGGTCCGCGCCCGCAGGATGTTGATCTTGGATTCGTCGGCGTCCACTGGGTGTCGAGCCAGATGTTGATTTCAAAGCTGCCGCAAATTGGCCGCGGCATTGCTGGGATTCGCTGCCAAAAGCGACCTCGAGGTTGAAGATGAGACTATGCAGGGCGGAACAGAGAACCCAGAGATTGTGGTGACCAGCACGCGCCAGGGGTAAGAAAATGTTACCCAAGTCTTCTTTTTGGAGGTGCCCAATCGCTGCATAGAGAATAAGCCCATCGAGGCCGGACAGCGGAAGGGCTGCACAAGGCCGGAGACGGTGGAAACAAGCTACTGGCATCTTGGACCTGGAAACTTTCTTCGGGCGAGACGAGGTCGACCCTCAACTCCTAGATGCTCGTCCTGGGAGGTGAATTGTGGAAAATGACAAAGTATGTGTTGACCAAGAAGACATAGACCACGGTCCGGGGGACATGTTCGGTCACGACAAACCGCCGCCAGTCAAAGTTCTGCTGTGTGGCTTTCTCCAGTGCCCAGTGCTTCGTATGCGGGATCATCGCCCTCGCCATCGGCTCTACTGCCCTGCCTGGTACAGTACAAGCATACTCTGAGAGAGGCCTGAAGGGTCCAGGGTTGTTCCCTGATCGATTCCCAGGAATAAGTGCATGTATCGCCTCTCACTTTGGCAGGCCGTACAAGGTTGCCTGCAATCGCACGCACATCTCCTCAGCGCACAGCTATCACACGCTCAACGGCTTTTTCCACTTGTCCGATATGTCGTGTCGATCAGTTGCGTTCTGATTCTGGCCCGGCATATGGCCTGGTGCCGTTGCAAAACATCCTGACGCTTGGAAGCTTTGTGGCAATTGAGAAATATGTGTGGTCGGTGAGGAGAGTGTGAGCTTAGGTGACGACTCAGATGGTGCATCCGGCTGTACAGCTTGCGGCAGACAGGCACGGCAAGAGCAGATCAGGCGGCATTGCCACCCTGCTATATCCGACGGGCTCCCTGCTGCCGTTCTCTTTTCCTCATCGGCGTGGGTTTGTCATTCCTCCAGCTGGATCCGGCACCGTTGGACCTAGGAGTCTGTGTCCTGAGTGCTGCCTTTGCTGTGGTAGTGGACAAGTAGCGCCTGAGGACGCATCCCAGATGCCGAGCAAAGACATCAGAGAAACATGGGAAGGAGTGCAAGGATGTGGGGGAAGTCTGGGGATCCGCACGAGGTTCTGAACTGCGAGTAAGTAGGCGAAGCAAGCCAAGGAATGTGGATCAGTTAAAGCGACGGACTAGGTCTAGGGTCGGGGGTATGTGGAGGACTAGTGCAGGTAGCGACTGGTACGGTGGAGCCCTGAGTTCCTGAAACCTCGCGTCCTTCCTCCCTTCGTCCCTTCGGGGCCTTGATCTACTCCGTACCTCCGTACTCATGAGATCGGTCGGCAGGGAAAGGCTTTCATCTTGTCGCCCTCAGTACGTAGGGAAGGTATTGATCGTTACTTAGGAGGCTCCCTCCCCCTCCCCCACCATCGCCTCCGCTGATCGAGGAATGCTTCGGTCCCGGCAATGGCAATGGTAACGGCAGTGCCCAAGGCAAGACACTGCTCGACCGATGTTAGAAGACCAGAAACAAAATCCATACCTCCGTGAGCCTCCTGCTTCAATTGCAACACCTTTCCCTGCTTCGGTCCTTTCGCTTCCCCAGGTTCCCAAAAGGAGGATTGCCTCTTGAATCTTGACATCCTTCATGCTTGCTTCCACCGTCTCCGGGCCTGCGTGGTCTCTTCCTTTTCCATCATGGCTCCTTCTGCCCGGGATTGTCCTCTTGTACGTGCTCGGATGGATTGTGTACTGCAGGACGTGGCACCCGTTGGCCAAGATCCCTGGTCCTTTTCTCGCCTCCTTCTCGAGGTTGTGGATCATGCGCCAGACCGCGCAGGGTAATATGGAGCATGTGCAGCGTGCCTTGCACCAGCGATACGGCCCTCTGATTCGCATCGCGCCCAACGAGGTCGCCTGCGCTTCCCCCGCGGCCATCCCACAGATCTACCGCCTGCAGAACCCGATTAGCAAGACCGACTTCTACCCAGTCTGGGGCAACAGCTCGTTCAGCAAATATCCCGACCACTTCAGTGTGACGGACGAGAAGCTGCACGCGGAGAGAAGAAGAATCGTCAACCACGTGTACAGTCTCTCCAACGTCCTCCAATCCGAGCAGTACGTCGACAAGTGCTCCGAGTTGTTCGTCCAGCGCATGGCCGAGTTCGCTCACACCGGCCAGACCGTAGACCTGGGCCAATGGCTGCAAATGTACGAATACTGTAGGAAAAGTAATCGAAGTCTTTCGATGCTCTGCTTTTCGTCTAGGAGGACACCTCTCAGCCTCGGCTTGCTGGGCTGACCCACGTATTAGGTACGCATTCGACGTGATCGGCGAGCTGTATTTCGGCCAGATGTTTGGCTTCATGGAGCATCGGACGGACCACGGCTCCTACATCGCTTCGCTGGACACTCTGCTTCCCGTGCTGACGATGACCGCACTGGGACCCTCCTATGTGCGACCGCTGGTCCTAGGGATGGCGGTCCTCAGTCCGACCGTCCGGAACGCGCTGAAGGCAATCGACCACATTGCCAACGCGGCACGAGATTGCGTAACGCGACGAAAACAAGCCTTGTCAGCTGGTCGCCATCAAGACATCCGACGAGACCTTCTCCAGCAGCTCTTCGAGATCCATCAGCTAAAGGGCGAAAAGGTCGACTTTGGTGAAGGCGAGATCACCTACGAAGCTTATGTTGCACTGTAGGTATTTCTTTTCCGGCCCAAGAAGGCCGCTGTTCTTGAATCCCCCCCGGTCTGACATTTAATTATTATTGTACTGTTATAGCTTTGCCGGCTCCGATACCACAGCGATTGCCCTGCGCTCGGTCATCTACCATTTGGTCAAGAATCCCCAAGTCTACCAGGACCTCGTGGCGGAGCTGGACGATGCGGCCGCACGAGGCAAGCTCAGCAGCCCGGTGCAGTACTCGGAAGCGCTGGCCCTGCCGCTGTTGTGTGCCTGCATCAAGGAGGCCATGCGGCTGCACCCCAGCGTCGGTCTCACGATGCCGCGCGTGGTGCCTCAGGGCGGACTCGTCCTCTGTGACCGCTTCATCCCGGCGGGATACCGCGTCGGCATGAACGCTGCGGTCGTTCACTTCGACCAGACCATCTTCGGGCCGGACGCCGACAAGTTCCGTCCCTCGCGTTGGATCCTGGGCGACAGCACCGCAATGAACAAGCACATGCTGCATTTCGGGGCTGGGACCAGGACGTGTATCGGCAAAAATGTAGGTTTTGCGGATTTCGCCCTCCCATTCGTTAATACAGTAACATCCTCTAATGTGCTCCTTGCTGATAATTCATGTCGGTACCCGTAGATCTCGCTGACCGAGCTGCACAAGCTGATTCCCCAGCTCCTGCGCCATTTCAGCATAGTAATGGCGTCTGAACACCCCTGGCAAACGCATAATTTCTGGTTTAATAAGCAAACGGGCCTGATAGTCCGGCTCAAACGGCGAGAGTCGTCCTAGCGATCATAGGTCTCCTGTCTAGGAGCGGCGGCGAGAAGTGTACCTAGGAGTCAACTTGGAATTGAGGCGTATCTGAATTTTAGTACAAAACTCCGCAGGCAAGAGAGGAAGACCTCGACATTTGCACAAGTGTGAAGGCCCATTTTGCGGACAGAGAGGAGGTTCGGAGATATAGGAAAGAAAGTTGAATAGATAGGTAGGGACAGCCACCGGCCTAAAGGGTCCAAAAACGGGGAACTTGTTCATCTAATAGGTGGGATCATGGTCTATTGTAGACACAGAAGCCATTGTCGAACAGGAAAAGCTTAGGTTGTAGGTGAGTTAAAGGTGAATAAAGGTGAAGTGTTGGTGAGTGGAAGTTGAGCTGTGTTTAAAAGCAGCATACCTAGGTTGAAACTTCCACGTGACTGTGGCCACTCTGCTCCCGCGCGTCCTCGAGAATCGCGTGCGAAATTGACATGGATTTGGTTGGATTACACAGCTTTGTCCAAAGAGATGTCTACGTAGGTGAAAGGTAAGTTTGGTGGTGTAGCTGATGGCTCGGTGCTACATGACGTTTCTGTTATCCTCAGTCTTCAAATTCAGGTACAACTGAAACAACCAGGGTTTCAACACATGCGAGAACTTCCTCCTTTCACAGCACCTTGATGAGCTCGGTCGACCAAGAAACTCAACGGTTGACCTTGACATCCTCAAGACCACCTTCATTATGGCTCGCGCCGATAGCACAGGACTCAACTTCCGCCCTCCGACGACATCCTCTGCCCCTTCGAAAGACTTTGTGTCCCCGAGTGTCTCCTTCCTACAAGGCAAGTGGCACGTTACTCATTCAACGCTTCCAATGTGGAAGAAGAACCAGAACGTCACCATCACCTATACACCTCTCCCTGACAACGGCGAATACCTGGACGACCTTGTCGAATACCAGCCTCTGAACTCGACGAAGCAAAAGAAGGTCGAGGGCATTGACACCCCGGATGCCACAACCAAAGGTGCATACCACTGGCGTGGGAAAGGTCTCCTGAAGATTGCGTCCAGCCATTGGCAGGTCTTGGGATATGGCGAGGAAGATGGCGGCTGGGCAGTCACCTTCTTCCAGAAGACCCTCTTTACACCCGCCGGCATTGATATATATGCTCGCCAGAAAAGTGGATTGTCCGAGACATTGTTGGAGCGAGTCAAGCGGGAACTGAGAGCGGTCGAGGACACCAACGTGCAGAAACTGGCGGAAACAATCTTCTCTATCAAGCACGAGTCATAGACGATGATGGTGACATACGGCATTTCTGCGACATTCTACCGCGTTGCGCGACTCAAGGAGCAACTTGACCCTTCTGAGCTATAATACCATCCGCCTTCCAGCAGCTCTTGCTCCATCGCTGCCCATTTCTGCACCTTTCCCCCCTCAGTGGTCTTCAAATCCAGATCCGCGAACTTCACATCCACGACATCCACTCCTTCGGTGGTGCTGCGTCTGAGCGCCAAGAAGACACTGCAGTCTCTCAAGGCCATGGCAACGCCAAAGTCCTTGCCGGCTGGGTTCTGGAAGTCGGCCAACCCCACACAGCCATGCTCCTGCTCCAGCCCCTGCAGATGTCTCAAAGCGGGTTGGACCTTGTCCGTGAACTCGGCCACAAACTTGTCAATCCCGTCCCGAAGTGGCCATATATTCTCCAACGCTCGAGTTAAGACGTCTCTCTCCTCAGGCCCGACGAGCAAGTCGAAGGGACAAAACCCCGAGTCACCTCTCCCTTTATGCTTACCATCTTTTCTCCTCAACGCGTTAAGAGCACAGGTCCTACAATTTCTCGCATCCGAGGGCGCGCTAGGACTCTGCACCAACCACTTCGGCTTGAACTCGACGAGCCAGTCGGTCCCTGGGCCCTGCAAGTTTTGCATCAAAATGCCATACTGCTCCATCTGGTATGACGGCAGATAGACATGTCGTCTGTGAGGATGTCGAACCTTCTTTCCCGCAGCTTTGACCCCCTCAGCCAGCAGGGCCGACCCGTCAATATGATCCATTTCCCTCAACTCGTCGTTCGCCTTTTGCACCATCTCCTCTGAGAGTCGATATAAGGACTGCTCCATTAGCAGGGCCTTATATTGGTCGCCAAACAAGGGGAGTATCGACGTGTTGAAGTCCGACATCACTCCCTGCGCGGGCTTCGTGAATGAAAGGTCTTTCCGTAGACGCATGACACAGCAATGAGAGTGGTGCTTCAGACTGTCCGGCGAGAGAACAGACACGCTGTAGATGATATTCGCGGCCCCCTCGGCGAGGTAATGAAGCTGGAGGGTCGCGTCTTTGAGGGCGGAGGGGCATGAGGGGGACGGATCGTGCGTATGCGCTGGTAGTGACATTGTGAATGGAAGGCCCTGAATTGAAGCTTCGTGATGTGGTCGTGGTTGTCTCTTCGCGTATCTCTTACTGAATCCGGCGTACTTTAGAGCGTAGCTAGCTAGCTACACAGTAAGAAGTACAGAGGACGAAGGACGTGGATAAACGTGTCCTGCGCTCCGTATCCTAGATCATATTTCATATTCAATAAATAAATAAATAAATAGATAGATGCAGGTCTGAGTCCTGAAGCAGGACCTACTTCGTGTCTTCAATTTCGTACCCCCCGTAGCGTCAAATACTGGGATAGTGACTTGCAATGATTCAGGACCACTCAGAATCACTCCAGGGCTGCGCCTGTACACTAACAGCTTCTCGCGCCAGTGTCTAGAACAGTACGGATTAGGACCCAGTGAGTACTTTATAAGCAACCAAGCCAACCCAGACGCAACCAGACTCAGCTGGAGTCTTGAGCACGGAAGAGGCCACTCCCTCCGCAGTACTTCGGCTACGGTGAAGCACATGCACTCTCGGGCCTGAAATCGACGGCCCCGAGCGCGACTTTCGTCCGAGATTAAGAATGCCCAAGATTCTCAAGGGACACAATGCACCAAAGCACATACAGTACTGTCCTGTCCATGTCCGCCTATCTCGGCCGCCTGGTGAACACGCAGTCCGACGATGATGATGACAATTCTTAGATTGGATCTAGGACCGGATAGGTAGGTACATATATATGTATATTTAATGTACATGTCTCGACATGAGCCTTGTGCTCCTGGGTGAACGTGTTGTTGTGTCGGTTCGTGGTCCTCTCTGTGTCCATGTCACGAGTATGTACTCACCAAGCATTACTCGGTGAATGAGTTGGATATTGGAAGATCGTCCCCCGGACAAGCCCTGCGCGTGCTGTACGGAAGGGAGGAAGAAACGAAGGAAGACGTAACTCACAAGGGCCAACCCACTACAAATCGACTCGCGCACCTGGGGAGGGGGGGAACAACATGTCCTCCTTGCAACGTCCCCTCCGCGTCCTCATTGTCGGAGCCTCTATCGCAGGCCCTACTGCAGCGTATTGGTTCGCCCGCGCCGGCGCATCAGTCACAGTCATCGAACGGTTCCCCAAGCTCCGCACCAATGGACAGGCCGTCGACATCCGCACCGCCGGCGTGACGGTCATGCGGAGGATGAAGGGCATGGAAGACGCGGTGAGGGCCAAGGTCACGACGCTCGAGGGTCTGAGCTTCGTGGATTCTGGGGGGCGGCCGTTTGGTACGATTCGCCCGACGGGGAACCCGGATCAGCAGAGCTTGGTGAGTGAGTATGAGATTTTCAGGGGCGAGTTGGCCGGCATTCTGTACGATTTGACGGGTGGGAATGAAGAAAGTCAAGATCGAGGCGCCGACCACCATCACAGTCAAGGTCAGGCTCAAGGTCCAACGATCAAGTACATCTTTGGGGAGCAAGTGGCTAGCATGCGCGACGACGACGGCGACGGCCCCATCACGGTGGAATTCATGAACGGCAATCTCCCCACCGGGGAGTATGATCTTGTTGTGGCGTGCGACGGGGCGACGTCGAGAACCAGGGCCATGGGTCTCGGCTGCCGAGTGCGCGACTACATCCACCCGGTCAACTCTTGGGCCGCATATTTTTCCCTGCCGGGAGATCTCCTCCAGGGAAGTAAGATCGGACATGCATACACGGCCGTCGGGGGCCGGTTCATCGCCCTCGGACCTGACCCTGCCGGCGTCACGCGCGTCACCCTGATGGGCATCCACCCGCGAAACGACCACGCCGCGCCGGTCCCGTTCCGCGAGGCCGTGGCCAAGGGAGACGCCGCGCTCAAACAGTACGTCGCCACGCACTTTGCAGGAGCGGGCTGGAAGACCGACGAGGTGCTCCGGGGCATGATGGACTCGTCGGACTTTTATGCCACCGAGATCGTGCAGGTCAAACTCCCCAGCCTGTCCAGGGGCCGATTTGTCCTTGTCGGGGATGCGGGCTACGCGCCCGGTCCGACCGGAGGGGGCACCACGCTTGCTCTGGCCGGCGCGTACGTCCTCGCGGGCGAGATCTGTAAACACAAGGGCGACATTGCAGCGGGACTCAGGGGTTACGAGCAGACGATGAGGCCGATCATCACGGACTTGCAGAAGATCCCGCCGCTCATCCCTAGCGTTCTGGCCCCGCAGACGGCGTGGGGGATCTGGTTGCGGAACCACATCTTTGCCCTCGTCGCTTGGAGCGGAATCATGGAGTTTGCGCACCGATGGTTCGGCAACGCCTTTGCCGAGGGAGACAAGTACAATCTGCCGGACTACGAATGGGTGCGGTGATGGCCGGTGTGCAGTGCTTGTCTGGAAGTGAAACGGACAGAGATTGAGTCGTATCAGACAGGGGGGCAGTGATGTCCCGGATGGAAGTCATGTCACATCACACAGGAGGACAGTGATATCCGGACAGAGACGAATGGAGATGCAAAGCCGCGCATCTAGACTACTCAATATACTCGTCAGAATGAGGGAGTCGGGCGCCAGATCATTATTTACGGTCCTGCATCTCGGTGGCGGAGCCTCCTTGGAACACGGCTTGAGATTCACATGGTGGACATCTACTATCTTAACATCCACCACCTCATGCCTAGAATTCAATTAGATTCCTTACCTCCAATATCACAATCACGATCACGATTTCGGTCTTCTGATTCCAAATCCACATCCAATACCTTCCCGCATTCTAGTCTATAGTGCGTAATATGTAATTAGAGAACATATGCAAATTGGGTAGGGAACTACGAGGACCATGTGTAAAACTACCCTTTGCAACCCGTACAAGTCAACGGCGGTCAAGATATCTTGCTCAGAGTCGCCGCGTTTAGATTCAGGGCTGTCTGTCCAGACCTCTCACGGGGGATGGGGAGATATCAACGAGTATGCAGTATGTCTGGAGGTGTCGAGGCGTGTCGGAAGACATGATGTGGAGAAACTCCGTGCGTCGTTCGGAGATAAAAGGCCTGGCGTTTCCAATGTCAATGTCGCTTGTTCATCGTTTCCAAAGTTCATCGTTTCCAAAGCTATTTATTTTATCTGTTAACTCGTCTTTTCAACGGAGATTGTGAAGATATAGATCATCGGACGATCGGACCGGCGCATCCAACCAGCCCGTGATTCGAGTAGGACGTACCCAGGGCTTTCGGGTAGATCTGGCTGGGGACACGACCCTGCTGACGCGGCATATGCACACATAGTAACATCACAGTACATACCCTCAGCTGGGGACTGCAATTGAAGAGGGTAAGCGTCGACGAGGGCAAACCGGGCCTACGATCGCAGCCGGGACGCGAACGACGTTACTTGATGGTGCTGGCGTTAAACGTCTACGTCCGTGGGCTTGTGCTACTGAGAGCTGGATATCGCAGACCGGGTGGAAGATCGTATTAAAACCGCCGGCCTCATCTCATCACTCAAGTACCGTCTAGTCACGATGGCTTTGATTACAGACCTTTCGTCCCACCTGGCCCTCGTCACCGGCGCGACAGGTGGGATTGGAAAGGCAACATGCCTTGCGCTTGCACGCCTCAATTGCTCCATCGCAGTGCACTACAACACTGCCGCCGATACAGCAGAGTCCCTCGTCTCCCAGCTGAAGGCTATGGGCGTGCGCGCTTCCCCCTTCAAAGCCGACCTCTCTTCTTACGAGGAAGCCCGCAAGTTGCACGCCGAAGTCGTTGAACAATTAGGTCATCCAACCATTCTGTTCAACAATGCCGGTCTCACGATGGGAAAGTCTCGCGTCAAAGACATTAGCGAGATCAGCGTAGAGGACTTCGAGCAGACGTGGAGGGCGAACTGTGGGACTGGATTCCTGTTGACCCAGCTTTGTCTGCCGAAGATGATCGAGCAGGCGTGGGGCAGGGTGATTTTCTGTTCCAGTGTTGCAGCTTTCACGGGCGGTGTTGTTGGGCCACATTATGCGTATGTCCGGGTCCTGCGTTGGCGCGCGTTTCATCAAGCTCACTGGTGGCTAGGTCGTCGAAGTCCGCGCTGCATGGCTTGGTGCATTGGCTCGCCGGTGCATATGCGAAGAAGGGCATCACCGTGAATGGCGTCGCACCCGCGTTGATCGAAGAGACCAAGATGTTGCCTGGAGCATCAGCGGAATTGGCTGCGAGTAAGTTCTGACTCCGGTCCCTGCGCTCCAAAACCCCTAACCGCGGAGATTCACTGATAACTTGAACTGCTTCAGGAATCCCGGTCGGCAGGCTTGGGAAGCCGGACGAAATCGCCGAGACAGTGGTCTGGATGGTCAAGACCGGTTATGTCCACAACAAAGTGATTGCGGTGGATGGCGGCATGTTCATCCAGTAAGGAGAGCTCGTCGCTGCGGATGAGGAGGGTTGGAGAGAAGTTGCTTATTTCCATGTCAACCGCCAGCGCTGGCCTCGTTCTTCTTCCGCGCTTCCTCCTCTCTTTCCTTCTTCCGCTGCAGGAACCTCTCCCTGGCTGACATCTTGTCAGCCTCGGTGACTCTGCTCTTGATCTTCTCCTGCTGCGCTTTGTTCTCCTCGGCCTCAGCGTGCTTCTGTTTCTCCAGCATGTCTTCGATCTGCCGCTCCATCATACGTGACTGCCTCTCACGTTGAGCTTCACGAGCATCTTGTGCTTTCGATGATCGCCAATAATCTTGCGGTCGGGCAGATTCTTGCTTCGTCGTTGCCTGTGCTTCCTTACCGGGCTTCTTCGGCGCTACGTTGAGGCCGGCGGACAGAAGCTGTCGCTTGTCCACGACTTCGCCCTCATCATTGACCACAACTCTGGCGCCCTTTTTGATCAGGTCCTCGGCGATCTTCGACTCGGACTTTTCTTCTTCAGCATCCTCCTCCCCTGCGATACCACGTTCCTTTCTCTCAGCGGCCTGTTCCTCGGCCTCCTTGATCATCTGCATCCGCTCTTCGTCCTTCTCTAGCATGCGCTTGTGAAAAGCAGTCATACCACCTCCTTTCCGCCGGCGTTCTTCTTCAGCTTCTTCACGCCTTTTTTCTTCTTCTTCCATCTTCTTGATTTCCTCCTGCTGCTTCTTGTATGCGCCTGTAACGAACTTCTCCTTGTCCGCAAACTCATCTCCTTCGGCCTCTCTTTCCCGTAGTAGCAGCTTCTCTCGCGCACGCAGCTGGTCTCGCTTCCGCACTTCAGCGCTCTGCATCAACGAGCTCATATATTTTGGTCCCGAATCTTCTGCACCGCCACTAGATTTCTTCTCTTTGTGTGCGTGAAACGTATCATAGACGGCGTCGTAGTCGTACACCGAGGCGTCGAGCTTGGAAGCTTCTTCATCGTGTAGTTTTGCGCTCCTCAGCGCTGACAGGTTGGTGTATTTGTCGCTCCCAAGCGGAGGACCGGAGGGTTTGCCTTTGGCGGGCTGCAAGCCATACGACGACAGCTTTGGTGATTTTGTAGGCGGCTCCTTCTCTTCCTCATCATCGGCCAGATCGGTTATCGGGCGGAGAGGCTTGGAGGATTTCTTCGCTCCGTATGCTGGCGCGGGTACATTTTCTGGTGCGTCGTCGTCTTGATCGAAGAATGCCTTGCGCTTTTGCGCTGGCTTTGTGAGTCCCGGCTTCGAGGTATTGAGTCCAAATGCAAGCGCAGGCATTGAGGCCGGCTTCGTAGACAGAATGAGATCCCGGACGAGAATGTTATGACACTGACTTCGAATTCAAAGCATGCTTCCGTTCCATTGTTTAGGTCAAGATGGCGGTAAATGCTCCCCTGGATACGGTAGCGCA
This sequence comes from Phialophora chinensis, assembly GCA_016109575.1. Taxonomy (NCBI): domain Eukaryota; kingdom Fungi; phylum Ascomycota; class Eurotiomycetes; order Chaetothyriales; family Herpotrichiellaceae; genus Phialophora; species Phialophora chinensis. Next base: position 507,578 of record JADWPU010000020.1, on the reverse strand, counting down.
GGCAGCATCACCAGGATAGAAAGGGACCGGCGCCAAAATAAGATAAGATGGACACGGGGCACAGATTGTCCCTCGATATTGCAAGGTATCTGCCTTCATACTCTACTCTTCGACTATGGACGGTGCTTGACATCACCCTGAAGTCTGATTCCCGACTTCCTCGCACAACCGATCGTAGCAAAAAGCACCATGTCTTACTACTTCGCCATCATCACCCCCGCCGACACGCCAGTCTTCGAACTGACATTTGGCACCTCCAAGGCCGGCGGTGATGGTGTCGCTCGCTTCCGAAACGGAGAAACGTCACGGTATATGAACCAATTCATCGTCCATGCCGCGCTCGACGTGGTCGAAGAAGTCCAATGGCTTCAGCCAAACATGTGGCTCAAGGTCATCGACAACTACGCGCCGACCAATTCTCACATCAGCTGTTTCATCACCGGCACCAACGTGCGATTTATGCTTCTCCATCAGCCATCGACGACGAACTCGTCGGCTGGAAGTAGGACTTCCACCATCTCGTCGACTTCAATCCCTCAGAATCCGACCAGCCCGCAAACGGAGGAAGCGATCCGCCAGTTCATGAACGAAGTCTTCGAACTATGGGTGAAGACCTTGATGAACCCGTTCTACACGGTCGGCAACCAGATCAAAAGTCCAGTGTTCCGCCAACGAGTCACCGCCTCGGGCAGAAAGTGGCTATGATGGCTGTGCGGTCTTAATGGCGGACAATGTCTTTGTTCGTTTGCAGACATGGCAAACCGATGGCTGTGACAAAGCCAAACGCCCAGACCATGGGCCGTGCCTCGAGCATGCAAAACAAGACGTTCTGATAATATCCTGCGGGTTGTGCTTCAACCACGACTTATCCTCGACTTGCGTGGTGGAATGTAATGGATGAGCTTGGTGCCGGGAAACAAGTCACATTCCAGTCTCCCATGAGCAGCGCCACGCCACGCCACGCCCGAGTTGAGATCCAGATATCTGCCCAAAGCAGCGAATAGTCAATAAAAACGAACAAGAAGAAGCTTAACGCAACGTCATTCATGTGAGTTGATCTCGCTTCTTTGACCACCCTCGACTCAACCCGCTGACAGTCGACTTGGAATCCCAGAGGCTCGTTCGCACCGACAATACACTCGGAAATTCCGGAGGGATAACTCTCTCCCATGCCTGATTGAAATGGCACCAATACGAGAATTCAACTTAGACTCTCAGCACCAGATTGTGTCGAGATCATCCGCCAATTACCTTGACTGGCCGTTGTGGGCACAAATATTGCTCATTGTCCTGGGAATTACAATCTGGATACCGGCGTATTTCCTTGTCCAACTGTTGAAGGAGTTCTCATGTCTGCAAAGGGGGCGGGACAGACGATCATAGATGGATCTAAAGGGCTCGCCTGTCTCTCATTCGAGGGGGTGGAGGTGGCTGTTGGAAACCAAGAAGCCTGTGGGTCACACCATCCGGTGCTGTAGCGTGGTGCATAACTCATGGTGGTCGCCGTCGTCAGAGACTGTGATAGAAAGTATTAGGGGCTCTTCCACCTTATCGTCTACAAGAACTAGCTCTAATGCACAACGATGGAGCTGATCTACACCACCGGCATGAGCTATAAACACAGCGTGCTGAGAGAGACAGTTGTACAAATGGCGGGCATTAGTGTCAGCATCCATTTCAAACCTCCCTAAAGTCACGCCCTTTAGATATGCCACAAAGACTGTTTGCATTTTGTACCGCCTTTCCCATCACAACCAATCCATAACAGGTCGTTGCGGGTGACGAAGATAGAGGTGTTACTCAGGAGGTAGTCCAACTCAGAGTCAATGCTGGAAAACTTGGTGGGACACGTCTGGAAAACCATAGTGGATTACAATCGCCAGAAGCCTTCCTGGACATGGTAACGACAGACGAATACTTCGTCCGTAATAGCAAGTAGCAAGCAGAGCTGTTCAGCGTGCGCTTGTATCATCCAAGAGACTTGTCAATGCCGCCTACAGACCATCTCGTAGGCCGTCATGTAAACCACCAAGGACAACGCAAATGGAAGCACCTAACGACGTTCTCCCTAATCCGTAACGACGATGACAAGCACGACGTCGTCTTCACTCATGCTGACCACGCCAAGAACGACATCGCCCTCGCGGTCCAAGGGGCCCACGATGTAGCTGGTGACAGTGAAGGTGACGGTGACGGTGACAATTAGGAGGAGCGTGGTGACGCTGAGGTGCAGGCGCGCCATCCTGACCCTTCCTTTTCTTTTTCTTCGAGATATCTCTTGCCACTGACTCCAGCTTCTCTGCTTTTCAAACCATTGCCATTCGTCACCACCTCCGCTTTCCCTGAATCACTGCCAGTACTGATCGAAATGGCGGCCAATTCAGAGACGATGCAGGCATTCTGGCAGTCAGCACGCCATGGCAAAGGATTCGGCCTCTTTGTAAGTTAGCAACCTTGCCTCTCTGCGTCCTCAACGGCGTCGCCGACGATGCATCGCCAATGTGGGCGTTGGCTGACGTGCTCTCACAGGCGTCTCGTGAATTCAATGCTGGTGAGGTCATCTTCATCGAGCCCGGCTTCGGCGTCGTCCCAGAGTCGCCACAAGACTTCAGCCCACCATTCCCCGGTCCAAAAGTCGTTGGGGACGACACCTTCACCGCCATCTGCTTCTGCGTCGGTGAAGAGATGGTTCACCTGTACCAGCTGATGACCAGCCGTGGAACTTCTCGTGGCAACTTTAACTGCACCGCTCAGCAAGCAGACTTCCTCTTCGCTCGTCTCGACAGGACACCCCTCTATGATGACGTCGTGGACGTTGCTGTCTTCCGAATGAAGAGCCCTGATGACACCGCAACCTGCGAGGGCATAGTTCAGATGGTGGCCCGGTTCTTCTCTGACGCCGGCGAGTACAAAGTGTGTATGGGCGATGTCGACGATGACGACACTGCCACCGGGTTTCGGACTCATGACGGGCTCCATCAACCATTCCTGTCAACCTAACGCTGAGCTGTACGTCTCATCCAACGCAAAACAACAAGAGCCATTCAAGGAAGTCGGCGCGTACCGCATGCAGACTCCTTGGTATGCGATGACACTCCAGGCGACCAGACCCATCAAGGTCGGCGAAGAGATCACCATCTCATACGATCGTGTGTGCGACCAATTCCCAGAGAGCCGAGAATCTCGTCTGAAGGACATCAAGGAAACATACGGCTTCGATTGTCGGTGCGACGCCTGTGTTCGTGAGGAAAGTGACTTTCTGATCATGCGGTTGAAGGATGACGTCTTGCAATTGCTGAAAGACTTTAAGAAGATCCCGGCACCCCGGATGTACCGTCGGGCGGCATACATCCTAGACGGACTCGCAGAACTCGGAGTGGACGATCGCACTGTCATGGCGGTTTGGGACATGTGTGCCGAGAGAGCCTGGTTGTGCTGTGACATGATCCGAGCATACTGGTTTGCCACCATGGCATTTGAACACGGCCTCACGATGTACAATGGACCCCAGGCACCTGAGCGACGTGAAATGATTCAAACGTACGCCGTGCTAGAACGAACCCGAAGCAACGAATGTCCCAGCAATCCCGACACCCAAGGCTATTCCACGGTCCCAGCGGATGGATTTGGCCTCGAGCAAGAGGGTCTGGAAGAACTGATGTTCGCTTTGCACCACACCAACGCCGAGATGCACTACCCCTGCTTGCAAGTGGCTGATGGAAAGGTTCGAGAGATCCGTAGAGATGCAAACAAGAGACGACTAGCCAAGATCCAAGCTGAGCGAGAGCAAAGGGAACGGGAGGAAATCAGAGCCAGCAAAGCCACCGAGCCTGGGGAAGGGAAACTGTACGACAAAAGCATTGACGAAATCATGTCGATGCTAGAAGAGGCACCCAAGGGGCCCAGCAAGACGCGGGGGAAGAAGAGAAAGAGAAAGAAGAGGGCGGCCAAAGTGGCACAGGAGGGCACCAACGAGACCACGGCGCCCAGCTCGAAAGTGGCCCCAATAATCAGCTTCTGCTCCCGTTTCACCGCCCAAGGGGGTGATCCCGAGGGCGTTTCCAAGCAAGAATGGCATGCAGATGTCATGAGCATGGACGTCGTCCCCGCCACCAAGTCACGCGACATCGGGCACCTCCTAGCAGCTAAGGATGGCTACGCCATCAACAACGAGTGCTATACCCTCAGCTATCGTCGTAACTCTATGTGCGGTCGTGTTGAGGGCCGGCGCGAGCTGGTGGAGTTGGGAGCTGCGGCGTTGCGTCGGGCGAGGAACCATTCGTTTAGCAACGATCAGGGAAGAAGGGACGTGTTGAAGTTGGCGGACGCGCGAGAGAGCAAGGAGTTTTGACGAGTTCTGTTGTCGGGGACGTGTTTTCATGTTTTCTTTCGATAGAACAACGCAATGGGATGAGAGGCGACGACGAGACGTGCGTCATTGAATTATCTGGACAGTCTCCGATGTTTAGCCGTGAAATCCGCCCACCAGCAATGACTAGCATCTCATTTTTGATGATCTTGTTGACGTCGACTAGCTACTCATTAGTTGGCGACGCTGTGCTCAGGCGACATCTACGTGTTATTATTGTCACAGATCAGCTATCACCTGCCAGCCGTCACCCGTCAACATCAGCGACACAGACACGACACATCCCCCTACAAAGGCGTCCTGCTCTACACAATAGTTTGGGCATATATTGGACGTCGGGTCTGTCTATCTGTCCTGTCCTGTCCTGTTGTGACGGACAAGCATCCTCGACATTCTATCAGTCTGAGTATCGACCGACCACTTACAAGCCTAAGTTGGGGAACTTGGACTTAGACCTGAACCCCAGCTTCAACTCCAAAGCTCAGTAAGCTACAACGACAGCTTATATTCTTCTCAGATTCCGGGCCATTCAACCTCATGCCCACGATTTTCAACGAGGGCGAAGGGACGACAATGAGAGCAAGCCCGCTTACTTAATGACCTGACTGTTTGACGTTTTACCTTTGACATTTGACACCTGGAGACGAGAGCACTCGACTCGAGGTATAGCCAAGACCGGAGGACTCAGGTGCTATAGGCAGACGAGGTAAATGTACTACGAAGGACTCAAACAGCTCTGATACAGGATATATACGATACCTGGCATTCCACTCATACTCTGCCATCACGACACAACACAAAACAGCACGACACGACACACCGCAGGGTGACAATCCAATCCAGGAAGAACGGCCAATACCCGAACCCAACCTGACCGACAACCACATCATCTCTCTCTCTCTAAGAAAATGTCCCACTCGAAACGTAACACGTCGCTCGCGTACTTCACCTCGCACGAACGCAGCCTCCTCCGCTCAACCTGGGGCACGCAATCCACACGCCTCACCCGGGAGAGTTTCCTCCCCTTTGGATTCTGTCGCCTATGTTTGGCCTACGCGCGCGATCCGGTCTGTTGTCCTGGTGGTGGTAACGGTGGGGCAGCAGCGGCACCACCACGGAGCGGGAGCGAACCGAAGTCAAGGAGGGACGGGGAGGAGGACAGACTTCAAGTCCACCTCTTTTGCCGCGAATGCGCCCTCAACGACATGGTATCGCAGCGGCGCGAGATTCGGCGGCTCGAGCGGGAACGACAGCTTCGGGAGCGAGAAACGCTCGAGTCACAGGCCATGGAGGCCGAACAGAGGCGCGAAAGGGAACTCCAGCGCTTTGAACGGGACGAGCTCGGATTCGAGGACGAGAGGAAGAACAACAACAAGAGGAAGAGATCTGCCAGCCACCACGATGATCATGACGACAACAACGAGCCCGACGAAAGATCACAGCGCGGCAAGGGTGCTAGTTTCTGGATGCCCAACGCCGCATCTTCTACGGCCACGGCGAATGTGAAATCTCCTCCCCTCGAAGCTGCAGCGTCCAGAAAACTCCACCCGATCTGTCCGGCCTCGACACCACACACGCGGCATACCTATTCCTTGAAGTCGCTCGTCCCCGTGTCGTTCAGTCTCAGTGATTCTGATGCTGACCCCGACCACCCGAGCAGAATGTGTCCGTCGTGTAAAAAGGTGCTGACCAACACATCGCGACCTGTGCTCGGCACGGCGGAACAGTGCGGCCATGTCGTTTGTGGGGCTTGTGCGGATTTGTTATACGGCGGGACTCGCCAGCGACAGACGAAGACACTTCCCGGTCAGGACAGCGAGAAGAGTTCTGCAGAGGAGGCCAGTACTGCCCTCATCAGGTGTTTTGTATGTAACGCGGACTTGGGCGGCAAGGACGACGACGGTACAGAGCATGGAAAAGAGGAGGCGGGAGAGGAGGAAGAAGGGCGGGACAAAGATAAAAATATAGATAAAGCCAACGCCAAAACCAAGCAGCGCAAGCAGGGCAGGCAGAGCAGGCAAGGCAGACTCGTCGAAATAAGCTGTGAAGGCACGGGATTCGCGGCAGGTGGGGGAGCCAACATGGCGAAGCGGGAGGGTGTGGCGTTTCAATGTTGATTGAGCTTGATTAGAGGGGAGGAGAGGGGAGGGGAGGGAAGTGGAATATAGTACAGTACTACGGAGTACCGACTTAGGAAAGAGGTGCTTGGATAGTGTATACACTTTATATACTGGACGACGGTGTGTGTGATGTATGGTGTACAGTATGTGGTGTATGTAGCATGGTTCCTCGCCAGCCTGAATAGGCTGACCAGGCCAGCAGGCTACAGTGAGCTGAACTTTATACTTCGTACTCTATCCTAGTTCCTTTTGGCACCGCCATCCATTGTCATACATATTTATACATGAAGAGGGGAGAAACTTGGAATTTACAGTATTCAAGCACAGCGAGCGACTGTATGTGTTGTATTACTAGGTAGTGCATTGGCAGTGCTTCGCTTGCAGACCAGTCTAATCTGTACGCACCGGGGTATCTCGCCATTTTACTCCGTATCAACAACACCCGCAGCAACGCATGGACGCACCAGCGCACGGGAACGACAGTGAGTAGACTAAACAGAAATGAATTCGAAGCTGTGCCTCTTGCTCGCTCACTCGCTTGCCAAAATGATAGTGTCGATCAAGGATGAATCGCGGGAAACCAAAAACTCAATAGACGAGGCAAAGAAATTCACACCGGCTCTCGTCTCATCATCCCATAAATGTGGAACTTCCGACTTCATATCCCCTGGGCTCCGACATCTGCTGCCGGTATAGGAATCGCCATTAATAACGCAACTCATCTCACTCAGCAGACACCCCTCGACAACGACCACTAGTCCGCCTTTTCGGTATTTTCTTCGTCCAGGTCAACACTGACATTCTGAGTCTCGTCATCAACCCGACTCAAGATGCTGGCCATCTTCTGATGGTCTTCGAGAAAGTCTTCGCTCATTTCGTCGAGCTGTCTGATCTGCTCGTGGATACCGGCCAGCTGTCCGGCAACATTCCGTGGCGTTCCCTCGGTGGCAGGCGTGGCATCGTCCTCCTCACCACTGGACCCTCTCAGAGCAGGCGCATCTTCAACAGGATTGGCCCATTTACTAGATTCCAATCCTTGCTTCGGCGTCGCAGGTGAATGCGCGTTCGTCGACTTCCTCTTGGGACTTTTGCTCTTCCGTCGAGGTTTGGGACTCGGAAGCGCAATGGCCTGGGTCTTCAACTGCTCCAGCTCCTTCTGCGCTCTTTCGGCCAGCGTACGCTGTGTCTCGATCTCCAGCATTGCTCCTTCGAGTTCCGATTGGAGGGAGCTGATCGTTTTCTTTGCATCGGCGAGGCTGGCATCGGTGGCATCGGCACCCCTCGACTCTGGCTCCTTCTCAGCCGCCTTCTCGACCGCGTGCAGGCGCGTGAGCGTCGTCTCCAGCTGTAACTCGTACTCCGTCCTGGCGTCTCGAACGGCTTGCTCATGCTTCGCCTGTAGTGCTGCAAGCTCGTTTTGGGCGTCAAGGTACTTCTTGTTCAGCTCTTCGAGTTGTGACTGATCTGGGCGCGCGGCAGCTTCCATGGCAGCGTTGAGCTCTCGCTTCATGGTGGCCATGGCAGATTCCCGTTCCTCGATCGCAGCGACCATCGCCTTGCGGTGCTGCTCTTCGAGCTCTCGAGTCCGTTCAAGCTGTTGGGAATGAGCCTCCTTTGCAGCGTCGAGCTCTTGTCTTATGGCTGCCACGGCAGATGCCTTCTCCTGGATGACGAGGTCGAATGCTTCACGGTGCTTTTGCTCCAGCTCTGTGGCCTGCCCCTCGTGCTGTGCGGCAAGGGCTTCCGCTTCGGCGAGCTGTTGCTTCAGGGTGGCCAAAGTGGATTCCCGCTCCTGGGCCGCCTCCGCGTGTCTCTGTTCTAATTCTTGTGCCTGTTCTTGTGCTTGGGCCAACTGCATCCGAAGGAGGTCCAGCTCGGTCGAGGATAGGCCAGCTTCGGCAGCCTCGCGCACCTCCTTCAGTTCCGCGAGGAGTTTACCCAATGCGGCGTCGTGCTCTGTTTCGAGTCTTTGCAACGCTTGCTCGTGATCCGTTTGGGCTTTGCTAAGGCGGGAACTAGCGGCCGCATTCTGCTCCTCCAGTTGGTCGACCTGAGACTTCCACTGGCTCTCGAGCGTCTTCATCACCTCGTCCAATTGGGCGTCGTGGCTTTCCTTCAGCTTCTTCTCCAGTTCTCCGAGCTCTGACTTGGCGGCCGATTGACTCGTCTCGATGCTTTTGGCGTGCTCTGCCTGCATCTGCTCGATCACCTGCTGGTGCTGTTGTTTCAGACTAGCCTGCAGCGCAGCCAGTGATTTCTCGTGTTCGGCGCGCAAGGCGTCCAAGTCTTCCTGCACCTTCGCTTCCAAGGCGGTCTTCGCGGCCACAACTTGATCATGCTGGAATTGAAGCTCACTCATCCGGGCAAGCTTCATCACAGATGTCGACATGTCTGCCCTCAGTTTCTCGATTTCGTCGTTGAGCTGCCCTTCCTTCTCTCGGGTGTCCCTCTCCGAGTCTTGAAGGATACTTTTCATCATCTGAGCTTGCGCCCTCGCGCCTTGAAGGTCTTGTTGGACGGAGTTCACCTGTGATTCAAGCTGGCGCTTCTCTTCCGCCAAGCTCGATCGTAGCTCTTCAAGAGCCTCTTCCTGGCTTGACTTGGCTTTGCTCTCGATGTCTTGAAGACGTTTGGCGTGCTCTTCATTCAAGGCGTTGATCGTCTCGGCATGACGCGATGACACCTGTTCTTCCAACAGTTTCAGTTGCTCAGCATGCTCTACCTTGACCGTCTCCATGGAGTCATCGGAGAGCTTCAGCTGATCCTCCAGACCCTGGATTGCTGTGGCATGAGACTCTTTCAACGAGTTCAAAGCAATCTCATGCTCCGAGGTCCGCTGCCGCTCCAGGTCTTCCAATTGCGAGGTATGACTCGCTCTGAGTTCTGCTGCAGCCGCTTCTGCAGCATGAAGCTGTTGCTCGAGGCTCTGCACTCTTTCAGTGTGGACCTTCTCCGCCTCTTCGACGGCTCGCTGCTGCGACTCGGCCGCCTCGGCTCTGATGCGATCTACCTGTTCGAAATGCCCGGCTTCGATGACTCCGAGGTCTTTGAGCGACGCATTCATCTGGTCCTCCAGTTGCTTAATCTGAGCTGCATGTGTCTTTTTGAGGGACGAGACCTCCTTTTGCGAAGCCTGGAGCTTCTCCTCAAGCTGCTGAATCTGCTCGGATTGGCCGGCCTTCAAGGCAGCAAGCTCTTCTTCATGCTTTGACTGGATTTCTGAGTGAATTTCCGCGAGCTCCTTTTCATGGGAAGCTTTCAGCGCAGCAAGCTCTTCCTCAGCAGATTTACTGCGCGCCTCGTGTTCTTTCAGGATCTTTTCGTGGCTTGACGTAGCCTCGAGAAGAGCAGTCTTTGCCGCATCTAATTCGCCTCGTAGACCGACGAGAGCTCCCTGGTGCTCCGATACCTTGGCCTCGGCTGCGTTCTGTACTTTTTGGAGCTGTGCCTCGAGGTCTTGGATCCTGCTCGAATTTGAGCCCTTGGCAGCCTCAAGCTCGGCCTTCGCAGCGGCAATGTCGGCTTCAGATTTCTTCAGCACGTCCTGCAGTTTGGCATCTTCCGAATGTCGAGCTTTCTTCAGTTCATCCTGGGCCTCGCTCAACTGCCGCTTGATAGCCTCAAGCTGCTCAGCCTGGGTTTTCTTGGCCTCGGCTAAAGAGGCTGCTGCTGCTGCGATGGCGTCGGCATTTTCTTGTTGCAATGCTTTGATCTGCTCCTCGAGCTGGCTGATTTTCCTTGATTGCGCTTCATCTGCTTCTTTCTTTGCCTGCTCGAAGCCTGAGACTTGATCCTTCAAGGATTGAATGACCTGCTTGTGACGAGACACCTCTTTATTGACCTTTGCGAGTTCCTCCTGCTTCTGGGTGATCTCCTTTTGCTTGTTGGCGATCTCTGTCTCCACCTGGTCCATCTTGCGCAGGCTCTCGGCCGCTTGCGACTTGAGCTGAATTTCGAGGCTTCCAATCTTGGTCTCTAACGTGTTCTTCATTTCGCTGTAGCTGTCTGCCGCAGACGCTCGCTCGGCAGCCGTCTTGCGAAGTTCTTCCAAGTCCGATTTCAACTGAGTGGTAACGTCTTGCGACGAGGCGAGTTCCCGTGAGAGCTGGTCAGTTTCGGATATGTGCCCGTCGGAAAGTTTTTGCAGCCGTTCTTGATGAGCATTCTCAAGCTCCTGAACTCTAGTCTCGTGGAGGGATCCTAGTTCATCGATCTGGGCCGCATGTTCCTTTCGCATTGCTTCGGTAGCTTCCTGCGCACGACCACTCTCCTCCGCTGCATTCTGGTCGAAAACTTCCAGCTTGGCCTTCAGTTCCGTCAACTCGGTCTGCAGGGCCTCAGCTTGGGCTCTGCTTTCAGCCAAGTCTTTCTGCAACTCGGCGACAGAGGCATCTTGAATTTCCTCGACCAAATGCGCATCAGCATCGTCCTGAGGCTCAGGAATCGGTTCCCCGGAGACGGATTGGATTTCTTCCAATTCTGCTGTCGTAGGCACTCGTCCATGCTTCCGTTCGTAATCCCTGACCTTTGCCAGGTCTGACTTTAGTTTTGCGATCGTGGTCGCAGCCTCTTGATCCATGGAGTGTTGCTCTTGTTCGTCGGCACCATCAGCAGTCATGGCAGCCTGCAGCATACTGTTGACGAGTTCGAACTCCCTTATACGCTGCTCGATCAGGACTGAGCGGGTGGACTTTCTCGACCCCAACGCAGGACGGACGGGGACGGATTTCCGCTCTGCGTCAGATGGAGCATTTTCCTTATTGTCCTCCGACTCGGCACCCGACTTGACCACAGGGGAGGCAGGGATGGTGCTCAGACGTTTCCTCTCTCCAATCGAAGCGGCAGCCGTGGGTCTTGACGAAGGGGCAGAAGGTCGTGGTCGAGTAGCAGAAGTCACCGGGGCGCGGGTCGTGGTTGGAGCTGCAGCTATCTTCCTGGAACCGACTGGGCTGCTAGCAGTCGGTCTAGTCGCCGTCGTTGAGGGCTGGACGCTGGTCCGCCTCGCAGGGGTGGCAGCGACCGGCCTTGTAGCAGAGGCTCGGTCAGACGAGGTAGCCGGGGCCAATGACATCCTCTTGGGCTTTGCAGATATGCCATCTTTTGTCTTTTCGTCGCCCGAGGGCTTCTCGTCTACCGTGCTGTCCGAGTCTCTTTTCTTGTGGGTGACAGTGGCAGCCTTGCGAATTGTGGACGAGGTGGTGCTTGGTCTCGCCGGGGGCTTGCTCAGGGAACTTCCAACGGTCGGTCTGGTCGCAGTAGAGGTTGTAGGTGGCCTCGAAGTCGTGGGCAATCTAGGAGAAGCAGTCTTGGTCAATGGCCTCGTCGCAGATTGCGCCGCCTTTGGCTTGAGAGTCGCGGTCTCATCCTTCTTGTCCATGACTGTGTGCTGAACAAGAAATCCGGGAAGAACAAATTTAGCAGAAGAGGTGAAGGGGATATTAGGAGAATCGAGGGAGAAGTGTCGGTCGGGTGTGTCTCAGACCTGCTGGCTGGTGCTGGCATCGACCGATTGGCGATCAAAAACTTCGGGTAGCCGCGACGCGTTGGTCGAGGTGAGCGTGCAAAGCGTGATTCGTACAGTGCCTAAGGGCCTCCGCAGGGCAGACGGGGCTCAGTTAGGGTTGCCTAGAATGCCTAGGCGCGCCTGTTAGCTAGGCCTAGGGTGGCTAGTTGTGCTAGGGGCCTGCATCCCCCACCATGTCGCCGCCAGTGACGATGCTAACATTTCTATCACAGACATCCTCATCCCTGACAGCTTCCCCGAGATTATCGGTTTCAGCCTTCTGCTTCTTCCGCTCCGGTTTCACTCAGTTGACTTAAATGTGACTACGGTGTACATGCTACAGTCATTGGGGTATCTCTAGCGCCACAAAACATAGTGGTACATGTTGTAGTCCCTACCTCAACTTCAATCTGGGACGCTCCTTAGCCAGTCCCACTCGTCACTCATGTCCCGCTCAAGCTTGCCGGCCATGATCTGTTTGAACCACCTAGCCTTGGCCACGATCGCGTCCATGTCGTACTTCCCTAGGCAGCGGCTGTACTTGTTCATGATCTCTTCCCACCTTGACTCTCCCGTGAATTGCTGCAGCCCGTTGCTCAACGCCGTCAATTCTCGGTCGCTCCACGTCGGCTCATCAGGGGCAGGAATATCTTCGGTCGGTTCTCGACCGACATGTGGACTGTTCCGCACTGCTTCGCCCTTGGTCTGGCGCACATCTTCCTTGGGATGGCGATTCAGCGCCTCCTGTTCGTCACTGGCAATGTCGTCGACATCAACAATGTGGGCTTGTTGGCTGGGGAGCGGGTGGTGCACGAAGGCTGCATTGTGACGGGGAGGATCACTCCCTGGGCGATTGTACTTGGCGCGAATTGAGTCTCGCCATTTCCTGTGCTGGTCTTCTAGCTGCTTCGAACTCTGCATTGCCAACCGGTTGTGTTCGTTGAGCCACCTCGACCTACCACCTTCCACAAGAGCCTCATTGTACCGCTTCCTGAGAGACTGGACCTGTTGCGTAATCTCGGATTTTGTCTTGCCCTTCACGCCGCTCTCCAGGACGGGTCTCGGAGTCCATTTGCCCGCGCTGTCGACCAACTTCTCCGTAATTCCCAACAGCTGGCAAATCTTTTCGACTGCATATGCGCTGAGCCGGTTGTTCCGAAAGTAGGCCTTCAACGCCGATTTTGACAGCTTCAGCGAACGGCGAATGAGATGTCCATAAATGTCTCGGATCATTTTATGTCTTTCTCTGTCGTAGTACATGTCCGGCCTGTAAGAATATCGGCAAATCTCGTTGCACCGTTGTACCAGCACGCCCAGTCCCTCCGATTCATCGTCACTTAGCTTCCTCTGGCGCTCAGGGTTTTCTTCATGCATTCGCTTGAAGACAGAGATCATCTGTCTGAACGAACGGTCACAGGCTTTGCCAAGTGTAGATTGAACACCTGTTGAAGCCATGTTCTCTTCAACTTGGGCGGCAGCGACTAGAGCACTAGTCCAAAGCTCTTTACATCCATGGAGCTCTACTGCTTCTTCAACGCCCGCCAGTTCTTCGTTGATCATTTCTTGGTGCCGCTGCTCTTCTTCAATCGCTTGTCGCTCTTCAGCTGTGCGAGTGGCCTCGGTCTGGGGTCGTTGAAACTGGGACCGCGGCCCAGAAGACCGATGGCCTTCCTCTCCCTGTTCGGCTTCTATCGATGCACCACGGCCACTCCCATTTTCTGTTTGTTCGTTGTCTACAGAATCTCTTTCTGCGACACCATTCTCGATCTGCTGGTCTGAAGATACTTCGCCCTCCTGTACGTCGTCTTCTGCACTGCCGTCTGTGGGTTCTTGTTCATCACGAGGAGTCCCGGCGAGAAGTCGGTGTCTGGCTTCTGTCCGCTTGGCCGCTTCTGCTAGTGGATTGAGAGCTCCTGTCGCGGGTCGACGACCGTTCTCAGTCTGGGTCTGCTGAAGTCTCGCTTGCTCAGTAGTTCTATTGACTTTCTGAAGCTTTGCTAGAGAAGGTGCTGCACGTAAGGACGGTTCACTAGGCCCATGACGACTGAGAGGCTTCTCAGTAGGCCTGCTCTGATGTGTAGCATTGGAAGCATCCTCTGCGAACGGCTGCTCACCCAGTCTCGGGAAGGACTCGTCATCACCTCGCTCGGCAGCTCCAAAGATGTCGTCCTCATCGGCATGTACTGCGGCAGCCACAGAAGACGATGTGTTCTTTGCACGACGACCTGTTCCCTGCAAAGACTTGGCGATTTTTGCCAACTTGGTTGTCTCCTTAGGTGGTCTCCCACGTCGCTTCCTAGGCGAGCTATCCAGGTTGATCCTGGCATTTGTCTGTGTTACCAGTTCCCCCAGGCCCTGAAAAGGCGATGCTGTATTTTGCGGCAATGTCTTCTTGAGCAACCGCAGCTTTTTGACAGGTTCTGTCGGTACACGCGGAGCCTCTTCTGCACCATTTTCACGCGGGAATTCGAATGGATCTCGATTGTTGAGACGAGTAGGCACGGAAAGCGACTTGCGGGCCTGTAGCCTGCCAGACTGGCGCCGTGGCGAACTGGTCGTTACGGCCAGATGATTGAGCTGTATTCGTTTCGTAAGAGGGCTCTCCACTATCCCATCACCACTGGAAGCCCGCCGTCTCTTTCTAGAAGGCGGTCGAGCGGCACCTGCGGCCTCCTCGTTCAGGATTGCGGTGACATCCTCGGCTTCCTGTTCGTCGGATTCGATAGATCGGGCCACGCCCGAGCTGCGCGTAAGCCGCCTCATGAATGGGACTGGAATTGGACATGGAGTTGCAACAGGTCGCGTGTCGGCGCGTTGAGGGCGTGGGGGGCAACGAGGCCTAGAGGTACCGTGAGGTACACAATAAGGTGCAAGGTGAGGACCAAAGAGGCAAGTTAGACGTCATCTACAAGGCTCGGGAGCAGCCTCGTCAGCGACGATTGGCATTGCTCCCGCCTCCCATCTGCCCATCACGATCTCTCCTTCTGCGTTCAAGGTATTCTTCGCCCTCCAAAGTGCACTTTTACTACGGATTAAAGCAAACCGCCGCCTCGAAAGAACATTATTATGGCGAGTTTCCCGCATCTCCAGAAAATCCCCGATATCACAACCCACCACTTCGAGAAGCCAGTCAAGAAGATATACGATGGGCCTGACGTCTCTTTCTTCCTCACCTCCCTTGCTTACCGCGATATCATGACTTTCATGCTTCAACTGAATAGATCGGTTGTGCCACGCAAAAGTCAGGTCGGCGAAGCAGCCACAACTTCAACCTGGCAGTTGAATACCGAGGACATTACCTTTTCAGACGCTGTTTCAAGGTTACGTGCTTTACTGGATAAACTATCTCGCATAGTCGATGACGTTCCCCCAGATACCGGGCCCACCAGATTCGGCAACATCAGCTTCCGCAAGTGGTACAAGATTGTTGAAGACAGGACCGACGAACTGCTGGCCGAGGTTCTGCCCGCACACTTAAGGTCAGCATCAGAGGAAGTAGCAGGGTACTTGCTAGGGTCATTCGGTAGCGCACAGCGGCTCGACTATGGCACAGGCCATGAGCTCAGCTTTCTCGCGTTTCTGGCGTGCCTGTGGAAACTGGATTTCTTCCCACAATCGGAACCCGGCGTCGAGGAAAGAGGCATCGTCCTGGGCGTTTTCGAACAGTATCTCGCCGTGATCCGCAAACTCATCAAGATCTATAACCTGGAACCAGCCGGGTCGCATGGTGTATGGGGTCTGGACGACAATTCATTCCTCCCGTACATCTTTGGCTCGGCCCAACTATGTCCGCCCATTGGCGAGGCCGACGAGACACCAATAGAAGGGTCCCTCGTCAACGCCCCCGAACCGTCGTCCGTGGCCAAGCACAACCTGGTGGACAAGGAGAAAGACTCAAACATGTACTTCTCCGCCATCGCCTTCATCTACAACGTCAAGAAGGGCCCCTTTTGGGAACATAGTCCCATGCTCTACGACATATCCGGCATCAAGGACGGCTGGGGCAAGATCAACAAAGGCATGATCAAGATGTACAACGCAGAAGTGCTATCCAAGTTTCCCGTGGTCCAGCACTTCCCGTTCGGGTCTCTCTTCAAGTGGGAAAAGGACCCTCAAGCAAAAGATCTGCCACCTTCGACACATACTCAGAGCCAACCACTTCGGAACCCAACGGACACGCACGCACCAAGCACCATGCGGCCGGGTGGTCCGCCGCTCGGCGGCACAGCTGCTCCCTGGGCTGCTAAGCCTCCAGCTGCTCCAATTGGGTTTGCCAACGGTGTCACACAAGCGCCGTGGGCAACTCGCACTCCAGCACCCCCTCCACCTCGAGGCGGCGTTGCAGCGGCACGAAGACAGCCGATGCCTCCCCTGAGCGAGACTGGCACCAAACCGACGCAACAGCCTTCAGCTGAGAAGAAATGAACATTTGCTCGGTGGAACAGGACCGAGGTGTATGATTATGATTACTGTCTGACAGTAATGAACACGGTGGTGAGCACGGATTCGAGGCGCAAAGCAAGTTTACTCTTAAGTAGTGGTATAGGAGTTTGTAAAGCCGTTGCCAGGAAATCCGCCTGCGGTTTAGGCGGTCGTGCCGTTTCGGGCGTGGCCGCAGGTTGGCGCGCCGCCCGAGGGCCGCTTTTGACGGCTATAAGAACCTCGGCTCCCATCCCCCACCCCAACCCTCTCTATTTTCCTTTCTTCCAACTTGCTTTTCTCTTTTCTTACCTCTATTCGCACTGGCGATGTCTAAAAGTGGGCGTGGAAAATCGGCGCAGTCGGCGCGATGATCTACGGGGGCGAGGCTGAAATACGGGCTACTATGGCTGCTGGAGAACCGCTAGAATGCAAGCTCTGTACGCGGTCAAGGCCAATTCATGATATTTCAGCGCCGTTCACTTCGGCACACTTTCCCTATCTGAGCCGCTGGCCTATGACGTAGCTTCCCCCGCTTTCTGGACGACTGACTTTCAGTTTCGAATGTGATTCATTGTTGTCGTTTGACTTCGAGGTCAAGAGCTGAGAAGTAACAGGGTCCCTACGTGAATCACCTGCAGTACAGCTTCTCTCTGCATTCCGGTCTTGAAGTACCCAGCAACGTCCACAAAGTAGCTGTCGATTATCTTCGAAGATGTCTCAACTCATGACTCTCTGGCCGATCTTTGGCCTGCCACTTGGAAGTGCCCTACTCGCCCGCCAGCTCATCACCGAGTCGGCAGGCGCTGATCTTGCGTCTTCACGCAACTTACTTGCCGCTCTGCTTCCGATCTACATGGTTCACCAGTTTGAAGAGCACGGTTATGATCTGAAGGGCGAAAGATTCGCGTTCCAAAAGCACATGGCCAAGTCTATGGGCTACGCTGATCTCAACAAGTTCCCTGCAACGCCTGCATGGGTCACAGCCGTCAACGTAGGGTTTGCGTGGACTTATGGAGCGATCAGCTTTTACAACGCCGACAAGGATCCCCTGCTTTCTGTTCCTTTCAACGGCTTTGTCCTCATCAATGGCATCTTGCACATCGTGACTTTCTTGAAGGAGGGCAAGACATACAATCCTGGCCTGGCCACGGCGGTGACGCTCTTTCTACCGTTAACGTTGTACTCGTATTCGAAGGCGGCCATCAACAACAGCCAGTTGGCGCTTTCGGTTGTGCTGGGTCTTGCCGCCCACGTTGCCATTTTCACGAACCTCAAGTCGTTGGAGAAGGGTAAGGTCAATCAGGGTGTAAGCATTGCTTTCTGGTGCGGGTTTGGAGCGGCGCTGCCGCTCTTGTACAAAGGTTTGGCGTCATTGCTCGCTTGAGGAATACGGAGAGGGAGCTTGATGCAGCATCATATGGAAATGCAGAGTGCTTCCAGCCCAAAGATTGGCTTTACACTTCAGTATCGTAAATGAGTCGTAGTCGTAGATGAAACGTACTCCCAGATGAAGCGTACTCGTAGATATGGGGCTAACGACGTCCAATCTGCCGAGTTAAGGACAAGCACACACTGCACAGAAGGCACCGACAAGGTGCCAGGCGTGGGCGCCACGGCTTAAGTAACTCGTTAGTCATCCGAAATAAATCCCCCTCCACCAGAAAGTCCCTGCGCGTCAGGAACCAACAAGTATTCCAGCACACAATACTCCCTGCATACTCCAGTGTAAATCACACCGCGCTGTGTCCTGTAATATACTCGCCACCGCCCCGTCCCTCACACACCCTACCATCCCTCGCAGTTTGCATACCCCAAAACCTGCGCTCGAGGAGATGTGTCTAGCTGCCCCCAAACCAGGCCCAGGGGAACCTCACCTGCAACTCCGGGCCAGATTGATATCCAGAGTCTGAAGCGGAATGATCTCTCGAGCCTAGAGCCCACAATCCAGAGTGGCAGGTATATTTGGCACTACGATCTCTTCCACATCGACCACTCTTGGCTACCACTCCTCTGCCTCACCTCTTCGACGCCCACCACCGCCAACATGCAGGGCTTCAACATGGGCCGGTATGTGCCCCCGGACCTCGAGGGCCGTGTTTCCGCCAACACCGCCTCGGGTAAAGGCCACGCGCTGGGCTCGCGCGCACGCAAGCTCAAATCCGAGGGCATCCTGACGGTGCGGTTCGAATGTCCGTTCCCGATCTGGTGCACGACATGCCGGCCCGAGGAACTGATCGCGCAGGGCGTGCGATTCAACGCGGAGAAGAAAAAGGTGGGCAATTACTTCAGCACCCCGATATGGGAGTTTCGGTTCAAGCACACCGTGTGCGGCGGGTGGTTGAGCGTGCGAACGGATCCCAAGAGCGCGGAATACGTAGTCACGGACGGCGGACGGCGGCGCGACTTGGGCACGGCGACAGACTATGTTGCGGAGTTAGGTGCCCCTGGAGGAGCCGCCACGGAGGAGCAGAAAGACAGGCTCGAACGCGACGGCGGGTTCGGAGCCGTGGAGAAGAAGGCCGCGGACCGGACGGCGGTCGAGACCCAAAAGGCCAGGCTGGAGGAGTTGATGCACGTCAGTCGTCGGAACTGGGAGGATCCGTACGAGAGGAGCAGGGCCTTGAGGAGGGAGTTCCGCGTCGGCAGGAGGAAGAGGCAGGCGGACGAGAGGACGGGCCAGGCGTTGAAGGACAAGTTCGGCCTCGCGGTCGAGATGGAGATGTTGCCCGAGAGGGAGGAGGACAACGAGAGGGTCAAGTTCTTGGAGTTTGGCGAGCAGAGCCGTCCGGAGGAGGAAGCGCTGAGCACGACCAAGCCGTTGTTTGGTCCGAATTCTCCTGCTCCTGATGGTGATGGTGCCAGTGGTAGAGGTGGGGAGGTGGTCAAGTCGGCCTCGGCATCCAGCTCGAACAAGGTGAAGTCGAAGACGGACAGGAAGGAGATGCTGGGCAGCGCGCTGAGAGCCAACTCCAGAACCGCGCTCGATCCGTTCCTGCGAGACGACAATCTCTGGCAACCACGAGTGAAGCGAAAAAGACAGGACGGACAACCCGAGGCAGAACTGGAGGAGACTGAAGCTGTCAAAGTCGACGGCGCCACTACCACGAACGCCGCCGCCGCCGTGGCGTTGGTTGGTTATGATTCGGATTCGTCGTGATACCCCGGACTTGAACGTCCATGTACTGTATGATATGGGTTTCCAGACAAATTACCCGTATATGTTTCACGAGTTCTACATTTCGTGGACGCGTTAGGCTTCTCGGCATGAGAACTCGTCTCAACCTCCCTAACTAACTGTCCCCAGGTCAAGGTTTCGGATACACCATCCATCTCCATACGTACTGGTCAATCATCCCTCAGTCCATCTCGCCTAGACTATTCAACAACCACTCAGGCTCGGCATCATCTTCTTCAGGGTCATGCGAGAGGAGGGACCCCGGTGTAGGAGCCGAGGCAGGACTCTCTCCATTCGCGACCTCGCTTTGGCTCAGGTTCAGTGTGCCCTGGTCCTGTACAGTAGCAGGCGCTGGCGTAGACTGCCGTGGCTGTGCGCCAGTCGCACCGATGTCGGTGGGAGGAACATTTGTCGCGGCTTCACCAGTGTTGCGACCTCGAGCGTCCCGGTATGTATGGAGGACGTTGGACTCGGGATTCCCCTCAGTGGTAGATGCGGTCGCATTGCCCGCAGCGGCGGGGCCGGCGGCGGCGTCGTTGGCCGAGCCCGAGTCCGCGTCCGTTTCCCGGAAGAAGCCTCCCGCTTGCTCCTCGCCAGCTATGCCTGCTTGTGCGTGCGGCATTGACGCTTCGGTCTCGGCTATGAAGCCGCCTCCAGCTTCATCCTTGTCGTCTACCAGAAAACCGCCACCTTCAATGTCATCCTCGTCTTCAGGGAGGAATCCGCCGCTCTCTTGATCGGCCCCCGATCCGGGATGTGAGTCTCCTGGAGCATGGGCTGTAGAAAGGCCATCCGCTACCATGAAACCTCCACGGTCGGCCGCGTTGGAGGCGTCTGCTTGGTAGTCGCTTTGCCGTGTTGGCGGCTCCTGCGCTGGCGGCCGTGGGAGCTTGTGGGGAGAACGAACGACAATAATCTCTTGGTGCACCACTTCTGGAGGGAGCTCTAGAGGTCTCAAATTTGGCATCTTAGAAGGCGTCAGCGAAGTCGCAGCGTCCTCGTCGCTGTGGTCAGGTTCAGCTTCTTCGAGCATGAACCCGCCTCCGTCGTCCTCGGGCCTGTAGGTGATGTCGTCGTCGTCGTCGTCGTGGACCAGGGATCGTTTGCCCTTAGTGTCTTCTTCTCGATCCCCATACTGCTGCTGTACATGCTGTCGTACACGCAGTGCAGCGAGCCAGCGTTTCCACATTGCCAGAAGGATTTTAGTCCGCGCCACTTCCGCCTCTTCTGATGCCTGCGACTCTAATGCTTCAATGACGGTGATCATTGCATTTGTCATGTTCATGGCGACAACTACACCGTCGATGACGGCCGTGCCTTGTCGCCCCTTGAATTGAAAGCCTGTCACAGCATCCGCGTAGTCGACGCCGAGGATCTGGGCTGCTTTCGCGGCAAGAGGATGTCGAATGTGGACCGCCCCTGGTGGAATCATTGACGCCACGTAGACGTCAAGGTTACCGTAGGCATTCCTCGGTACTTTGCCGTTGACGACGGGTGGTGGCTCGTACAAGCTGGTCTGATACTCCGCATACAAGGCTGTGCCGCTGGTGTCTTCTTCGTCGTCATCAGAGCCATCTGCCGCCGGCGTCCGCTTTCGTCTAGGAATGGCCCGTTTCAGTGGCTGCTCTCCTTCGCTGACGTCTCTTCCTCGCCGGTACCAAGCATCCGCAGTCCGACAAACATGGACGTCTCGTCGGCGAAATACGCTCACGAGTCTTGTCGACTTCCCGAACCCCAGCTTGACTTTCCCAGACTCGCGTCTTGGGTGAATGACTTCGTTCTTGCGCAAATGCCGCTCCAAAACATAGACTGAATGACCCCGGAAATCTTCAATGTTGTTAGGCATAGGCTCGCTTTCGGTGCGTGCCTGTAGGGACGCATCCTCAATATCATCTCTTGCTTCTCGAAAGGGCTTCTCGAAAAACTGCATGGTCTTATCCCACCATTCCTCGCCTCCTGGGGTGCTTTCAACCCGCTGTTTTCGGATCTTTGAATTGTAGAATTGAGTGTAACGTCTCGTTACGTCCTTTGCCGAGCCGTCATCTTCGAATGCAACCACGTATGTCATCTTGTTGTAGTTGTCGTTGCCGTACGGTTCGAACCCGGTCTTAGGCTTGTTGATTGTTTGACGGACAGTAGGATCCAAAGGGATCCATGTTTGTATGGCAGGAGAGAAGACCTCGACCCAAAAGATCGGAAACGTTGACTCCGAGAACACCTTTCGCCTTTGCGCAGCAGGGCCGGACGTTGAGCCATAGTCTTGAGGAGGCGCACGAATATATTCGGCCTTGGGCTTCTGCGGGGTCTGTCCTTTCGCAAACCTTGAGAAAGGTAAGACCTGCAAAGAGCACACCAAGCGGGCATCAAGAGCGATTGAGCGAAGTAAGGCGCAGAAAAGCTGAGCGGCCAGATCTCTCGACCCTCGTTTCGAGACTGCGGCAGCCTTGAAGTCGTCAAAGTCAAGGTCCTCGGCGTCATCGCTTTCCTTAGCGGCGTCGACAACATCTCGCCAATACGCACGTGTCATCCCCCTTCCGTCCTGGGTCCACAAGCCTTGCCATATGGCGCAGACTTCTTCGATCCCTTTCATGAAGGACCGGTTTCGTTCATATTGAGTCTTCCGTTCATCCACGTGAAGCAATGACGTGGTTTTCCGCTGGACTAGGGGCTTCAAAATAGCTTGTACTGGCTCACTGTTGCACCATTGGTTTCGACATTTGAGATTCGCTAGTAGCATGATGAGGTGCGCCTTATGCACATCTAAACGAAGCCGCTTTTCTGCCGCGCTTACAGGTTTTCTCCTTATTGTAGCACGTGTAGGCGTGGAGACTTTGGAAAGATTGAGCTCGAGAGGCTTCTCATCTGGTCCATCATCATATTCAGCTTCTCCCGCAAGAGGTTCAAGGTCGACATCCTCAAATTCCGCCTCTGACTCGGTCGCAGTATCGAACTCAGTCAGAGTGACTTGCTGCAGCCGTGTGGGTTCGGGTTCCACAGGCGCCGGACTTCCAACATCAGCAGGCCCATCGAATAGATCGATGTCAAGCTCAATCTTGCTCGACGTCTCCTCGCTTGTCTTGCGTCGCTTTGACGGTCTCGGGTTTGAAGCCGCGGCACGCTCCTCCGCAAGAGCCTCGGCGAGCATGTCGCCATAGACGCCTCCAATCTCATGTTCGGCCCTGCCACAACTGCGGGGGGTTCTGCGTGCAATCGGTGTCGGTTTCCGTTTGAACGGCCTTGATACTGAGGCAGCAAGCTCTTCTTCCTCAGCTGCTTCGGCGAGCATCTCACCGTAGACGTTTGGGATATCATCTTTGGCTTTACCTCGCTGGCGAGCGGACCGACGTGCTACCTGAGCTGGCTGTTTGGCTGTTTCTTTCTTCTTGGGCGGCATTGAGTCTGATGGCTGTCGGAACAGGTCATGGCATTTCTCTGTTGCTTTCGATGCCGGTTTGCAGCGCTACTGCTGCCACCACGGCGGCATAATGGTCCCAGCTTGAGCATCCGCTGGTCTGAATATTTTGAGGGAGCCGTCGGAGACTAGCTGTCTTAAGGGAAGAGACTCGGTCCAGCGCCGTTCACAGCTGCGATATAACGGCGGGACGTGGTGTGTTCGAACAACGGATGTTGTAGCCTAGGGGAGCCCAAAGTCAAAGCACGTCATAAAAGCTACAACCACGTGACCTAGGCAACCCGCGGGCTCTTCCAGGTTTTCCTGCACCACGACTACGAGGACAGAGAACACGGCCGCCAAAAATCTTCCCACCCAATCTCAATCGCATGAAAACTATTATCATTGACGAAGGTAACAAAAAAGCTTCCCACAGCATCCAGAGTTGTGCAAAAAGCAGGGCTGAACTGGGAATTGAACCCAGGACCTCTTACATTCAAGATACAGAGACCCAAAGCAAGAATTATACCACTAAACCATTCAGCCGTAAGACTAGAAGCCCTGTGCGGACAATTCTGGTTAAGAATATGGGTTTTCTATTTATCAGCTACATTCACGGTGGGGCACCGGAGCACGGCTAAAGTTTCCGCGATCGACATAGAGTCTCGCAGCGACGGCAAGTTGCGGCGAAATCTCCCAGAATTCTTTCAGTTGCAAAAAGTTCGCATTTGCAATGGCCGAGTAGTCATTTGTTACTCTGCTGTCCTCGTGTCTTGGTTTCGTGAAGACAAATACAAAATGGGAAGTCTGAAGAACCATGCAGCAGAGATAGAGCGCAAGAAAGCCAAAGGTTGGTAGGCGCAGACAAGCACATTGTTTTCCAAGCATTGCACTAATCCTATGGCGCAGACTTCGACCCCGAGGACGATGAATATCTGCGACCAACTGACAGTGATGGCCCCGATTCTGAGGAAGAAGAGCAAGGCGATGCAGGCCGTGAACACTACGAAACGGTCGGTAGAAGCCGACTGCGAACGCCAGCGCAACCAGACCTCGGCGCGAAATATGACGGAGTGGCGGTGACTCGTAAAGCGCTCGAGGACGATGGTGACGATAATCCCTTTGCGCCTGTTGACGAAGATGAAGAGGATGATCCCTTTGCCACCAGGTGGAAGCACGCTTCTGGTTCCGAAAACGATTCAGAAGAGGCAGACGATCAGGATCCGGACATAGAGGCTGAAGAAGATGAGGAGATTGACAGTGACGAGGCGCTGGGCGAGAGCGATATCGAGCGTTTCAAGCACATGAAATTCCGCGGCAGCAAGAGGAATCAGGCACAGACCGCCGCGCCAGGTGGGGGGAAACCCCCAGACACAGACACAGAGCCAGAGGATGACTTCTCAGACGAGTTCGAAAATAACTCCACCGGTCCTTCGGACATTGACATGGATGACGAGGAAGACGAAGATGATTCTTCCTCGATATCTTCAGCCACTTCTCCACCTCCACAACGCAGCAAATCAGCACGGTCCTTGGATCGTGAAGAGCTCAGAAGAGCCGCAGAATCTGCATCAACCGCCGGACTGGCGTCTGCTCTCTCAGCTGGAGTCAGTGCCGACGTGAAGAAAGGCCAGGCGGTTAAACAGCAGCGGCAGGCCTTCGAACGCCTCCTCGATGCTAGAATTAAGCTACAAAAGGGCGTCACTGCCATGAACGAGTTGCTTCCTGATACGATCAGCGACGAGGAGGTCAAAGCGGCCGCCAGCAAAGCCGAGGATGCGGCGCTCGCATTATGGTCAACAATCGATTCCATCCGCTCCAGCATCACCTCCTCCCAGAGTGGCACTTCTTCCGACTCTAAGAAATCAGAACGGAAACGTGCTCTCAATCCAACACGATCGACTACCCTTACACAACTCTGGGAACACACCACCTCTCTCGAAACGCAAGCCCAGCCGCACCGCCGCACAGTTCTTGACAAATGGCACACAAGAACCCAACCCATCATCGATACTACACAACGATCAAAGCTTCTAAAGCCATCCCAAGCAGGGAATTCCCGCCTCACAGACGTGCTCGACACCTATCTACTGTCAGAGTCCCCCAACATGACTACTCATACCTACTCTTCCTCAACCCAAGCATTTGACGACTCCACATTCTATCAATCCCTCCTCCGCGACTTGATCTCTTCCCGCTCAGCAGCCAGCTCCAGTGGCGTTCCCACCGCACAGTTTGCTGGGCCTCAGAAGTTACACCCCAGTGGCGGTAAAAACAAAAAGGTTGACACCAAAGCGTCCAAAGGTCGCAAGATCAGGTATACTGTACACGAAAAGTTAGAGAACTTCATGGCACCAGAGGATCGAAATACGTGGACTGAGGCTGCAAGGACCGAGTTCTTCGGGAGCCTACTTGGGAACATGAATGCCTTGGCAGAGAAGGAAACGGGTGAAGAAGATGAAATGGAAGAGGGAATCGCCGAAGGAGAGGCGTTGAGGCTGTTTAGAAGCTGAGACTACTGTATCTTCTTTGCCTACACTGTCCCAAGTCTCAAAGGATGAGATTCCGTGTCTTCCACCGGTTTCTGACGATAGTCGAGCAACCGAGGACTTGCTCGTACTCCGTAGTAAATAGTTGATGTGCTGAAGAACGTAAACCTCGACGTCACGTGTGTCGTGTTTCTCGACGCGTCGAATGCGGACGCGTTGATATCATGCGTACCGCAGCGCGTTTTTCCGATGTGCGAATTTCGGGGCTCCCTTGCTCTTCCTTGCCAGAGCACTTCCTGTCGTCTCTGGCAGGATGTCCGATGTCCCCCTACCGTGGTCCATCACGAGCACCAAGCGCAAAGCTGAGTCCGCTTCGCTATCCAGGCCCTCCGCTCGGAAGCAGCGACGAGTAAGTGAGGCGTCCGGCGCCTCCAAACCAATACGCAAAAGAGATCAACAGACTTTGACTCAAGCTCACTGGCTGACTCCTTTCCCACCGAGCTATGATGAAGGCGAGATGCAATTGCTGGACGATAGGCAGTCGCAGAGTGTGTCACCAAAGAAACTGAGGCACAGTGTGAAGAAACGCGATTCTACCCTGACGCAGATCGGCTTTTTCGACCTTTCAGTCCACAACCGCCAGGACTTCGACTATACAATGATTGCACCTCGCGAAGAACATGCCATGCCTCAACTAGACGGAGCCTACGAGAGCCCACGGAAACCCCGAACTCTCAAGGGGACCCCAGCCGTGACCTTCTCGTCCACGAACCGAAGGACAGCACCGGAGAGCCAAGAGGAGTACAAGCCTAGAAAAAGGAAAAGGAGGAGCGAGCCTACCGAGGATGAGCCAAGTGGCTCAGCAAAAAGAAAGTCCAGGCGCATAGCAACGAAGAATGAGGTCTTCTCAGACCCTGAACGGAATTTCGACTACTTCGCACAAGCATTAAGCACTCCTGCCGACACCTACAAGGACAAGTCCACAAACAAGCCTTTCAACCATCCGTTGGAAGTTAAGGACTCAAGAGAAGATGGCGAAGATCCTTCGCCACAACTACGTCCCGTTTCACGTCCCTCTTTGCCACCGCAGACTCCGAAGAAACCTACGACAATTGTTTTGTCCAGTCAAACTCCAGAAAGTTTGTGTCCGAGCACAAGGAAGGCGAACAGAAGGCTGTACGAGACCCCGACGAGGTCTCAGAGAACTCCACTAGCTGAACGTTCTACCAATGTTACTAGACATGATACTTCCAAGAGAGCTGGGAAGAAATGTTGGACTCCGAAACGTCCCTCGCCGAAACGCAAGGTTGTTGTTCTGAAACTGCAAAAGCGGAGTCAAAAGCGGCACGCTACCCGTATTGAAGATTCTCAGGACTTGTGGTCGGTCCCTTCATCTTCGCCCAAGGTCGCAAGGAATCCTGCCCCAGCCAAGGTCGCTCCAGTGGTACGCGGGAGTGAGAACGAAATCGAGATTCCGGCAACAAGCCAGGCGCAGGAGGCTCAGGAGAGCCATGTTGGAAGCCAGGACAGTTTACCAAGCTTTAGTAACCTCTTCTCTGCGCACAGAAATGGCGATGCCAAAACAGATCATGCCGCGCGTCCTCATTCACCAGGGGGTTCTGTGCAGGAAGACGAAGGCATTATTGTGAGAGATTTTGGAGCGGTTGGTCCACACAGTGGCCCTCGCCGAAGCTCGATTGATGCCGAGAATCCTCAATCGCCTTCTATGCAAGTCGATTTAGCACCAAAACTTTCCAACACTGGCGGGGAAACTACGAACATCGATGACGAAGACTTTGAACAACTGGACTTCGGGTCACCAGTCGCGAATGATACACAGTTCAATATTCAGTTGCAAGATCGTGTCTCTTCTCCGCTTCCAGTAAAGCGAGTTCCGGGAACACCAACATTAGTGATTGATCATTCACGCGTGTCAACGCTGACACCGCGTGCAGCTGGCGTCACGTTTGGACAAGAGCCTGAATCATATCTCCCTGATGTTGAGAGAGTGGGCTCGTCACAGTCTCCTATTCCAGCCCCTAGGTTAGTTTCGCGATCCAGCGTTGAGCCCGATCGCGCAGACATCGAGCTGGACGATGATGACTTGAACGAGGTACCTCTTCCGAGGACGTCTGTCTTTGTCCATCCAGCAAGTATCCGCCGCACAACAAGCACCCAAGTCCCACTGAACGACGCCCCCAACGACTCATCCTCGCCTCGACTTCGACCAGTGCGAAGCAATACACAAAAGTCTGTCCACCCTGCCTCGATGCCACACCCTTCTCAGATGTCGACTCAAGACCCTACGCAGGCATTCTTGCCACCGTCTTCATTGCCACAGAGTGGCTATGATGAATCAATGGGAAGATCTGAGACCTTCAAGATCAAAGA
Source organism: Phialophora chinensis (assembly GCA_016109575.1). Classification (NCBI taxonomy): domain Eukaryota; kingdom Fungi; phylum Ascomycota; class Eurotiomycetes; order Chaetothyriales; family Herpotrichiellaceae; genus Phialophora; species Phialophora chinensis. Next base: position 479,718 of record JADWPU010000020.1, on the reverse strand, counting down.
CTCTAGTTCTTCCAGTGTAGCTATGAGTCAGATACCTCGCCACGTCAGAAGCAGCCAAACTGGACTAGCTCTTGGGGATGCTCTTGATTCAAACGATGGCTGGGAGTACGAGGAAGACCTCGATCTCGACCCTCCATCACTCCTATTTCAGCCTCCGCAAACATCGCAGCCCCTGGCAGAGCCTCTGCAGCATCCTCTGGGAATAATTTGTACAGGCAAGGAAAACCAGACGACCTCACCCGCTCCAACCTCTGGGCCCAGACTCTTTCCCCCGATGCAGCGACAGTCCGACCTCGAGAACGATTCAGGTCCTCTCCATGATTCGCAATTATCGCTCCCTTCCGAACCCGAACGCTCGGGACCTCCAGAGAAGCAAGACGCCAATGACGAATCCCGCACCGAAGGCTCTCAACCCTCGGACTCTCTCCCATCCACACCTGACAAGCCTCCGCCCCTGCAAAAGCAGTACTCTCCTATCCCGGGTTTCAACAATGATACGCAATCGAACTTTACACAGAACGGACACGTTACTGCTGCATTTATCCACCGTCAGCGAGAAGCTGGACTATATCCCACGTGGTTTGTGCCTACACCGTATCGGGTACCGGGCTATACGAGGCGGAAGTAACATGGCGTGAGAGATAGAATGATTGCGAGGGTGAATACCCTGAATAGGTCGAACTAGCATCGAATATACAGAAAGCGACAGTGATTTACGAGGGAAGTGAACTGTTCTGTCTAAATCAGTTGTATACTAGTCGAGACGAGCACTCTTTCGAGTTGCTGGGAAACCCTTTTGGGCCAGCCTCGATATCACACGGAGTAGAATTCCAGGTACGAAGTAGGGGACAAAATCTAGCTGGATGATACAATGCGAGGTAGAATGGAGCAACATCCCAGCACCATGCCGGCATCGCGCAAGACGCGTCGAGACATTTTGCGAGCAGCAGCGGCGCTGATTAAGGTTCGAATGTCAGCATGGTCGCAGCAGCACAAAGAAAGCAGAGAAGCGAGTTTATGTTCCCGTTTTTTGACCCTTGTCAAACATCAAGCTGGGTGACACCGAATGAGGCCTCGAGATACAGCACTACGTGCGGAAGAAAGGTGGCGTGCTGCAAAACTGAGTCTTGTACCTAAGTAGGTACACGTATGCCGCCATCACGCTCGTCGACAACACGATGTGGCTTCTGGCTTGTGGCTTCTGAATTCCCGGAGGCAACGAAATTCAAGAAGCAAGAACGAAGCACTAAGCTTAAGCCGGGAATCGAGAACCAAGAGAATACTGCAGGTCTTGCTCGAAGTTTATTAAGTATATGATGTTGCGTACAACGCCCGCCTACACGCCTACATGCCCCTTACCATCAAGTATAGACTCTGCAGTTTACAGTCTACAGTCTCCAGTCTAGATTCTCGTACCATCTCCAGTCCAACCCCAGTACAGCACACCACAGTATAATGCAGCACAGTCTAGAACATGGATAAGATCCCATGTACCCTACTATACCCCTCCTAGGGCCCCGGTCTACCGTCTCTGCTTCTCCCTCGTCCCTCCTTCCTGATAAGCTGCAACCTTCAACCTATTGTAAAAGCTACAAGCTCCTCCTCACGATATTCGCGTACTTGTGCCGTCCGAGATGATTGTGGCGGTCATGGCCGTGCGCCTCCCGCCGCTTCCTCAAACCCGAGTCGATCTGGTCGATGGGACCTTGCGCAGTGAATGCACTCCACGCGGCGCATAGGTTACTGACGCTCGAGGGGATCTGCATTGAGGGGAGAAGATCGGTGCGTTCCTATTTAGTCCAGTTAGTGATCAATCGCGGTGGAAGGTTCTTTCTGGGATACTCTCTCTCTCTCTCTCTCCAGAAAAAAGGGGGTGACAGAGAGAATGGACAGAAAGGAGCGCCAAAGTTGGGAAGGGAGGTTGGCATCATCACTAACCAAAATGTTGACGTACAACCCCCCGCTCACATGCCACGCGATGTGGCAGTGGAAGGGCCACACGCCGGGATTGTCCCCGTCGATCTGGAAGGCCATGTACGCGCCGGGCATTAACTGGACGGTATCCCTCCTCATGGGGTTGGACGGGTTCACGACGGTGCCGTCCCAGTGGCCGGGCCCTTGGTTCAAAACGTACATGTTATGGCCGTGGATGTGCATCGGGTGAACCAGGGGAGTCTCGTTGTTGACCACGATGGTGAAGCTCGTGTTGCTACCGAGGTTGTAGACGTTCCATTCTTCGGGGAAGGTGTCGTTTCCGGCGACCGCGAGGGGGAGGATCGGGTCGTTGTAATCGGTGCGGAACGTGGAGCCGTCCATGGTGAAGAGGAAATGGCCCGTCGCGTTGATTTCAAAGTTGAGGTCGATGTTGACCGTGGTCTGGGATTGGGGTGGCGTGATGGGCGTGTAGGGGATGGTCTTGCTTAAGGGATCGTTGGCGCATTGCGTGCCGTCGAGGGGCCAGCCTTGCGAGGTAGGTTCCGCGGTGGTGTTTGCGTTCTGGTAGTAGACGATTGCGAGACCGTTCGGTTGACGAGTGTGCGAGCACATGGAGGCCATTGTGGAGCGCATCCAGACCACGGAGTTCGGGGAGCCCGTGGCTTTCACGACAACATCGGCGCGCTGACCAACGCCCAAGCTGACGACGTTGGTGGTGTACGGCGTGATGGGGACGAAATCATAGGCTATCACCGTCAGGGTGTGGTTGTCGATGCTGAACAGTTGGGTCGCTTCCGCGCCGGAATTGATCAGGCGGAGGCGGTAAGATTCACCACTGTTGAACTGGAACTTCGAGAGACCCGCGTTAGGCGTGCAGGGTGAACCGTCCTTCACCAAAGAGCAGTCGTAGAAGCCTTTGCCATTGATGAGGTTGTTGTCCGACAAGGGTGTGATCTTGGCGAAATCGGTGCTCATGACGTCCTCGATCAGGGTGTTGTAGTCGGTGTGGAAGTAGTCGGATAGCATGACGGGTCCGAGATCTTCATCATAAAGAGCATTCTGAGGTCCGTGAACAACGATTGCGCCTAGGACACCTCCGGCGTACTGCCCGCTGTAATGCGAATGATACCACGATGTCCCATAAAGACCAGCAGAGAAAGAGTAGGTGAATGTCTGTCCCGGGGCAATCGGACATTGAGTGATGCCTGGGATACCGTCCTCGTATGGAGTACCCTGCTGGAGCAGACCATGCCAGTGCAAAGCTGTTCCTTCCTCAGGCCCGGTAATGCTGTTGGTGACCGTCACCTGGATGGTGTCTCCCCAATCTGCCTCTATGGTAGGGCCAGGGTATTGCCCGTTGATGAGCAAGAGTTCGAGTTCCACGCCGTCTGGAGCAAGATAGTCTCGGGAGATGACAAAATTATAGGACCGGACAACACCGGTGACAGGCGCTGACGTGTACGGATTGGTGCCGCTCGCAGTTCGATCGCCCCAGGGAAAACCTCCGGACGGCGGTGTGGTGGTATTGGATTGACCAGCCGCATCTCCGTTATATCTGTAATACCTCGGCGCCTGAAGAGTACCCAGAAGGGAGTTGCCGTTTGTCTTGTCCTGAGGAAGCCCATTGACCCCAAGGGAGCCGCTATGTTTCGGAATTCCGGTGCTCTGAGGGTTTTGAGGGAAAACGACTGTCGACAAAGATGCCGGAAGCTGAGATGTTCCAACTATCCTGGCGCCCGAGTACGAGATGTGAGCCGGAAGAGTAGGTCTCGACGCTCTTGAGGTTGTCCTGCCGGCCTCTGTCGAGGACGGGATCGTAGAGATAGCATTACTCGAGGTCGAGGTCGAGACAGAACTCTGAGATGTCTGTGAAGGTACTCTTAGCACATTCTATATTGAGAGGTGGAGTGGCATGCCTTCGACGTCGATGACGAGACGGAGCTGTGAGATGACTGTGGAAGTGTTATCAACACATCGACCATTAAGGCCTAGAGAGAATCATACCTTTGAGCTCGAGGTTGATGCTGGGTGTGTTGTCGTAGTTAGATGTGGGGGGACGACTGGCGGAGCGACTGGAACTGAATGAACAGAAGCGATGGGATGTGCAACTGGAGGCGGCGGCGGCGGCGGTATCGGCGGCCTGAGCTTCTCAGTGGGAGTGGGTATCTCAGGCTTAGGGGGTGCTGGAGGGCCTTTGACAGGAGGAACGAGTACAAATGCCGGAGGGTTGCCCGGCTTCATGGCAGGCGTTGCTGACACGCTGGGGAACGAACCAAAGCATATTGCCAACAGAAAACAAGCCCAAACAATTTTCATGGAATGTGCCATCTTCGATCAAACGGACGTATAGTCTGTGTGCCAAATGAAAGTACGAGGCGAGGTGCGTCAAGACAAAACGAGTGGACAACGCCAAACAGCGTCAACGAAGTGAGTGACACCAAGGAGGACGAAGAAAGTTTGGAGTGAGAAAGAACCAGGATGGGAAGAAGATCAAGCCTGGCATATGTGCTCGTCCTGCTCAGGCGATCAGGCTTTGCGCCATGCTCGTTCTCGGCGGGCTGTCGTGTAAGAGACTCTGGGGTGGAAGTCACTGCGGGCCACCACGGTGAGCGGACGACGAGGCTGTAAACAATGAGCCAGTCAGCTTCAAGGCAACAAGACATGCGCAAGCCTCGTGGCGTATGCTTCGCGTGTGAGAAGTGCCACAAGCGAAGAGCAACGGATGTCGGAGAGTCCGACCAAGGGGAAAGACTCATGATGCCGCCGCAGCTGACGATTCGAGAATCGACATGTCCACGCGTCCGAGTGCTGTGTGCGACGTCGCCGATAGGGGCTCGTGTCGCCCGCGGCGGGTATCGGTGAAGTTTACGTCCTCGTCCGCTTTCGGTCGATCCGAACAAGACACGTCTGCTCGCTCGAAATCACAATCACGTACACACGAGCTGCTCCTGTCATCTTATCACCGATAATGGGATGGTCGGACGGCGGGGCTGAGGGAGAGGCAGTTCCAAGGGGACTTTTGGCTTCGATAGCTCCACGGCCGGGTAAGAGAATCCTAGCGAAGCTTCAGAAAGCTTACATGAACGACGGCTTGTGGAAATAGGCTGTCAAGCCTCATGATCCGAACATGGCAAAGACGTGGTCGAGGCTTCAGACTTTTCCATTGCGAATGAATGGGAAGGGAGGTTAAAATGATAGGCGCCGCCGGATGTGGCTAGACCGAAACACCAACAGCGCACGTTGCGGCGTGACGTCGGAAGATTCAGGGGGGACGCGCTAGGGCGTTCCAGGCCAGGGACATGCCCCCCGAGCCCCGAGGCTTTGGGGCCTAGGCTTCTCATACACAGTACGAGTACAGTACTGGGTACCTCGTACCATAATGGGCAGTGGTATCTCTTCACGCTTCCCCCTCTCCCTCTCCGTCGCGCAAAAGTCATAGACGGAGAGAGATGGATCTGCAAGAAACTCACAACTTGCTCGACCTGTCTTCCTCCTCGCGGAGCACAAAGTGCCACTTCACACCCAGCAGGTCGGTCCAACCATCACCGCAAAGGCCCTCTTTGCTCACGACTTCCAAAATGTTCTCGAATCTCTTCTTCCCCTTGACCTCGATCGTGATGCTCTCCAGCCCCTCCGGCCGCCCATCGACTCCCGGAATGAATCTCAAGCTCGCATTGGTGAACGCCAACTGACTCCCCTCCCGCCTAACCCCGAAATAGTCCTGCCACTGTTGCGCCGCGGCTTGCACGTCCGTCTGGCCAGGCGCCAGACGGAGCGTGGCGTTGAGCAGCCTCAAGTGCGAGCAGCGTCTCATCCCGCTCGAATACTTCTCGTAGTCAGGCCCGCAGGCGTGCCAGGGACTAAATGCGCTTTCGAGGGGAGTCGGGTTCGTCGATGACGGCGCATGCGAGTCCAATTCTGGCATCATCCCGCCTGGATGCCAACGGCGCAGTCAGTCAGTCAGTCAGTCAATCAGTCAGTCGCTCCATTCAGTCTGGGGAATCAGGTTGAAAAAGACCTTACCGGCAATTCCCTTCGGATGGTACTGGATGCACTCGACGTCGCCGTGCGAGTGGCTGAAGATGACCTTGGCCAGCGCCCGGGACTCAATGTACGCCCTCCTCGCCGCGGCGTCCAACGTCTGCATGATGATCATGTACCCGCCCTCGCCTTTCTTCTCGAGCAGTCTCCCGGCCGTTGTGCCAGCTTTGAAGGGAGAGACAACTTCGATGATATCGCCCCCGATGGCCACTAACGTCGGGGAGAAAACGTAGGGTCCTCGTCAGACAGAAATCCCTAGCCGAGTGATTCGGACCACGCAAGGGCATTATATCTCACCTAGGAAGTTCTTCAAGCCCCATTGCGCGACCTGCGGATCCACGAAGACGACTTCCGTGCCGAGTACGGTTGTCTAGCGACGGACGTGAGCATGAGTGGAAGTGAGCTATAAGACGCCGCGAAGTCCCCACCTACCAGCAGATATCGAGCTCGGTCAAGATCTTTGGCAACCAATGCGATCTGCCGCAGCCTCGTTGGGGAGGTAGTTGGCCCTCTGTGATCGCCAGTGTTCGCCATTGTTGCTCCGCGCGGGCCTCGCTCTAATTCAGCCGACCGACGAGTGAACTCCGGTCTGATACAGGACGCGGTACGCGTAGCCGTCGTGGGAAGCGGATTCACCAGGGCATAAGCGACAATCGTTAAATCTGTGTGTGCTACAGTAGATGGAGGGCCGTATTTTGGTCTTGTTTATCACTATGGCAATAAGCTGACGTTCGATGAGTACAGGGACCCTGGGCCGACATGAAGATGGACCTCGGCAGAGACCTCCAAACCTCCTCACGACATGGACTACCAGCTTGACGAAGAACTACTGTCGCCATGAACTCTGCTGAGAATTGAAGGCAAGGTCACAAACATAAATTCGATTACAACCATTAAATGCGCGCAGTATGCAATTGTGTGTCCCCTCTCTCGCGCTCCTCTACACATGCATCGCCAGTCCTCGCTTATTTCAAGTTCTGGTCCAGGAAGTCCGTAATCACTCCGTACGCACCGGTGGCATTATGATGGAAGTTGAAGTTATGCGACGCGTTCGGGTGCAAGTAGGGCACAAACGGCTTCGCGTTGCGGTAGAACGTGCTAGCGGGTTCGTCGTAGATCCCCTCACAGTATCCGTCACAGACGATGTAGTCTTGGATGCCGGCAATGGCCTAAAGAAGGTCAGTATCGCCCCTTTCGAAGGCATTATTGACGGATTGGTCAAGCGAGACATACCAAGACCGGTCCGGTGAATCCGCTGGCGTCCAGAGATCCGTTGTTGCCTGCCAGAATCGTCAGGAACTCGGCGATCGAAAAGGCTTCCTTGTTGGCCTCGGCGAAATCTGCCGTCGGGGCGTCATAGAACGGTCTCTTGAAGTACCTAATTGTCACACGAGGTCAGTCACGCCAACGAGGCGACCTTTCTCTATGATGAGGGGATGTGACAGAGCGGCGCTCACGTGTTGATCTGAGCATATTTATCCACCCAGGTAAGATAGCCGTTGTCGAGGTCGCCGAAGCGCAGACCATTCTGCTGAGAAGCGATTCTTGGGACAAACGAGCGGACCAAGCCATTGGCATTCACGCCCGTGGTGTTCAGACCAATTGCGGTCAAGATAACGGCGTCTGCGATGCCTGGTTTGCTGCCGATGGCGGCGTGCGTGACGTAGCTGCCGAAGGAGAAACCTTGGATGACCAGCTTTGCGGGCTTCCCGACACCGGGAGTATAATCGCCCGACTTGACGATGTCGGTAAGGGATTGTAGCAAGGCAACCTGGGTGGAAAGCTGATTCTCATAGCCAGAGACCCTGGAACCAAGGGTCAGCAATGTTTGCATGTGTGGGGCGTGGGCGCATACTTCTCAGAAAATCCTGTGCCTAAGCGATCGTAGAAGAAGACAGAGTAGCCCTTGGAAATGGCAAACTGGACAAAGTTGTAATCGGCGGGGCGGTAAGGGGAGTTCCAGTGCGACCTGGCTTGTCCAATCCCATGCGTGGCCAGGATGACTGTCTTCTCTTTGCCGTTGGGGCGCCTTGGAGTGCAGAACGAAGCTGCGATCTGTCGTGTAACCTTTTCTGTCTTCGTGCCCGCGGCAATGCTGGGGAAGTTGGCGCTGGCTCTTGTCGTTGCAAGAGCGAGGAAGTCCTCCAATGCGTACTCGTCGTCCCATTTTGGGAACGCAAAGATTGTGTTTTCCGCCTCGAAGGTCACAGGAATGGTGAACTCCGCGCAATTGGCAGCGGGAGGATAGTATGACTGTTGAAGTGCTGACGCGTTCGCTGTCGGGCAGATGCATGAGCCTGGAGCTGCTTCGAAGCCACAGGCAATCATGGCGCCCAGCGAGAAGGATTTTCCGACATGCATCCTTTCGGACAGTGCAAGGACTGCGTAGAATGTGTCTGATTAAAGAACAGTCGATATGAGATACCACGGGCACAAAAGAATGAACAAGGCGTCGAACAGGTCGTCTCGATACGGACCGAGAAGCTGCTTGGTGGGTGAGGGAGACATCATGTCCTGCCAGGCTCCTTTGCTCTTATATACCCTGTGCGGACTCGAACTTTGAAAACACCATCCAGGTATTAGCAAGGCCGACAAGACTTGGTTCCGTCTGCTGAATGAATTAGAAGCGGTGTTCCGTTTCACGCTGGCCCATTGCAATCTCGCGGGTTGTGTCCTTTACAGGCTCGGACAGGCTGGAGGAAACATCAATATGAAAGTGCATTTGGAAACTTTTGGCCCCAACACCAGGGGACGTCTAGGTGGGACCTACCGGAATGGTCTTAGGGCTTGCTCATCATTCCTGGCTTCCGGTTCCATTATATGGGCTGGCGACAGAGGCGGCACTTGTCTCGCGAAAGACAACGGCTTGGTCGTTGCATTATCGGCGCAGACCACATCATTGCCAGCCAGTGCGGAAGTCGGCCACGGTGAAGCCAAGGCTCTGCAGCCTGTCCTCCTCTAGCTAGCGAGTGATCGCTTGAAAAAAATCAACCTGCTCAGTAAGTCCAGTATGTCCAGAGCGCCGAGGTGGAGCTGAGGGTCAAAAGGCCGCAAGGTGAAGCTTGCATGGATTTGTCAGTGAATTAAATTGAGCCACGAGCCTGATTGAGATTATAGATGAATGCTAGTGACATAAGGCAGCGCAGACGGAGAGTGGGTGAAGGACTCATGACGAGGTATTGAAGAGTTCAGTGTTTGAAAAGGCGAAGGCGCACACCTTTGCCAAGCACTTTGCCTTTCCCGTAAGGGGAGGCATTCGACGAGGGCCATGGTAAACGGGCTTTTGCTCAGTCAGTAATGTTCCCAATAGCAACTGGCTCCTGTGCGGTCTCCTCCCAATCCACATCTTTATGGGCTGCTACCATCAGCAAGACCATGTCCACAAGTCTGCATGGTGGCCCATCCCGGCTTCGCCAGGACCATTATGCGAGATGCTGAAATGTTGGCTGCTTATCCTGCCATCAGAATTGCGATATCGGAGGAGCGCAGCTCAACGTATTCGAGGAGCCTGGCGTTTGATCGCAGACGGCCTGGTGTCACGTCACGCAGATATCGATGCGAGTGGGGCTGAAGGGCCGATGACGAGCAAGCAACGTCCTTCGCCTCGCTGGCATGCTACTCACCAATACCTCAGTCACCTCTCACTCAGCCGTCTGTCGAATCTTGAATTGACGTGGGTATTATCTATCTATCCTGGCATCAAAGACATTTGATGTCTTGTTCGCCTGGACGCCTATCTCAGCTTTCGTCTTCTCCTTCGCTAAACAGCATGAAGCACTCCAGTATCCTCAAAGTCTCCCATCACCTGCTCACAAAGGGACAGGATATGGTTCTGAAAAGCTAAAGCACAAGAAGAACAAACCCAAGCACAGAAGTCACACTTGTCGAGATAATGAATCTTCATCGTAAAGTACATGGTTTGAGAGAATAGGAAAGGCATCTGCCGTCGTTTCGTGGGAGAGGGTGGACAAGGAACAGTTCGAGCTTTCCACGCAAGGCCGTCTTCACATAGCCATGCCAGGTCGAAGCTTGGAAGGTCCAACAGGTGAGTTTCGCTTATCCCTGACGTTGCTGGCAGAATTGCTTCTTGGTCGACTGGCAGCAGCCATTGGTGGGGGCCCATTTCGACCGCCGTAGGGTCCCGGCGACATGCTTCTCCCCGGTGGTCCGACTCTTGGTCCCGGCGACATGCTTCTACCTGGTGGTCCGGCTCTTGGTCCAGGGGACATCCCTCTTGGTGGTTGGTTGAAGCCTGGGCTCATTGGTCTTCGCATTCCAGCAGGACTCATTGGTCTCCCCGCAGGGCTCATCGGCCTACCCATAGGGCTCATGGATCGTCCTGCAGGGCTCATTGGGCGTTGTGGGCCGCCAGCTGGGGACATGGGACGAGATCCTGGACCGCCGGGCGTAGGTCGAGCATATTGGCTCAGGTGAGAAGGCTTAGGCTTTGATGGTTTGGCCGCGAGGCATGTTCTTGGGACGACACCTTGCTGAGATCGGTCAAGTCGGATGCACAGTGCCTGGAAGATGGTCAGTCATATGATGTGAATGTATGTCGGTCTGCTACTTACCCAACCATCATCGTACTCATGAAGCATACGGACAAGTTGACCGCTCTTCAACTCCAACTCGTCTTCCATAGAAGGTACAAAATCCATAAGAACGCGGTAGACGTTACCTTGCGCAGCGTCGGGACGAGGAGCTTCGGGACCCGGGCCGGCTGCACCGACAAGAGCTGGCGACGCAGGCGCGGAAGAAGCTGGAGATGCGGCGACTTGTGGTACGGGCTGGGGAGCAGGGACAGGTGCTGGGCCTGCCACTGGCATCATGACAGGAGCCGGAGCTTGGACTGGAGCTGGAACTGGCACCACTGCTTGAACAGGGGCCGGCACAGGAGCAGGAGCAGGAGCAGGAGCCTGCATCGGCTTGGTGGTAGCACCGGCGCCACCAATAGCCCCAGAAGCAACAGGAGGCTGTCTAGCTGCAGAGGGCGCTAGAGCAAGAGGCGCAGGCGCTTGGATTGACAGTTTCTCAGGGTCGGCAAAGGGATTCTGAGGGTCGGCAAAAGGATTATTCGGGTTGTTGTCCTGGGAGCTTTGAGTTACTGCGGCCAGGCCAAGACCTCGAGCCGGAGTTGGGCTTGGACCACGCGGTTGAGGAGATGGTGTCTTGCGAGTTGAAGCAGAATCCGATTCTCCAATGGTGGTGAGCATGTTCCCTGCGCTGAGTCTGCTTTTAGAAGACGCTCCCATGAACTCTGGCAGCATTCGAGATACGGGTCGCAGGCTTATACGCGGGGCTGTTGCACTGATGGGCGGGCTTCTTGTAGCCATCTCAGTGCTGTTCACGCCTGCAACAGGATCATTCTTCTCGTTGTCTGATCCGTTGTGAGCCTCGATCTGGCGCTTCTTCTTTCCGAGTAACCATAACAAGAAGACGGCGAAAAGACCAACGATCGCGATGATACCAATGGCAAGACCAGCCTTTGCACCCGTTGAGAGACCACTGCTCGACGAACTTGAAGAATCTGCCGAGGAACCCGGCGAAGCTGAAGCAGCAGCAACAGAGCCAGTGTTGGTGCTCCCAATGACGCCAGCAGAAGTAGTGGGCACCCCGGTGGTGGGCGCGATCAAGGATGCAGAAGTCGGTGTAGTCTGGGCGGAGGATTCTACAGTGGGCGAAGAGGAATCGGTAGCGGTTGCCGTGGCTGAGTCGGTAGTGTTATCTTGAGCAGGGGCTTGGGTGGGAGGGGAGTCGTCGCCGGTCAGGGTAGTATAACCTCCAATTACGCCGGTAAAGGTCGGTGTTGCCGTTACGTACGCGATTGAGTAGACAGTGCCATCTACGGTGGTGAGGGCAACCTCATCTTGGCGTCTAGCCAATTCCACCATCTTGTCATGGAAGTTCATATGCGTAAGGTCCATGTCGGATGCTGTCGAACCGGATGGTGTAGTGCCGCACCAGCAGTTGCTATCGAGCTTTTTTCGCAGTCGGAAGAAGAAAAGCTTCAAACCTGTAGCTGAAGCTGGTATTTGAGAGCGGCGAGTGTATCACAGCGCTGCTGGATCGTTTCACGAAGAGACTGATCTCGAATTGATCGTGAGGGGGTGGTGGTCTGAAAGGAGTGGCTAGTGATGAACTGTCGATAAAAGAAGGGCGACAATCCACACTCGGTGAACAATAGGATGAATGGGGAGGGTGAAGAATCGAAGAAAATCAATGGCCGCACAGTCGATGAGCTTCGAGCAGAGGGTGCGCAAGAAAGGAAGGAAGAGAGGAGTACGAGTACTCTGAGGGTGGCAGTGACGCGATGTTCACTTCCTGGTAAGATGAGAGGGAAAGTGGCTGCTGGGATGTGAGACTGAGGATCAGGCCGAAGCTGTGGGTGCGGTCGCGATTGCAAGGACGAACGAGAAGCGCGAAACAGATGCCTTCAGGCAAGGGCGGAAAGATCAGGCTCATGGTGGCGTTTGCGCGCAGGGGCCTCTGCAGAATTCCATTGGCGTGCCTGGATTTAGATGGAAGCCACCTGACGCCCACCCCTCGATACGGCTTAGGTGCCACCTGTTCCTGCAGCTTAGCGGCGGATAGGAGAGATTGCTCCTTCTGACGCGCGGATATGTGCTGCGGCACGACTGAAGAGTTGTGCATGTGCAAGCAGGATGTCTAGGAGGGTTATGCTATGAAACGGGTGCAGCTATCTGAGTCATGAGAAGGGCATGTTGACGGTGCGACCACGAACTTTTTGCGTCTTCGCGACTTTAACTGCGCCTAAGAATGTTCTGTGAGAGTCTGCCCTTTCGGCCTTGCACTTTGACGTTTGAAGATTTTCTTCCTCGACAAGTACTTCGCGAGCAGTAATAACCTCACTTCACCCATCGCGCAATGGAGACATGCAATCTCACCTTACGTCCTGATTATCTTCGTCTGATGCTACGAAACCCGTTGATCTACGACTTTAGGGCGCTACTATTCATGCTCGAAAGAATTGTTGTGCTCTATTGGTCCACGCGGCAGCACAGGATACTGCGCTGCGCATGAGGACTCGGATAGGTCCAAGAGTCCAACTGTCATCGTGTGCGACCATGTTGTAAGCCTTCCGCAGGATGATGGGCGAAACGACTATTCCTGGATGACAGCTGTCAGAACAACGTGGACTACTGCAGCCAGTGTGGCCATTGAGCACATCAACATGCAATCCTCCGGATGCATCATATCTGATGCTCAGGCAGGCCGAATCACCAACCTCAGCTCGTGCTTGAGAGCCTCTCCGGCAGTCAGCCTCCTTGTCATCTCATAGCACACGGTTTGCGAGACAAAATCGATCGCTGCATCCGACGCTCCGGGAAGGACATCCTTCCACGGTTTTGCCGGAAACTGCTGGAAACGCATCTTGCCCCAGTCAGGACATGCCCGTGAAGAGGGCCATGTCTCCTCGTTGGGAGTCCCCATGGTGGTAAACATTGACTTGATCAAGGCCAATTCGCTTCCTACCTCGCCAGCATCGAAAATTGGTAGGTGGCCAACTCTCACCATTTCCGCCACGACACAGCCAGCAGCCCACATATCCAGCGATGTGTCATAACTCTTGTTGCCAAACAGGATCTCTGGTGGGCGATAGCAAGTTGTGCCGACGTCCGTGATCTTGGAGTTCGCTGGTTCAGAGTCCTTGTCGTCAGCAGACCAAGTTATACCGAAATCGATCAGGTAGACAGGCCCATTCATCGTCTTCAGCAAAATGTTGGACGGTTTGATGTCTCTGTGAATCATGCCCAGCGAGTGGATGTGCTCTAATGCGCTGAAGAGCCCGTCGAAGACCATGCCGGCCTGCCACTTGTCCAATCTTTCCGATCTCAGCAGGTTCTCCAGATCCTGCCTTAAAAAGGGGAAGACGAGTATGAAGCGATCTCCGGGCTCATGTATGGTGTCAAGGAGAGGTACGACGTGCTCGTGGCGAGCCTTGGCCAGGATTCGAGCCTCCCTAATGGAATTATGTGGCGGCCCCATCATCGCGGGGTGAGTGACCTTGAGTGCAACAACACGGACAGGAGCGGCCTCGTCTATTGGTTTCGCCTTAAAGACCGTCGACATGAGGCCGTCGGCATGAAATGTTGCATGGCAATAGGCTCCAAAGGTGGGACCCTCGGTGTTGAACAGCTCATCTTCTGTAAGTTCTTCCGCGTCTGTGGCCGGCGTGTCTGAGAGAACTGCTTTTGCAGCGTCATTGAGCTTTAGCTGATATTCTTCCTAATCGGGTCAGCAGCGGATTATAGAGAGTGTTCGAAGCCTGCCTGCCCACTATGGAAGTAGCTGAGCCCAGAATCTCTTCTTCTAATTCCTTTGCGTTGTTTCGCGCTGCTTCTGTATCGTTGCCAGCTGACACGAAAGCAGTTGTCCTAGCATGACTCAGCAATGCGAAGTCAAAGTCAACGCAGATGACAATGGACTCTTACAGCTGTAGGATGCGGCTCAGCCTCTCAGAGAAACTGACATTGACAGGCATGTTGACGGGATTTCAAGCAAACCTCTAAAGATTATCGCACCGCTGTAGTAATTGGGTGCCTCGTCAATAACCAGAGCGTGAAGATAGCAGTTTGGTGTTGATGTCAGCATCTACATACCATCCTGCAGATAGACAAAGACATTGACGGTGTCGGGGCGTCGTCCTTAGCAGAGCAAGAAGTTGCAGCCTACGTGCCTCTGCAGTGCCTCGTCTCCAAGATTAAAGCAGTCACGAGCAGCGCACTCCTCTAAACCTGCACAAGCTTTCACGCTGACCCCAGTGGAGAGGAATAGTAATAGTAGCTACACTGTCGCCGTGTCGGGATTGGACGATCACGACAATGAATTTGCAGCTCACTGGCGCTACGTAATCCCGGCCCGCCGACCACCGAAGCCCAAGACCTTCCAGAACCATTCTCTCTACTTACCTTCGTCTCGATATCATCTTCAAATTCCTCGCATTGGAGCCAACGCCTATTGTCCGTCAAATAGTCTTTGTTGATTCACTTCGCGCTTCTTGCCTAATGCTTGGATAACGTCTTCACCATGGCAAACAATGACCTCCAGCGGACCGAGTATTTAAATCTCCTTGTAAGACTTACTGCGCAGAAGCCGCGAACCTCCGATTCAAGACTGACTGGTGTTTGCGCCAGGCTTCATTGCAACCAGAGCAAGCAATCAACATCCTCAATGATCGCGTCACCCTCATAACCAAGATCAATAACGACATTGCCGATTGGCTTCAGGTCAGACACGTCCGTGTAACACGTTGAACAAGAAGTTGACAGTCGACAAGGAACGTCGGAAGATCGAGGAAGTATATGTTGCCAGCTTGCGGAAGCTTGCGCGACGTCCACAACAAGATGGGGCTGCCGCTCTGGGGTAGGAACCGTCTCTGTCTTGCGATTTGGTGTTGCTAAAGCGAGCGCAGCATCTTCCAAATGCCCTGGCAGAGAATCGTCTCCGGCACCGAAAATTTAGCAGCTTCCCACGAGACGCTTGCAATGAAGATCGAGACCGACGTCGAAACACCTTTGCGGACCTGGGCATCTCGGAACAGAGGCTTCAAGGATCTAAACACGGCACAGGTGGGCCTTGGCAACATCGCGAAAGAGTTGTCTGGCGCACAAAAGAAAGCTGCAAAAGGTGGCCGACGAGCGGATACTGCAAGTTCGACTGTGGAAGACGCCTCACGACAATGGGAATCACAGGCCCCGTACGTCTTTGAACAACTACAGGTCGTCGATGAATTGCGGGTCAACCACCTCCGGGACGTGCTCACGCAGTTCCAGACCCATGAGGTGGACTCGATCGAGAAGAACAAAGTCAGCGCTGAGTCATGCCTAGGTGCACTCCTCAACGTGGAGACCGCCGACGAGATCAAGACATTCGCTGCGAGAGCAACTGCTAGCGGAGGAGGTGGCCTCTTGAGAAGACTGAGTTCAGCTACCGCCGGCGCTGGCGGTCGACCGACCAGTTCACTGCGTGCCCCGCCAACACCTCCTCCACCACGAGGTACAACTGACAGCAACAGTCTCCGTTCGAACTCCTTCGCTGCACAGGGCAGGCTAGCTCCTTGTAAGTCACTCCCGTGAGTCGCACGAAGATTTCTGACATGTTATAGTGCCCGACGTGCCGCCACAAAAGGAGAAGAGCAAGCTGGGCGGTCTCAAGCGACTCGGCACTGTAATGAACAGACGCAAGAGCACTGCCCCTCCAGTCCCTTCTTCAACGGAAGAGAAACGCCGGACGAGATTTGTGCCGTTTAGAAGAGGCGACTCGTCGCGCAGTTTCCAGGATTTGGACGAGTCGGGACAGGATCTCACTCCAACAGCAACTCAAGACCGACCAGTAACCTCGGTTTCGCAGAATCAACGATATGAGCAACCTCTTCGAGATTTACCCGAGCCACCACTACCTGTTCCACAGACAAATGGCATTAGCCAGGCTCCAAATCCCCTGGAGGCACATCCGACCGGGACTTCGTATCAACCTGGCCTGGCGGACACAATCAGCCCGCCATCTACGCAAGCCAGCAACAACCCATACCAACAGATGAGCTTGAATCAAGCCGCGGCAGCCGACACGAATGATTCGATCACCCAGGTACAACAGGCATTCCCGGAAGCATCAGCCTTCGCTTCTCCCCCCGCCGAGGAATCATCCCGAAACTTCATGATCCGCGACAAACCCATCGAAGAAGACCAGACGGAAGCGGAGCAAGCAATGACCAACATGGCCAACCAACTCCGCTCACAGGCGCAAAACGCCGGCATTAATCGTGTCCAAGGTAGTGTTCGAGGACGCCGAGACGTGCGAAATACAATGTATGTTCCCAGTAGCACAGACGCCTTGCCACAAATAACACGATCTGTTCCACCGGTCACTATCCCGGAGAACGTGGCTTCCCCAGAAAACACACTCGCGTCCCCCCTTCAGCGACCTCCGCCAATTGCCGCCCTGCAGGACGACCACATCGGCTCCGATACGGCGTCGATGACCTCCTCCCGAAGCCTCGCCGGCCCAACGCAACACCCCGACCTCCACGACCCAGGTCTTTCCGCCAGTGTAATAGAAACCGTCCACAGCACATTCACCGAGTCCGGCATATCGAAGTCCTTCGTGCTGGGAGAAATAGCATTAGCCTACAATCCTACTGGTTCTCAGAGTACCGACACTGAGACGATCCGCATCCAGCACTTCGAACTCCTCGACAAAGTCGCCGCCAATCCCATCTTTCTCCACCAAACCAAGCCCACTGACCGGCAGACGGAAGAGCAAGCAGGCAGCTACACAGTAACGACCACACAGCTCCGTCGTCCAACACCAATGATCTGCCTCAAATATCAACTCCACATGGAAGAGGCAACCCTCGCGCAATACTCGCCCATCCTCTTGACACCAGCGTGGCAGATCATCGACGGCCAGGTCAGTGTCATCGTGCTCTATTCTCTCAACCCAGTCTTCGGATCCGAACCACTCACCTTGAAAAACGTCACCATCAACCTCGGCCTCGACATCTCCGATCCGACCCTCCCCCGCGCCCAATCTGCAATGATGGCTCCGACGGCTGGCGCGTCCTTCCGGCGCAAAACCTCCAGCGTGGTGTGGCGATTGCCTGAATTCGTCGTCAAGCCTGAACAGGAGCGCCTGTTGGTGCGCTTCATCACCCAAGGATTGGCCAAGAAAGGAGCTGTCGACTTTAGGTTTGAAATCGCCGGGCGCACGGCAAGTGGAGTAGCTGTTGAGCGGCTGGCGGAGGTTGCGCGGGAGGATGACCCGTTTGCGGACGGCGGGGATGAAGACGGTGCCGGGAAGAAAGCCTGGGAGGTCGTCCCCGGGAAGGCGAAGTTGGTCAGTGGGCGGTATAACGCTAGCTGAGACCTTCCATGCACTTGGACACTCCGACCTTCAGTGAGGCAGTGCTGGGGAATCGATTTGGCTGGGTTGGTCCATGCGGGACGATGGATGGATGGCTGAAAGGCGGCGGCGAGGAGATGCATTTCACGTTACGGCATTCCTTGTGCACAAAAGATTGTAAGATTGGATATAGCGAGCGAGCTTCTAACCTGGCCTTTAGCGACATAATGACCTAGCGAAAAGAAGAGAAGAGTCCTCCAGATTGTTCAATATAGCAGTGAATTCGATGCTGATTGCTGATGCGGGCTGCGACTGCGGTATGCTTCCCTTCTGTCAATGCGCCCATAACGATACACCAAGCCACGCCACCTCAGCAAATAGCGCGCAAGACACAGTAAAAGGTGCTGTAGCAGCAGCAGCAGCAGCACGATCAGCTGAACTCTCTGGCTCGACCCATCAAGGCACGTGCCGGTTGTTGTTCGCAGCACAGTCCCTTTTCATAGCAGCACCATCTAGATACATTGCCGGACAATCCTCTTCTCTTCACCCGGTCCCAGTCTTGGCGACAATAGCTGTGCGT
The DNA here is from genome assembly GCA_016109575.1 of Phialophora chinensis. Lineage (NCBI taxonomy): Eukaryota > Fungi > Ascomycota > Eurotiomycetes > Chaetothyriales > Herpotrichiellaceae > Phialophora > Phialophora chinensis. The sequence goes on along the minus strand of JADWPU010000020.1, from coordinate 461,300 downwards.
CACGCCGTCAATAGTACTGTATACTTCATGGGGATGCGAGTAAGAGCCTTGGCGAGCTTGATGTGCTCGTGCGTTGTTCATGGCAAAGTCGGGCTCCAATAATTCCGCTATGGTAATCCAACGTTGCGGCATGATGCTCTACAACTGTTGCATTGTCTGCACCGAGTCATGCCTCTGCTGCGCATTTGTCGAGAAAGTTCAGTGAAGATCCAGCCGCGGACTTTTATGTACACGTGAAGCGCAGAGTCGCGAGCGGCTCCCATTCGAATAACACTGCGCGCATCCGGTTGAAGGATCCCGATGCCTTCTCGACTGGTGGAGAGAATGCCTCACAGTGCTATCAGCGTTGCACACCCTGTAAGTAAATCTGAGGCAAGTTCAGGCAGCTGCACCAGGCGCAGGGTCTGGCAACCACCTTCTTCCCCTTCTTCTTTTGCTGGATTTTTTCTTACGAGGCACAGCTTCTGTGTCTGCAGTGGCGGAGTGCGCCGATATCACCACTTCCTGGGCAGCAGTGTCCAGGGCTGGAATCCCAGTCACACCGCTCTGCGCGCGTGAGCCTGTCGCCGAGCTCTATTTCGGCAACAATAGACCCCTGTCCTTGTCCAGACGAGTGATCGCCTTAACCAAGTTGACGAACTCTGTCTTCCTCTCCGGCGGATGCGGAATCTTGCGAATGAGGTCCCTGACCGAGATGCCTTCAGGGGGGATAGCATTCCGAATATCCTGCTCGGAGGGAAAGGCAATCGGGCGAGGGGCTGTGGCAAGAGTTGGGGCCGGGGAACCCGCACGTGAAGACGGTGCTGGCGGAGAGCCGCCGACATTGAGCTTGATGCGCCGTGCTCGAGAAGCATCGGACATGGCGGCGCCGTCTGTTTCTGTGTCTGATCCTGCAGGGCTTCCCGCACCGGCACGTTTGCGTATCTTCGCCATCAATGGGTCAAGGGTTCCTGCCGGCGCAGATGAGCTTGGGGCATTGACGGGAGAGCCTGGTCTGGAATGGCCGGGTGTAGGCTGCGTAGAAGAAAGGTGTCTCGATTTGAGCTTCTTCTTTCTGACCGAGGCGTCGGTGCCGGACGCATCAGACGCGTTCGGAGATGCAGGACGTTTCAGGCTACGAGACGAGTTTGACTTCTTCATGCCACCATCTTCCCGGTCGGTATCCCGTTTCTCCTTACGACCTGAGGGCGTGTTCGTTCCCGAGGACGGTAGATTGGACTTTCTGGCTTCGTCTTCTTCCTTCTGCTTGTTGGCCAGGCGCTCGCGCTCAAGGCGTTCCAGTTCTTCATCTGTGTCGGTCTACATATGACTTGTCAGCATTCAAGAAGTGGCAACAAGGTGATTGTAACCTTACCGTTGATTCGTATTCCGAATCACTCCCGTGGTTATAGTTACGCTCCCGTCTCTCAAGCGCCTTCCTCAGATCTCTAAAGTTTTTCTTCTTAGCTTCAGCCTCTCGTTTTTCCCGAGCCTCCGCCTCGTCGTATTCGTTCAGATCCTTGAAGTCGAGGAAATTGGCCTGCAGTTGGTCTTCTTTAATGCGGGCGTCTGCGAGTTTTTGATCCTCGTCCTTGTCCATAAATAGATCTCCTTCCTCGTCGTCGGCGAAATCCTCTTCAAAGTCGAGATCGGCTTCTTCGCCAGTCCTCCCAGCGAAAGCAGTGGTCTTCGAAGCACCTAAAAAGAGACCTCTGCTCTCCTTTGCAGCACGCTCCCTTAACTGTTCCTGTATGCGGGCCTCTCGAGAACGCACCAACCACTCTGGGTCAGACCCACCCTTCTTCATCGCAGCTTCGACTTCTTCGATTGTCATCTTTTGCAAATCGTCGCGCTTTGGCTTGAACTGGTAGATCTTTTCGATGGGAATAAGACGAAATTTACCCGTGGAAGCATCAACTGCGGGCTCGTACACGAAAGCCGCGTTGGAGTCCCTAGAGCCTGGTTGATGGTGGCCGATGAGGCAATGCTTGTTGTCAAAATCTTCCAGATGCCAGGGGAGCTTCTCTTCGTAGTTTGTCTGTATCCGGCGCTTCTCCTCGGCAGAGAACTCAGACTTAAACACCTGCTGGGTCTTCTTTTTGAAGTTCATCCTCTTGCCAGCATTCTGCGACGGAGCTATCTGGGCCAGGTTGGCCTCGCGCTCTCTCTGCCGCGCTTCTTTGCGTCGATTCAGCTCTTCTCGCTCTGCTGCGTCCAGCCCATCCTTGGAGTCCTGCTGATCGTCCTCTTTCTTTTCCTGATGGCCGGGTAGAGGTGCACGAGGGTCGCGTCTATGGAGTCTAGCCGGTTTCGCAAACTCGGCCTCATTGCGGATATCTATCGGCTTTTCGCCGGCCAGCTGAAGAATGTGATATCTTAGGCCATTGAGCAGATCTTTCTTGGTTGTCACCAGTCTGTAATCTCGGAAGGGAATTCCTTCGGCGGTAACCCGGGGGTCAGTGAAGCCACTGACGCGCTCGCGCTCGGGGACAGCTGGTCTTGACGGAGAGTGTGCTCGTGGACGAGCTAGAATGGGAGGAGTCTGAGGTTTCGGCTGACCGTTGACCGTTGGAGTAGTGTGGCCATTCTCGCGCCCAGCCGGTGGATATTTGGTTGCGGCAGCTTTGACTTTCGGGCCTTTGAAGAACGGATCAGCTGCTGGTTTCTTCCTTTTGATTACGGGCTTGTTGGCAGGTCCGCCATTCGGGGCAGAACCTGGATTCATCGTCGGCGAAGGCTATCCCGGAAGGGCATTTGATGAAGATTGGCCTCTGGAGAGGAAAGTGTTGCGGGCGTATGGGTGGAAGACAATGAAACAAAGTAAAGGCGATGCGTCGTAGGAATGCTGAATGCGTCCACGCGGCTTCAACCCGCTGGCATCATCGACGACATGAAATGAAGTTGCAGTAGAGACGGGGCGTGAGCTGGCGTCTTCGACGAGATCGGCCAGGGAACTGCGTGATTGCCAAGCAGGGCGGCTATTGACTCTGAAGTCACGGGAGCGTCACCACAGCCCCCAGGCCACAGGCACGCCTACGAGTCAATAGTAGGCGCCTGCACCGCCGTGATTCACGCATGCCCCGCAATGAAACAACTTCACTTGGTCTTCACGGACGAGATTCTTCTGCTGGACAGCCGCGCTCTTCACTCGCTATTCAGCTATTGAAGTTCCTTCAATTCTTCCTGCCGCGTACCGTCACTGTTATGCTCATGACGTTGCTACTTGTTCCTCCACACATACGAGCGCCAAAACCTTTTCCGTGCCGTTCTTTTTATCTTTCGCAGATCTGACAGTCTGTTTTCGCAACCTTCGAACTTTCTCCATAATCCGTTTTAGATGCCATGGACTCAGCTAGCAACTGGTCTGGCTTGCCCAGTCACCCGCTGGGTTCACTGAACGAAGTTTCTCACCAACCTGCAACTCGAGGAAGGGGTAACCGTGCGAGAGGCCGCGACCAAGGCAGATATAGATCTGCCTGGTCCCAGTCACAACAGACACATAACCCTCAGACAGAACCAAGCACGGCCTCTTTCAACATGGCTTCTGAGTCGTTCCCTCCTCTTGGATCGCACCCACAACCCGCGTCCGGACTCGTTCTTCCTCATCAAACGGAACCTCGACATCTACCAAATTCTCAGCCCCCCGCCTTCGACAATGCGCGCCATGGCACTCCTCGGGAGTATCAAGAGCGTGCGAGAGGCAATCGTCGAGGCGGCCGCTACTCCAGTGCTCAGCAGCACCGACCACAGCAGAATCTACAGCAATCATCTCAACCTTTCGATTCAGCACAGATCAATACCAATATGCCACCTCCACAACGCCATGGTCAGTTCTACAACCACGGTGCTGGCATGCATCACGGGACCGCCCAGCAGCAACGAGCTCTGCGACATCTCATCATGAAGCAATCCGACTATCTCACTAGCATCGGCAAAAAGGCTTATGACGAGTTCCGCTTCACCCAGGAGGAGAAAGATGTCAAAGAAAATTTCCGACTCGGCCTGGAGGAGGTTGCCAGGAATGCAATTGGTGCCAAGTATCCGGGTCTGCAGCTCGAGCAAGTGAAGTTGAAGTGTTACGGCAGTCTTGCCAACGGCTTTGCACTGAAAGATTGCGACATGGATCTTCTCCTCTCCTTGCCTGATTACGACGTACCAGAGGGCAAGGAAACAGAACCGACCATCCGACCTGATGGCGATCACCCCGCCGCATCGCACCATGTAGGAGGACAACATGGTTTCAAGGCTGAGGTTCAACGGCTCTTGGAGAAAGCTTTTCTCGATCACGAGTATGGTGCCCGGCTCCTCACTCAAACCCGTGTTCCGATCCTACGCATTTGCCAGAGTCCGACACAAGAACTACTCGAAAACCTGCGCAATGAACGTGCCGAGTGGGAAAAGACAATCGACCAAATTGGTGCGACTCAAGATGCCGTTCATGAATCCCAAGTCCTTCCTGCAGAACTCGACGCGGTTGACCAGGCTGTGACAGAACTCTCCCTGAGCACAAAGACAGCACCAGCAAAGCGAGGTAATCGGGGCAATGCAGGTCTGGAGTTCACCCACGACTGTGGCATCCAGTGTGATATCAACTTCTCCAACTTCGTTGCCCTCCACAACTCGGCCCTGCTTCGACTATACCACAGCTTCGATCCTCGTGTCAAGGAAATTGGGATTTTTGTCAAGATTTGGGCCAAGCTCAGGGATATCAACACTCCATACCGTGGTACATTGTCTAGCTACGGCTGGGTCCTGATGGTGCTGCACTATTTGATGAACATCGCCAGTCCACCGGTCATCCCCAATCTACAGCATCTAGCGAAGATTGAGGACTCCTGGGACCCAACCCGACAAATCCAGTTGTTTGAGGGGTTCGACGTCCGTTTCGTCCAAGATCATCAGGGTCTCCAGGATATCCACCGAGAAATGGCGGCCAATAGGAACCGCGAGTCTTCCGGCCAGTTGCTGAGAGGCTTCTTCCAGTATTATACCGCTCACCAGGGATTTCATTGGACTCGGGATGTCATCTCTATCAGAACTAAAGGTGGAATTGTCTCCAAGCAAGCCAAAGGCTGGACCGAGGCCAAATGGCAACAGCGCCAGAACACATCAGTCCGCAATCGATACCTGCTTGCCATCGAGGATCCCTTCGAAGTCGACCACAACATTGCCCGCACTGTCGGTCATCACGGCATTGTCGCAATCCGTGATGAGTTTCGGCGTGCGTGGAGCATCATTGAGAAGATTGGTACAGAAGAGGAGATTCCAGCTGAAGAATTCCTCAGTCCTGTCACAGATCGCATCGATACCCTGAGACTGGACTTAGACCATCACAAACGACGACAAATGCAAATGAGGCAAGAAGCGGAGGCCAAGGAGGCGGCAATGCTCAAGCAGGGAAATACTGACGACGCCGAATTGCGCGCAACTGATGGTACGTGGGGAAAATTCGAGCAGGGCAAAGCTCAAAATAATTCCCCTTGCAAGAACCAAGGCGAACTGCCGGAGTCCAAGCTGACCGCGACACAACCGGTGCAGGACCGGAAGCAGTTGCAGACGTCCAGAAATTGGCGACGGAGGCAAGTCTCGGCTGACAGTGACGACGATGATGACGGCGATGACCACCGGATCGATCAAATAACCGAAACGAACCAAGAGAGTACTGGTTCTCTCAGATCGCCAATCAAAGATGAACCGAAGAAACGGAATGAGGGACTCACGTCCAGAGCAGAAGTCCTTCTAGCCAACGGTTTTGACCGCGATGGAAATCTTGTCCCTTGGGATATCGAGACACAAGACGGACGTTGGCTACAGTGGAGAGACAGGAAGAGAAGAAATGGCATCACAGGCCAATTTTACAACGAATCTTATCGCGAGCTGGACGAGCAGTGTCCCTACGACAGCAGGAGACCCAGTCCATACATTGGGAAACATTATCGCAACAGAAATCGGCAAATGGCACTTGAAAGACCTCCTTGGCCAGCAAACAATGCCGTGAAAAACAACGGCATGACAGCTAGCGCCAGCCAACTCAATCCAAGTGCGGGCAATGTGGTCGTAGCATCTCCAGACACCATTAGTTCTCAAGCCAACACCCCGTATCTGTCCAAGGTTGAGGCAGTTGCCGCGGCTGCGGCACCGTGCGGTGACAGCAATGATGAGCGAAACAAGACTACGTTAGCAAGCGAACAAGAGAAACTTCCGGAGTCTCAAGTTGGTGCAGGTCCGGTGGGCGCAATTATTCCCTGGGACCGTACCACCAGAGGGGGGAAGTGGCTTCGTTGGCGGGATAGGCGCATCCTCGACGGGAGCTTCAAACCCGAGGACGTAAAGTACTACACAAGAACACTCGATGCAGAGTTTCCTTACAGACCAGAGATGGCGTGGGCGGAGCTAGAGGTTCTCAATGGACTCCTGCGGCGCTATCACCGGTCTACTCTTATTGCCGCTAAGCGACCGCACAGCTCGTCCAAGCATGCTGCTGCACAGCTCCCAGCAGATCCGTTGGAAGAGCCAGCTTCGTCCTCCAGATCAGTTCCGCATGCGAGCGTGACAGTATCGCATGAGACGCCAAGCCAGGCCGCGACCGCCGCAAAGAATTGTGTTCCACTGCAACGCAGTCCTTCTGTGGCCTGCTCAGGCTCTACTCAGACAGCACAGTCGCCCAAGGCTGTTCCTTCGTCCGATAGCCATCCCTCTCAAGATACTGTATCTGACAGAGATCCCACTACGCCGCCAGACAATGACCGTGTCCCGGATATTGACTTCCTCCGAGTGCAGCGTTTGGAGTTCTTCAGAAAGCACATGATCCCATCCAGCAGCGACGTTGACACAAACGACCTTTTCTATCCGCGAGCACACGCGAGCGGTTCGGTAGTACCGACCCACGAAGAGACTCAGACACCGACTGCGCCTCGTCAATCTGTCGAAACACTGCCTCCTCATGAAATAACCCTGTCTGAACCAATTCCTCGCAAAGCAGACACCGAAGCTGGTGAAGACGTGAGTCAGCCTCCTCATCCATCTGGGCCTGATTCCTCCGAACTTTGGGTGGAATTCAGTGACAGTCCGATCAAGGACGATACCAACATTCGCGTACCTAGCACGCTGTATCCCGGTGTTGGTAACGACGTCCGTCCGAGGGATGAAGACCCTAACATTATGCCAATTCCCCAAAAGCCCGGCTTCCAGTTTGATCCGCGACAGCTGCAGGACCTTGCCACTATTTCGAAGGGTGGCAACGGTTGCGCCAGAGAGGGTGCGCAATTCAACGTCGAAGAGGACGAGTACGAATGGGGTGGAGGAGGCATGATGGGGTACAAGACAAGTACTGGTCCACAAATTGCCACCGCCAGTTGTGGTCACAGCCCATACGAAGCTGGCAAGGGGGATGAAGAGCATTTTCTCGACGAGCTTCCGAGGCTCTGGGGCGGAAGTATGACTACAAACTGCTGATGGCTAGCAGAGAGTCATCTGTGACTCAAAACTGTGCCATTGGCTCGGGACTCCTGACGTTGAGGATAGTCAACAACTCAGCAACTGTGTTATCAACCGTGGATCGTGTCATGGGAACACGAAATCCACGACTTTCGGCCATGTTATCACGTTTACCAGGCATCAATGAAGGAAAATTGGCTTCAGCACCAAGTCTTTGAGAGACGGGTGCTGCAAGCCCGGGAACGAATGCCTTTCTTCTCTTCCAAGTGTACCATTATTTATCAGGCATCGTCCGCAGAATTTTTACTTTCCGCAACGACGACAAAAGCGCGGCGGATGGATAGAAAGGCAGCGCACGCACATCATCCATTGTAGAGATAGGTACCTCGCAAATTTCCGCATGAAGACATGGTTATGAACAACGTGAAATCCTTCCGAGTTTCGCTCTGCGTCCCCTGCGCGTCCCTTCGTCACTGGTTCTTTGCTGGTGTTTCATCTCCGTCACAGATTCGAGGCTGCTGATTGGCTGCACAGACGCCCCTGGTGTTGTAGGTACCAAACTGCCACCTTCCGCCTCCCTTTGCCATCTGAAGTTGGTTTTTTTACCAGTATCTCATCTAGAGTGTAGATATACCCTCTTCTCTGAGTCTGGCTGGTTCCAGTCCTGATAGTTATATTGGCCGCCACTCCGAGCATTAATTAAACCCTCCGGCATTTCACATTGACATCTCGGCGAAGCAACGATTTCAAAGCCCAGCTGTGCCGGCACATCGCTGGAGTCGACGCTGGCAAGATCTCCTTCAGCAGATAATTATTGATCTTCCGCCCCCCAACTCAGGAACAGCCATGGTCCTCAAACCCTCATCGTCGAAACTCCCTCCCGCGACTTCAACGGCCCAACTAAGGCCGAAACCATGGTACAAACACGTGACGCTCGACCTGGTGCTCCTCATCCTGGCCAACTCGATCTTCCACCCGTGGATCACGCTGGTCTTCTACCTGTGTTTGGCGTCGATCCACAAGCACAAGACCCCTCTGGCGTTCTACACGCTGTATTACACGGCGGTGCTGGCCGTCGTGGAACTGTCCATCTGGGTGAACCACCGGGTCACGTACGGCAAGCACCGCCAAGTCAATTGGGAGGACGAGGTCGTGGTGATCACGGGCGGGGCGCAGGGGCTGGGCCGCACGTTGGCCGAGATGGTCATGCGGAAGGGCGGGAAGGTCGCTGTGCTGGATGTGCGTGAGGCGGATGGGGGCGCGAGGGAGGAGATGGAGAGGTGGGATTTCGTGTGGGAGCGCGTCGATGTTGCCGATGAGGTGCAGGTCAGGGGAGCGGTGGAGAGGGTTGTGCAGGAGGTATGTGATGGAACGTCTCTTCTACTTTTTCCTATTGACTCGATTTCTACCGTCTTTTTCTCCATTGAGCTGGCCCGTCGTGGTTGAGGTCGTGGCAATCCAACTGGGCATCAAAACGCTGACGAAGATCCAACTAACCACCAGCTCGGTCCGCCTACGATCCTCATCAACAATGCTGCGGGTTCAGTCACTGGCCTCCCTCTGGTTCCGGGCGCCGGCAATGTCACGACTCTCTCGTCCCGACAGGCTACCAAGACCGTCGCGACAAATACACTCTCCCACTTCACGACCCTCTCGGTGATTCTGCCGTACCTGATCTCCTCGCCCCAGGGGGCACATGTGATTACCATCTCGTCCATCCTGGCTCATCTCTCGCCCTCCCGCCTGGCCGACTACTCGTGCTCAAAGGCCGCTATCTCCTCTCTCCACAATACGCTCTACCATGAACTGCGCACGCATCCGGACTCGGGCGTCTTCTCCCGCGTCAAAACCCTGCTGGTCGAGCCGGGCATGCTCTCCACGCAATTGTTCTCCGACATCACGAAGGTGCCGTGGTATGCGAACTTCTTCGGCCCCGTGCTGGAGGCGAAAGACGTGGCCAAAGAGATTTTACGCTGGGTAGAGAGAGGCGATGGCGGGGTGATTCGAATGCCGTTCTACGCAAAGTGTGTACCCGTTCTGGGGGTTATGCCGGGCGTTGTGCAGTGGGGGGTGAGATGGTGGAGTGGGATCGATCGAGCGATTGTGGGGAGGGAGAAGAAGGCTTGACTTGACGGCCTCTGGGGTCGTGGTGCTGGTATGTAGTAAACTTCGGTGTATGTGTACGATATGTGGGGATATACCGGAGACGCGCATAGAGCGTAGAGGATGATTCAGACTCGCTGACGCTGCTCGCGCACCACCGTCAAGATTCGAGTCGGATATGCCGGTGTCTTGTGCCACCCGTTTACAGGCGTCGACTCTAGGGCCTGTGAAGCTCCTTTGTAGCTGGTGCGTACCGTCCAGATTCATTTGGTCACATCGGTTCATGCGCCACTTCAGCTCTGCTGCTTTTGGGGTTCCTCTTGCGGACACTCGATATCCAGGCAACTTTACACCAGGTCTAGATTCGTCTGCGTTGACCGACTTCAGGTGCTCCTTCTCTGAGTGTCTGTGAGGGCTGATCTTTCTGCGGACTCTCCAAATCCATCTTGCTCAGCAGGAGATTCATGGTAGTTTCCTAATCGTCCTCGTGAATCGTGATGCCAGTCTCCTGCACCACTGCCGCGACGCCAAAGTCAGTCGTCCCCTGCGGCGAGTCTTCATCCTCTGCCCTTGTAGGGACGGCCAAGTTCCCACGCGGTTTCTTATCTTTGGGGCCCTCACTCGTCCCGGGCGCATTCTCTGCTGCGGCCGGACTTTTACTCTTATCCTTTCCCTTCCGCTTGTTCCTCTTCTCCCGATTCTTCCGGGTTTTCTCCTCGTCCTTCTCCTTTCTCTGCCGTTCCTTTTCCGCCCACTCTTTGTCCTCTTCCTCCTTCTTCGCCTCCTCGTCCATGAGCCTTAGCCGCTCGTACTCCCGTCGTCGACTCGCCTTGTAGACGTGGAACTCCCCGGACCCCGCGCCGGCGGAACTCCCTTGGACGTTTGCGACGATCTCGGGCGGCGCTGGGATCGATTTCTTGGTCTCAGAGGACGGGGCAGGGAGTTTGATCTCGCGCGCAGGGTCGAGGAAGAGGTGCTCGATCTCGTTTGCCTGCGCGGACGCGGCTTTGGCGTTGGGGTTGTTGGCGCCAGGGACACGGGCGCGCTTGATGGGCCGCCGCGAGCGCGGGTCGGCGGACGTGGGTATTGCTTCGGGGATTGGTTCGGACATGATCGAGAGAAGCGACGCTACGCCAGCAGAAGTCGTCGACGTTTCGAATCTCGGAGATAGATACGTAGAGGCTGTCGAGCGTAGAGCGTAGAGCGTACGGAGGATGTGCTGGGCTGGTAAAAATGTCGCGGGCTGCGTCCCACGAATTCAGCCACAGAATCAGTGACGTACCGAGTACTTCGTGTAGTGTGCAATCACTTCACCGTGCTGCTACAGTCATGCACACGCACGACACGGCATCGCCCGCTCTGCCTTCGTGCGGAAGAGCCACGAAGCGCCTGTAGGCGTGGCCAGGCATGCCCACCAATACTGCCGCTTATTATCACTCGCAGCAAGCATTTGCCGTCGACCCACCAGATCTGATAGGCAGGTCTCCGAGACCAGAAGGGCTGAATAGTAAGCATGCAGACCGACCTGATGCGTGCGATGATGATACTATCCTGCTCCCAGCCAGACCGTGGAACCGTGGACCGAGGCCCGTCAGCCTCCTTCCTGTGGGGTTATGTACAGCCGGCCGAAAGAGGAATACCTCAAGAGGAGGCGTGTCCCTACATAATATATCGTTTCTCCCAGTCAGCTTGTGTTAGTCTTTATTGTGTATCGACCTTATCCTCGCGTATCTTTTGTTCTTGCCTGGTGCAGCATCTCTAGTACCTGCAGCGTCGTGCTCCTTGAGCGACGTTGAGTTGAGAGGCCAGAATCTTACTCACGACCAGGGCTGTCAGCTTGGAAGGAAACCATAGCTTACGACCGAAACAACTGCTTCTGTTGGCCTCAGCATGGCGAGCTCAGGCAAATACAACTATGGGGACATTATTTTCGAGGTCAAAGGAAAGATTGGGATTATCAAGGCATGCAACCACTACAAGTAATGACGCCGCGTCTCTGACTTCGCGATCAGCTCAACCGACCCAAGTCTCTCAATTCATTCGGCGGAAACCTGCTCATCGAAGTGGTGACAGCCCTCCGAGAACTCAATGAACATCCCGACACCGTTTTTACCGTCATCACCGGCGAGGGCAGATTCTTCTCCTCGGGCGCAGACGTCAAGGGTAAGTCGCCGTGGAATTCTCCTTTCTTCGGGCTATGGCGAGGTAACGCCAGTAAATGGGTGTGGCTTTTGTATCTGAGAGAGATTAATAGGAGAAGTCATGGGCGGCCTGTCGTTCTGTCAGTTTGTTTCTAACCATCCCTCGCTCTGATAAATAGACTTGATGCTGAATGATTTGCAACTTACAGCAACGGCTGGCAAAAAGGAAGTCGAACATTTCAGTCCAGCCTCCAAGAAAGTTGACTTCATGGCGAGCGTCAGTAGCGGTGAGTCTCTCCATTCTCTCCGCCACCATCATGAATCCTGGCTGACTGCTGCTGCAAGCCGTGGAGCTCCTCCGGTCGATGATCGACCACAAGAAAGTCCTCGTCTTGGCACTCAATGGCCCTGCTGTCGGCGGCGGCGCCGCCTGGTTCCCCGGTGTTGCGGACATCGTTCTCGCTGCAGACACTGGCTACCTTCAAGTGCCGTTCAGCGCCTTGGGCCTTGTCCCCGAGTTCGGCTCAGCCACCAACTTCTACCACTCGCTCGGTGCACACCGCACCAATGACTTCCTCATGTTCGGCCGCAAGTTAACCGTCCAGGAGCTCGAGCAATGGGGACTGATCAATCGGATCTTTCCGACTCAGGGCTTTCACAGCAAAGTGGTGGAGTTCTTGGAGGAGCAATTGAGCGTCAATGATGGAAAGTCAATGATGGAGACAAAGAGGCTGCAAAACCTACCGTTGAGGAGGGATAGAATGCTTGCCGTGTATGATGCTGCTGAAGCCCTGGCCGAGAGATTTGTCGAGGATGCACCAAAGCAGAGGTTTATCGACAAGAACAGGTTGCTGCTTGGTGAGTGACACGGTGAGCCTAACTTGTCCTTGGAAACACGCTGACAAGGGAGCAGAAAAGTCAAAGGCCCGGTCGAAATTGTGATTATGGACGCCAGCCGGCTCTACAGCACTCGTCCTGCTCCAAACTGGCAGAGGTTGCTTCAGCATGCCTCCCTACCTCCGCACCACTGGCTTGCGCCGTGGCATGGCTCTTTGCTGTTACTCCCTTTCTTTGTTGTTGCCATTTGCTTTTTCCTCTCCCCACTGGCTCGCTCTTTATCGACATGACAGAGCATTGTCATCCTTATCTTCTAATGTGTCCTCCACAAAGTCCATTCTACCCCGGATTCTCATTGTCGAGGCAGTCAAAGACGCAAGCTCTTCTTTTCAGCAAACCCCTCCAAAAGAACTGCCTTTGTCTTTGACAACTACCTCTCGCTCTGCCATTTCCCTGAAGCATCTAGCAAGTATGTATATGCTTGGCTGTCCTGCCTTCAGTCCTTCATTTCCTCGTCATCGATAGACACTTCCTGGGTCCACCTTCGGATCTATCCTTGGCACTTCGACTAACTGACAATCCCCGTCAATCCATGGCTCGCGTCCGATTTCTTGAGCTCAACCTCCAGTCTGGTCTCTCGTCGAGCTCCAGCAGTTCGACATCGACCATGGCTAGGACTGACTGCCACCGAAATCTCCAGCCCTGGGGGTCTGCTCGTGGGCAAGCTTTCTCCGCGGCGCTGACCGACTGGTTGTTGCAGCTGAATGTTCAGTCCTATGATGAGCCCCAGCGAAAAACGATCTGGCACAGCACGATCGGCCGGACCCAGAAAACTCGATCGAACTGGCACTTCCCTGCGTTTCCGTACGCGATGGAGACGGATGAGAATGTTGGTCGACTTCTTCCCATTTTCAGCTACGAGTATGGCAAGCGCGGCGACCGCTGGATCTTCTACAACTTCCGATTCAGCTCGACCTGGAAGTGCGATCCCGAGACCGGCAATGTCGTCGTTCCGACCCTCAGCGCGTGGTCCCTCATCATGGATACTCAACCCCATTATCGACAAGCCCGCGGATGGCCCCTCTTTCGCTCATCTTGCTACCGGTTCCTATACAGCGAGGGCGTCTGCACATGTGATCTCTGTCCCAGTGCCCCTCGGTACCGCGACATCCGCAATGAGGGTGGAGCTCCTGCCGATGTCGATACTCAGACTCAGGTCTCTCGAAGCTCACCAAACCAGTCTGTTATAACCTCGACCTCAGCCTCGCCTGACTCTGACTCTGACTCAACCCCACATCGTGTTCGGTTCTTAGTCTCTTCCCGCGACGCCTCACGCGTTCGCTTCCTGTTGGACTCGACTGAGTCTTCGAGCGATGCTAGTTCCCCTCCTCCACATGCTCCCCACCACCGGTACTCAGACGAGTCGGCATGGACGGTTCCACGTCTGATTACCCGTGCCTCAACACCTGCGGCATTATCATCTCCAGAGATAGTGCGGCTCAATGTGTCCACTTCAACTGTTAGGACTTGTACCCGTGTGGTCTCAGCTGTCACCAGTAGCAGTGCGGATAATGTCTCAACAATCACCGTAAATACTACTACCACTACCACTATAACAACTCGTGTGGAGAGTGTCATATCCTCAATGTCTCACCCTCAGGCCGAGGCTGCCACATCGCCATTGAATTGCAGTGTGACTACCACCACCACGTCTCAGAGAGACTCCGATTCTACCTCTACCTCTTCTACCTCGGCCTCTACCTCATCTCCAGCCCACGCACCAGAAGACCCGTACTCCTATGATTCCGACCCCGAGACCTACGAATGGCCCAGTGATAGTGAGAACGATGGCGACGGCGAAGATGATGGTGAAAATGACAATTGTGACGCCCACAGCACGGGATCCTGGACTGAGAATCACGTCTCGCTGTTCAACTCTTCCAGGGACGACGAGTCTGATGGCTTTGATGGCCTGGAGTGGGATGATTAAGATATGTCGTCTTAATTTTCATTTTCAGTTTCAATCGCATTCACATTGGCAGTCGGAATCCCAATCATCCAGTGATTGGGAAGCCAAATACTCGATTGGCCAGAGAGAGCATACATGCACATGCGTGCGCACGAGAGAAATGGTAACCTAGCGAGACAGGGAGAATGGTCCTACCTGGGAGACCAAGAGAAGTACACGGTGCCTCTTTCGTGCGAGTGTGAGAGTATGTAATGCGGGCGCTTGCCTCTCTAACGGATGAGTGAAAGTGAGTCAAGGGGAAGTCAGTCTGTCGATCAGTACTCCTTGCACACAGGAAAGGTAAGGTAACCAGTTTTCCCGTAAGTAGGTAAGTGCTCGACGTACTCCACGTACTACAGGTACATGTGCACTGTGAGATGCACCAACACGTGGTGCGTGAGGTGTAGGCAATACAGATAAGAATACAGACTCCCTCAAAGAATAAACATATATATGCTGATTGAGAAATGTCAACTTGTTAGTCGAATCGCCTATCAGTCTACGTTTCAGCGCTCATCTCACCGCAGTCGAAGAAATATTGCAGTACGAGCGATAGCCGGGTTAGTAGCCTGGCAGGATGATGTGTGCGCAGGGACGAGCAGGCAGGGAGCGTAGGGAGATGACCAGCGGAGCTACTCAGGCGCCCGATATGAAGCATACCGAGAAATCGTCCAAGAATGTTGGTGCGCTCGAAGGTTGTTACTGTGTAGAGGTTCGCGCTCGTTTAGCGCGAGTACCGCTTGCCACAGACGGATGGCTTAGTCATCGGTATCGCCCCACCAGCCGCCGGTCAGCTCGACTCGCCAAGTTCAGGCGTGAAAAGTGAGCATTTTCGGTCCTACGTAGATGCTACCGGCAAGGCACCTAGATCACTAGTAACTAATCATGTACTCGTAATGGAGAACAAGGCGGCATTCAAGGTCCCTAGGAAGGTAAATCTACTAGTCTTTGAACAAGGGCATTGCCACGAACAAGAATAGCCAGTCACGAAAATCAATGGAGGCCTAATGACCTACTATCCCCTCCAGTCAACAGGAGAGCGATGCTCTCGTTTAAAGGGGAGACGGCGCTGGCATTACAGCTAGCGGGAGTGTCCGACGACTGGCTTTCGCACCTCACTGGAAACGGTCGACTGAAGCCACAACACCACAGGCATATATATAGAGAGGCCTTTGTCCGTAGTCAGGACTCAGGTCTTTCAAGCAATCTAGCTGACAGAGTGAGTACGTTTTCAAACCAAAATATTGGCCCGGCATGACTAGCATTCTCCCCCCTGGCGACTTCACACGCCTCAGGGACCAGTCCATCCTGGTCACTGGCGGTGCGTCTGGGCTTGGACTCGAAACGGTCCAGCTCCTCGCCTCAAACGGCGCATACGTGACGGTTGCGGATGTTCAGCCTCCGCTCGACAACCTCACCAAGGAAGGCCATCACGTCCAATACGTCGATTGCGACGTCAGCGACTGGGCGAGCCAAATTGCAGCGTTCAAGGCGGCGATCGAGTTCTCGCCGAACAAGACCCTCGACGCGGTCGCAACCTTCGCCGCCGTCGATCCACTGGAGAACCTCATCGACCAACTCAAAGCCGACACGGACGTTTCACTGCACTCCGATCCCGCACCGCCGTCTCTCAGAACGATTGACATCAATCTGAAGGGTTCCTACTATACAGCGACACTCGCATTGCACTACTTCCGCCTGGAGTCTCAGAGCAGCGCTCCTGTAGATGGGGCGACCAAGGCGCTGATCTTCGTCTCCTCGATGGCCGGGTACCTCGACGACGACCACAACATTGCGTACACGACCTCGAAATTCGGCACGAGAGGCCTGTTCCGCGCCCTGCGGCGCCGCACGGACAAGGAGTTCACGCCCGGCGTGCGGGTGAATCTGATAGCACCATGGGCGGTCAAGACACCGATGACGGAGCCGCTGCTCAAAGTCATGGAGGGGCTGGGCATCCACGACGGGCAGGGCATCACGTTTGCGAAGAAGGAGACCTGCGCCGAGGCGGTCGGGACGTGTGTTGTCGACCAGAAGATTCACGGACGCGCCTTTGCCATCATGCCAGAAGGGGCGTTTGATATCAAGGACGATATCGAGGGCGGGTATGGTGGGGAGGAGTTGAAGATTCTGATGGGCTGGCGAAAAGCTGCGGGGGATTTCCTGCAGGGGTGAGAAACCGAAGAGAGATGAATTGAGCTCATACGACTTATCAATACAGGATTCGGATATGGTAGTTAGAACCAGGTGATGATACCATGTCTTGATTACCATGGGGATTTTCGACTGAAACGCCGTCGATGAAAGTAACGCACATTCGACTTCTTTGGACCACCCCCAGTAACCCGTCTCTATAGCATCATCCGCTCGTACGAGTACTCAGCGCAATAATACGTAAATGCGGTAATGTATGCATATACCGCGTCGGAGTAGCGCGAGCGAGGCCGATATCACCGCGGAGTTGAGAGCCCAAAAATGTTCCACACAGCTTCCACTTTGCAGCTCGTTCAAGCTTTCTTGAAGCCTCTCTTGGTACATAATAACTACACTGTACGGTACATGATATATAGTACCTCTCCCCTATGCAACAGTAGCATCTCCCCCTCGTCCCCGCGCCCTCCAATGTCAGAATCAGACCCGGGCTTCCTCGCCGCCGTCGAGGAAGCAAGGCAGGGCTTTGCGGAGGGAGGCGTCCCCATCGGTAATTGAACAATCCCTTCCACTGCACTGCAGTTTTTTCTTGTTCCTGTCTTTCCCGTCATGCCTCAGTATCATGGTATCTCTTCTCCCCCACTTCGACCTCGACACTGACCTGGCCACTCGCGTATGCTAGGAGCATGTCTGGTGTCGAAAGACGGCCAAATCCTCGGCCGGGGCCACAACATGCGTGTCCAGAAGGGGAGCGCGACTTTACATGTGAGTAGTTATTGATCCCACTCTGCGACCAGCACATTCTTCCTTCCGGGGCAGTGGCCGGAAGAAAAACGATGCGCGGGAAAAAAAACAATAGTCCCCTCAGGGCCAGGGCCAGGACTAGGGCCAGAGCCTCGTCCTAATAAGTCCTGTCTACGTGCGCTCACTTCTATGTCTACCTCAACATCATGTCACGGTGTAATAACTACCCTAACACCGAGATGAGGGCGAAATCTCTGCGCTTGAAAACTCCGGCAGGCTCCCCGCGAGCGCCTATGCCGGCGCTACCATGTACACGACCCTTTCGCCGTGCGACATGTGCACGGGGGCGTGCATCCTTTACAAGGTCGCGAGGGTGGTGATTGGGGAGAACAAGACGTTCGTGGGAGGGGAGAAGTACCTCCAGGAACGAGGTGTTGAGGTCGTGGTGCTGGAAAGTAAGGAGTGTGTGGAGTTGATGGCGAGGTTTATTCAGGACAAGCCGCATGTGTGGTAAGTGGGTGAGATTTCTTTTGGTCTCTGTCTACGTAACTATGGTGTTCCGCACTGTAGAATGTGGGAAAGCAGGACTTTTGTCCTTCCTCTCGGAGAGCACGACGGCTAACTTGCATGCAGGAATGAGGACATTGGCGAGGAGTAGAAAGATACCAGGTCAATCAGAGCCTCGCCCTAACCGCTGAATGAGGGCTCCGCAATGCATGCTTTGGGTAATCAGGCTGTACATCGGTGGACTTCCTCGAAGAAGAACTTCAGGTCATCCGGATTCACGCCGGGTGTAATGCCATGTCCGAGATTGACAATCCAACGTTGCTTCCCGCCTCCGAAGCCTTGCACCGTGTTCTCCACGACCTTGGTGATAGCCTCATGGGTGCCGTAGAGGACACCGGGGTCGGCGTTCCCCTGGAGAGTCACGCGGCCTCTTGCTATCCTGACGGCCTCTGCAGGATCGTGCAGCCAGTCAAGCCCAACCACGTCGTAGCCCGAGTCACACAGCTCGTCCAGAGCGTACCATGCTCCTTTGGCAAAGACCACCATTGGAACCACGTCCTCGCCCATCTCCCTCAGTCGCTTGGGCAGATTCGCCGAGATATATCGTAATGACGGGAGGGAAAATTCTTTGAAGCTCGCTGGCGACAATTCTCCGGCCCACGAGTCAAAAACCTGGATGATCTGCGCCCCAGCAGCAACCTGTAAGGCAAGGTATTCGACGCAAATCTCCGCCATTTTCTGCAGGAGTACTTTACTCTCCTCGCCATACTTGTACACCCACGTCTTCGCCTCCCTGAACAGCTTCGTCCCACCGCCTTCGACCATATAGCAGAGAAGTGTCCACGGGGCGCCGCAGAATCCAAACAAGGGCACCCTTCCCGCCAGCTTCTTCCTCGTCAACGTAATGGCTTTGTACACGTAGTCCAACTCCTTCTCGACGTCGACCTTTTTCTTGACAAGTTCCTGATACTGACCATCCTGCGGGCTCCTCAATGGATTTGGAAATTTGGGCCCAATGCCGTCAATCATTTGCACTTCCATGCCCATAGCTTGCGGAATCACGAGGATGTCGGAGAAGATTATCGCCGCGTCGATAAGCCCATCGTAGCGGTCGATGGGCTGAAGGGTTAACGTCGAGGCGATCTCGGGAGAGCGGCAGCATTCGAAGAAGTTGCGCGTGCCTTTTGCTTTGTGGTATTCGGGGAGGTAACGGCCGGCTTTGAGCTGTTAACCTGGGTTCGGGAGAGCCTGGTAGGGAAGCGGAGGCACTGACCGCTACGGCGTACCTTGTCGCATCACCCATATTGGTGGTCTATCGACCTCCTCGCCTGGCAAATACGTTAGTGAGGATTGTTTCAGTGAAGGTGCGTGCTAAGCGGACCTCGTGCGGCGCGAAGAAGTCGGTCATTCTTCAACGGCGCAAAGTCTTTTGGCATGCTGGATCTTTCTTGAAAAGAAGCTTCTAGAGGGGAGACAAGGTAATTTATACAGTAATCCGTACAGTCAAATGTCGAACCGAAAATCAGCTTTTGGAGGGGCTCGAAGGGGGGCAATTTAATTGGCCCGAAGTTTTGCCAGTTAACCAGCCTTGCATGGACACCGCCTGACGAGGCTTGATGCAGCAAGCGCAATACAAAATACTCAGTACCACAAACGGTTCCATCTCGTCTCGCCTCCTCTTAGTGGAGGCTGGGTTTGTTCAAGAGCAGATCTATCTAGATCCTCCATCAAGGCATACACTCAGGAAATGCCATCTGCTTCTGGTGGAACAATCCCTTCCTCGTCTACTTCCTCCTGCTCAGCTTCCACCGCCGCCTGGCCCCTCTTCTTCCTCAAGTTTTCGAGACCGTACAAGATCTCCCCGGAGGGACTGAAGTTGCTTTTGTTCTTGCCCATCTCTATCGTTTCAGAGGGGAGATCGCCTTTCTCGATCGTCGAAGCTGTGTTGTTTAATAGCATCGCCAGACTCGACCGCTCCCACCGCAAGTCTTCTTCCGATGACTCTGCTGCCAGTCTGCCTTGGACGCTTGTATCCTCAGGCAGGTTCGAGAACAGCTCGAATGTTTCAAAGTAATCTGTTCTGGGTACCTCTTCCTGGTGAAGGAGTTTCATGGACCCGGGTTTGTGGACGGTGTCAATACTGACGACAATTTCCCAGAGTGCTGGGCCAACCCCGACGTCGAGAACATTCCCCCCCACTGTCAATGTCTGGTGATGCTTCAACTGACCTTCATCCGTGAGGCTATAACTCAACAGAATTGGAACACTGTAGCCCATGGTAAGAATAAATATTCACGAATATGGATATGACTTACCCTTCGAGAGCGACGAGGAGCAAATGTGGAGGCCGTACAGACCGCGGCGAGTGTCCCGAAACAGTGTAGTGGATTGGCCAGATCTTGGACACAACTAGATGATCTAGTGAACGCTCCCCATTATCCAAATCAAGACAGCTGACGATGTCTTGTTTGACAGCACCCTTGAAAAGCTCCTCGTCGAGCAATTGCCCAGTCTGCCAGCGATACACCTTGAGAGAAGGCTCGCCGCTGCCTGCCACAAGTAATTCCGAGTTCCAGGGCACGATACACAATTTGCTCACAAATTCATGATGACCCAGACAGTAATTTTCGATGATGTGTGCCTGCGTAATTCCTCGGGAGACTCGAATGTGTTCGTCTCGATCTGCTGTCAGGATGTACTGGCGAGTCTTGGGCTCGACCGGCACTTCGGTGATAGCAACGTCTGTCAACAACGACACGTGACCCAGGAGCAATTTGTGTTCGAACTGAGGGCCATCTTTCTTGGGTTGAGGTGGTTTTTGTAATCGTTGCTGCTTCAGCGCTTCGAGGTTTCCCTTGGTATGAACGGTCAACTCGGTAGCTGAGGGAGTGAAAGGTCTTTGTTGCTGATCCTCCTTTGGAGCTGGCGGGGTCCAGCCTTCTGTCGGATGGAGTGGCAGCAAGTAAACGTCTCCAAACTTGTCTCCAACCAGAATATTTTTCTCGTCTGGTGTCAGGACGACTGTACATATCCGTTTTGGCATCGACCTGTATCTTCTCAGCGCGAGAACTCGCAAAAGTGGAGAAGCGCTCCATACCTCCGGCTTTTCAGGTCCAGTACCCCCCCTGACTGTACATCGAATACGGTGACTGATTTGTCCTCACTCGTGACACAGATTGCCGTCTTTCCATTGCTGGTTACGACGATATGGGAGATGTTCGGTAAGATAGGATTTTCTACCTTGGGTCTCCGCCGCTCACCCTTCTTCCTCTCCGAAATGATCTCGATTGATTCCTCTGAATCCTCGCGCGGAAGTCCCATATCATCGGCTTCATCAAGCCTTGGTCTTTTCGCTGGCCGGCTGGCATCGCCATTGTCTCTGTTCTGGTCCTGATTCTCCTTGGACGGCGGCCACTGACTCAGTAGGAAACCGCTTTTGAGATTGAATGTGGAGATCAAGTGTCCAGACGCCGCTAGGAGGAACGGCTGTTGATATTCCACCGGCTGGACACAGCACAGAACTTGAAATGGAGCAGCTACCATTTCAAGAACGTCCCGGGGGGTCTCGGTATAAAGCAGAAACCCGGCAGTATAACATCAATCGAACGACCTTTCGCACTCCTCTTACACTGGTGTTGAAGTTAGCACGGTCGGCACCCGGCGATTCCTCTTGAGATCGTTAAGGAACGCAGTCACGTAGATTGAATTGTGCTTGAAGTCGTGAAGCATTGTGGCCATGACCCGTAGAAATGCTCCACCGTTGTCGCCAAGAGGCGTTTTAGGTAAGCGACGAAGCTCGCACATTACGGATTTGGTTCTCGAAAGTCTGAACTGCGACTTGCACGGATCGAACAACACCAACTCATCAATCATACATTTTGCCCTTAAATATCCTAACTTCATCCCTAAGAAGTCATGGGGGGCAAAACCGGCACTAAAGCTGTCTACTTCGACAAGCTCAAGGGCTTGCTCGATGAGTACAAGTCGATCTTCATCGTACGTTCTTTGCAGAGCTGTGTAGACGCGGCGCATTAACAATTCCACCAGGTCAGTGTCGACAATGTCTCGTCGCAACAGATGCACGAGATCCGCAGTAACCTACGAGGCGAAGCAGTCGTGCTGATGGGAAAGAACACCATGGTTCGAAGAGCACTCAAGGGTTTCATCGCTGACAGCCCGGAGTACGAACGTCTCCTGCCTCATGTCAAAGGTGCGCCTAGTTATTTGTGGGAAAAGAAGTGCATAATAATCTGACAATTGGCAGGAAATGTTGGCTTCATTTTCACAAATGGTGACCTGAAGACCACTCGCGACAAGATTCTTTCGAACCGAGTTGCCGCTCCTGCTCGTGCTGGTGCTGTTGCGCCGGCCGATGTCTATGTCCCAGCAGGAAACACTGGCATGGAACCTGGCAAGACCTCCTTCTTCCAGGCCCTCGGTGTCCCTACCAAGATCGCCCGTGGTACCATCGAAATCACCACAGATCTCAAGTTGGTCGAGGCCGGCGCGAAAGTCGGTGCTTCAGAAGCTACCCTGCTCAACATGTTGAACATCTCTCCTTTTACCTACGGCATGAAAGTGCAACAGGTGTACGAGGACGGCAACTCCTTCTCGCCAGACGTGTTGGATATTGAGGAGAGCCAATTGCTGAAGTCCCTGACCTCGGCCATCACCACCATCACTACCATCTCGCTTGCTGCCAACTATCCTACTCTTCCTTCAGTCATCCACAGCTTGATCAATGGCTACAAGAAAGTCATCTCTGCCGCTATTCCGATCGACTACGAGTGGGATGCAATCCACGAGCTTAAGGATCGCATCGCCAACCCTGATGCCTATGCTGCTGCTGCTCCCGCAGCGGCCGCGACAACGACTGAAGCGGCCGCGCCTGCAGCTGCCAAGGAAGAGGAAAAGGAAGAGGAGAAGGAGGAGTCCGAGGACGAGGGTAAGTTTAACTTCTGCTACACAAAAGAAACAAGGGTTGCTGACATGTCCCAGGCTTCGGTGGTCTCTTCGACTAAGTGCAATACACGTTGGAGAGAAGTCGAACGTGCAGTCGCGGATCCAGATCTCGAAGCGACGGCAGCTAGATCGGTAGACAGACAACATAGCTGCAATGACATGAGATACCTACCACACCGATCACGCAGCCTGCCAAATGTGACCCGCGGTGTGCGTCCTCAGACATCACTTTGTAAGCTCAGCTTTTCCTCCACAACCTCAAAAGACTTCTTTTATGATGATCAATTTTTAACCCCGAGTACTTCGTTCTATGAAGAACAAAACTACGCAACAACACTCTAATTTTTTACTGACTGCTTTCTTCCGCCAACTTTGACCATGCCTCTTGCAAAGATCATTGCTGACTGCTCCAAAGGACTTAAAAAATAGTCATTGCGTATCAGGGAACCCTATCAGCCTTTTCCTCCACCGCAGGAACTTACGCATAGAGGCAATCTCGACGACACCAAAGCTTATTGGGCCTTTTTTACGGTGGACGCACCGCGCTTAAGCACAGGAACCAAATCTAGCTGACTTCTCTTCCTCTTGTTTCATGATGTTACACGCTATTCCACGCCTGGGGGTTCCTCAAAAGCGCTCCCGAATGAAGACAAAGTCCTTGTTAAACAGAAGATGCGCTGGAGGATGATCCACATGCTCGACCTATGCGACAGACTCGTTCGACTTCTTGTCCACTCGTACCACCACCGGCTTTTCCTTTTCCTGTATCTTCACAGATTCAGGGTTTGCCCCCGTACTGCTCGATCTCTCCTCCATAGTACCTGCAACGTCTTGCTTTGGCTTCTCCCAGCTCTCTTTGTACTGCTTCCAAAGCTCGTCTACGGAGAGACCAAAGATACCCTTCCAGAACTTCTCCTCATGATACCTGTGCCTTCTCATCATTTCGTTCATGTAACTGACAGTCCCAGCCCCACGCTTTTCTTCGAGCCACTCAAGAAACCAGCTGCTTTGTCGTTAGCATCCAAGAGCTGGAATGATTCGACCAGATACGGAACTTTGAGTCGGTGCAGGAGGTGAGGAATCCTTACGCTGTCTTCTGGTAGCCCTCATCCCACTTGTGCCCTCTGTTCTCGGGTGCACGGTTCCAATGGGGCGGCGAAAGGCCCGCTTTCAGTCGGACAAAGTCCGCAATGCCTTCGACCAGACCGCCTGGTGCGGTCCCTTCGCAGTTGCCTTGAAAACAATGCACCATCTCATGAGTGATAACTCCGTCAAGCTCATGTCGTAGACCGGCTGCATCTCTGGAGAGCACACCTTGGACGTAATCGAGGGAGAGATGGATTTCTTTGTGTAAGTCATCCAGTGGCAACCCAGTAGTGTAGGCCACTCCGCCCATTGAGCGCAGAATCACAGTTACTGATCTTACTCTTGGAATGTCGTCGGGGCCATATGGTCGATACAGCCAAGCGACTACGTGTTCAATGGCGCGAGCGAGATATAGACCACCGTCTAGAGAACTGCTGGCTACTTGTGCTGCCGGATGAGTAACGTCGTCGATGTGGAGCCTTAGAACTGGCTTGTGACGCAGCTGCGGAGGTATAACAGGAGCCATATCAGTTGACGAGGGAGCCCCAGCGGCAATGGGAGCCGATAATTGTCGCGCAACAGCCAAAAGCACGCGGTTCGCGCACAATGGACACGCTGGCCGATGGAGGATGGGATTCTGTGGCGTCTTCGGTAGCTGCAAGTGTAGGCTCGATTGGACGGTAGGGAATATGCCGTCCACGAGGCTTTGGAAAACGGTAAGCTTGAATTGCAATTTGTACTTGTACTGCAAATGATGATGATAGTCTGGGGAGCGGAGGGCTTCGATAGAAGCAGCTCTCGGCTCGCATGAGGCTCAGCCATTGGCCCGTGGGGCCGCGCCCTGATTGGCTACAATTCCACCGCAACTGCTCGACTTGCGCTCCATCAAAACATCCACCATCAACAACACAACTCCAGTGCCCCCTCCTTCCTACCAAACAGCGCACCCTTTTCCCCCGCGCAACAATAACAACAGTAACAACAACAACTGAAGTGTTTCCACAAGGTTTGTGGATCACAACAGACCAAAGCGCCAACGCGTGAGTCATCAGGTACGCGAAAATTCTCCTCGTCGTAGGCCGCCTCTGCTCTTGGTTTCTTTCTTCCTTCAATCAACTCCAGATTCTATCTCACATTTCCTGCTTCTGCTGAACTCTGCACAATTCAAACGCAACCGAACCTCTCTGCTTCCTTGATCAGCCCTTCCAACTGCTGCAAGCACTTTACATCTGTACTTTCCCGTTCATCCCTTGTAAAAGACATTATGGGTGTCTTACAAGCAACTCGCCGACATGGCGGTTTTTCGCATCTGTATGCCTTTTCGTCTGCTGTTCAGTTCCGCTTCCGTTTTCTACTTACTGACAAACGCGTGTCAAGTCGGTATTACGACTACCAGAACAGTCGAAAGCACTTTCAAGAAAATCGACGCTGCTCTCCCAGTTGCTGGAAAGGCCATTTACTTCGCCATCGCAGGCGCCAGAGCCAAGATGGTCGGCAAAACTTATCAAGATGTGCTCAACTTCCTGCAATACGAGTACACCCTCCCAGAAACGGAGGAAACCTGGAAAAAGCGTCAAGGTGAGTGACTGAAATGCGACAGCGGATACTTCTTGAGGCTGACAGCAATGAGATTTGCTCTCGGAACTCTCTGATATTTTCGAGAAACGCAAGGAGAACAGCACCCTTCCAAATGATCTTGTCCAGAAGGTCAAGGCTGTCTTGCCCCACATTCTGACTGTGAGTAATTCCGCCGTCCGAAACATTGTTCTCTGCACTGTCTAACTACCCTGTCCTAGACCGCCGGCTCTGAGCGTACCACACTGTCTGCCCAAGCCTGTCGAGCTCTCTCAAATATTGTGAAGAACATGGAAAGCCATCTCCAGCCTCATCTCGACCTGCTCCTTCCAACTCTCATTGCTCTCTGCGGCTCCACCAAGACCGTGAACCAGAAAAACGCCAATGATGTGATTGTCAGCCTCTGCAAACATGCTGGCTACAGTTCACGCCTCTTCTACCATGTCTGTGCCGCATTCAAAGACAGCCGCATTCCACCCCGCACCTATGCTCCAGAGTGGCTCAACATCCTTCTACAAACATACCGCGCTCAAATGGACCGTGACAGAGATGGTGCTCTCACTGGCACTGCCATCTTCCAAGGGCTCACTGATGGACAAGTCAAAGTCCGCGAGAACAGCCGCGCTCTCTTCTGGACATACCACACATACGATCCTGCAGGTGCGCGCATGATCATGGGCGGCTTGAACACTCATGCTCAAAAGGCTCTGCAAGCCGATTCACACAACCCAGACAAAACCACCGCCACCGTTGCCAAAGCTGCCGCTGCTCCCAGACCAAAGTCTGCTCTTGCTAGCATTAAAGCTCAGAACAAAGAACGCATGGCTCAAACTCAAGAGTCTCAAAAACCCCAAAAACCCCACAACCCCAGCGATGAACTCAGCTCACTCAAGTCAGCAGACTTCAAACTCTTTGGCAGCATCGAAGTCGATGACAGCAAGAAGCCCAGCAGCCTGCTGTCCGCACCAGTCAGGAGACGTATTGTTGCTACGCCCATGGCCTCGTCCAGCACCACCAATGCTCAACGTCCTGAGTCCCGTGGCAGGGTTGCAGCACCAGCTCCTGCTGTTGCCAAAGACAACGGGACCAAAGCCGGCCCTGACACCCTACCCAGCGCCAGCTGGGACAACTCCGTCAAATCTAGTAAGCCGGTCCCAGACAGCCTCCCCGCCTCCAGTTGGGAGAGCCTCAAGTCTGAGGGCAAAGAGAACGCGATGGCAATGCGGCCAAAGAAGAAACGTTCGCCACGGCGCTCTCCAGAACACGACCGCCTTGCCTCTGAAAAGAAGACTCTGGCAATGGCCATTGAGTCTCTCCGCCGCAAAAGTCTCGACGCTCTTGGCTGGCGCAGGCTGAAGAAGCTGCTCGAAGAAAACCCTGGGGTCTTGATCACCAAACAAGCACAGTTCACTGAACTGTTTGAACTTCTTATCACCAATGTGGCCAACTTGGACATGATTGCAGAGTCCAGAGACAAGCGGCTCACCAACTACAACCACCCGGCATATCATACGCACACGATGCTCGTCTGCTTGATGCATCTCCAAGACCAATATCCCCAGTGGCCTGAACCACAGCCTGGGATGACCTTGTCTGCACTACTCATTGCCAGATGCAACTTCAGCTCCAGTTATGAGTCTGTCCTCACAGCCGTTGACGAGGGAGCACTATACCTCTGCAACCGCTGCAACACCATTCTTCCAACCCTTGACGCCGTCCTCGACACTCTTCAGACAGTCGAGCGCGCCATTGCCTCGAATGATCCTATTGTTACACCCACGTCGACCGACACTATATTTTTCAATAGCCTCCAGTCTCTGGCATCCGACTTTGGCCCTGAAAAGCCTCGTTTCGCCAACAGACTCCCTATTGTTATGGACTTCGGCTTGAAGATCATCAACCAGCTGCTCTACCGGCTCGAGCAAAGCGGCGAGTCCCTCTATGAAATCCAAGAGGACCGCCTGGCCGGATATGCAACCTACCTTCTCGCCACATACAACTCTATTATTAAACGAGGCGTCATGAACTTTTGCATCAGTCTTCATGCCGTCGTCAAACCGGAAAAACGATTCTACAACTACTTCAAGAAAGAGTCGGACAAGAACTTGATTCATTACTATGTTGACATCGCTGGATCGCCCTGAGTGGGCTCATTATTGCTTTGGAATGTGCCGTCAACAACGGCGTTGTACTGTATTATTAGCATTATGAAGCACGCTGTCGTTAAAGTTGCCATGAAGCCATGGTGGGTATTGGAAAGATCCCAGTGTTCATGACATTAGGAATGGCGTTTGGGGCAGATGGGCTCTGACAATGCATTGGATAGAAAGCTTTTGAACATGTTCTTTGGTTTCCTCCATTTCACTCCACTTGCGTTCACCCTTCAAGCCTTTATTCTATAGCTACCCCAAGCCCGTGTCTGGACAATTCTCGTCACTTCACCTAGGCTCACAAAAAAGACCCTGGCAAGAATGGATCTGGCAAACTTCACAACCTCCCCCGTTGATATGGATGTGATTGGTATTCAACATGCAAGAAGCAAGGGTTGTACCAGCTAGGCTGATGAAGCTGTCACAATATGGTCAACAACGCTGACAATAGGAGTAAGTTGGAGTGCCACATGCTCATTCCGCTCAGTCTTGCTTGTTGTGCGTTGATCGCCGCTTGGGATGTTGCTTTGTACTATCATCCACCGTTTCCCGGCTGGAGCTTCACCAGCTTATCGGGGTTTCGAGGTCAATTTACTGTCCCGCCTGCTGAAATCCTCGAGGCCTTAGGGTAAAGGTGCTCTCGGCAGTGTCTTCGAGAACCTGTCCATGACAAGGACTGCTGGCACACACGTTGTGTTGAATGGCTCCGAGGATCTCCCACCGCAAACTACCCTGTGTAGTTAGAGCCTCGAGGATCAGGCTGAAGCTAGGGGTTATGCCAAGTGAAACAGTAGATTTCTGCATGGGGCCTTCAGCAATCTGCGATGTTGGTGTCACGAGCTGATGGCCAGAAGTGGCCTGTCACCGCCAGAAACGTAATACAGAGATGACAGGAGCGAATTGGCATTTAGAGTGGCAAGGGAACCAAAATATCATGCAGAGGACTATGCGGATTATCGGAGCGCGGGCGTTCAGCTTCCACTATGCATCGATGTCTGGCAGAGTAGGTCGAAAGGGAAGTACATACATATGCTTCTTCGACGGGAGATGTACTCGTATCTACCCGGTCGTTAATGAGCATGATTCGAGGTGGATAGCCATCAGATGAGGATTGCGCACTGCATCTGGCATCAAGCCCCTGAGTAGATTTCATGTTCTGGCTGTGTTCACGCTAGCCAGCTCGCCATTGGAGCAAATGGCTGAAAATGCTCTCTCTGGCCTCTCCATGGTTCGAGTCGATCGGGCGGAACTAGAATGACAACAGTTTAGCTGCAGTGAACACCCCTTGGAGAGACGCAGCCCACTTCGGCCATGTGAGCGCTCACTCGCTCGATTGCCTGTGTTAGGCCCGACGGCGGGGCCCCCAGGCGTGACGAGCTTTAACTAAACAGGCGCCGTTAGTCTCTCCTGGTGAGGCGTGCGAGGGCACCATCGAACTAACTAGACCCTGAATTGCGAAGTGAGCCATTCCTCATCTCGAGGGTTCAGAGGCTTGAGTCTTTGACCTTCAGAATTGAACACGAACAGCGACATCTCAACAACCACTGCCGCCTTTTCGCTCTTTCCACAGCCGACAGCGACGATCTATCTTCCACGCGCCTTTGTCCCCCATAACCGGCGTAATTACCTGCTGTGCACTCGAGCGTCATCCTATGGCTCCCAGATGAATTTCGATTGAGCATTTAACCTGACGTGAATCGTCACCGAGCCCGAGCGTCTGCGCAACCACACCCCAGTCCGACCGTTTTATGCACGAGCTGACAATCACGATCCTTACTCGAAAACTTGTTCACGTTCATTTCCCCCTCCGACTCCCGTACGACAATTAAAAGACCAACCATTGAACGATATCCTCCACCTCTCTTCTGCGGTGGTTGGCTCGCGACACTCGTTGTCCGACAAGCACACCTACAACAACCCTCACCGCGGAACCAGCGCAGGATCAACCAACAACTAGGGTTTGTCCCGATTCAGTGTTTCAGCTGCAGGCCAGCAAGCACACGACATTCGACAAACGATCAGAGCAACCATTGCCCTTCAGCTCTGCCATGTACACGACTTGCGGTGTTTGATCTTCAAAAGCGGGATTATTAATGCGATAACCACCAATAGTGGCAACAAACGGTGTTGGACTCGGTTTGCACATACTTCGGCCATATGTGGACATAGTACCGCGCACCGCGAGTCAGAAGGACATAATGGCCACTGCAATGGAATCACCCCTAGCCTTCCCTGACTCTCCCATGGAGCCAGATGAGTCCGCCTATCCTTGTAAAGGTTGTGGACAGGTGAGCGTCCCTTACGACAGAGCCCAGACCAATGCTGACAAGTCCGTTGAAGATCCTCGAGGAAGGCAAGGCGTTTGAGCTAGGTAGTGACCTCCAGTTCCATTCCCCCATTCTTGAAGATCAATACTGACGGGTTATAGCTGGCAATAGATGGCACATCAACTGTTTCCGCTGCAATACGTGCGGCACCCTCCTCGACTCCAACGCAAACCTCCTTCTCCTGGGCGACGGCTCGCTGATATGCAACAACTGCACCTACAGCTGCAGTAATTGCTCGAACAAGATTGAGGACCTTGCCATATTGACTGGTGACCAGGCCTTCTGTGCCAATTGCTTTAAGTGCCGCAATTGCAAGCGGAAGATTGAGAACCTGCGATATGCGCGGACATCGCAAGGCATTTTCTGCATGGACTGCCACGAGGCTTTGATGGCCAGGAGACGGAAGAGGTCTGCTAAGAACACGCGCTCTAAACTGGCCAACAGTGTCCAAGATAAAGCTTTGCCTGCAATCCCGCCTCCAGAGGCCAGGAGCACTGCATACATTCCGGAAAACCAGTCGTCCCCTTTTCTTGAAGTCTATTCCGAATCCCCTGCATCGGGCGTACCTTCTGTGGGTAAGACGGTCAGCGAATTGCAAGCAGACCCGGACTCGAGGCCATCCACCTCGGATCAGAATACTTCGAGCGGTAAGCACCCGACCCCCGATGCTTGTCACTCGGTTGCTAACCTGGCCTACTGTAGACATGCTCACGTTACCCTCCACGACATTCCGCAATAACAGACATTCGATGATGTCGCAACGGTCAGATCTATCTGGGGGTGGTGGTGTTGGTGGTGGTGGTGGTGGTGGTGGTGGTGGTGGTGGTGAAGAATTTCTGATACCGCTCGCCTTCGACCCTACACCGCAGCCTGGCATTCAGACGCCCGGTACATCGAACTCAGCGACGCAGAAAAATGCCGATGAGAAGCCTTCGGACTATTTCACAATCAAGTCCACCCCCCCAGTCGCTCAAGTACCACTTTCCAAGTCGAACACGTCGAGTCCTCACATTGCCTATCAAGAGAAGGGTCGTCTGCCTTCAAGAGAGGTTGTCGAACCAAGCCGCAGAGGCGGAAATCTGAGCCGATCGGGTTCTGCGGCTGCTTCACCCTACATCCCAGTTGAGCAGCCCAAGAACCAGAAGTCAGAGGACTCTCCGCGGCTGTCGCAAATTGCGCGCCCCAACGAGTCGCAACAGAACGACAAGTTTAGACTTGAGGCAGCCCCGAAAACCAAGAAATTCTCAACCTCGACGCCAAGTACTCGCTCAGAGGGCTCAACTCCTCGAGCCGATGCGTTGACGGACCCTATCGAGCAGTTCGCCTCCGCCTCCGTCTCCAAACCCTTGACTGTCCCAGATATCAGCTCACCATCAGATCGTGGCTATTCGACTCCTGGACTGTCGAACGAGTCAAGTCCAGCTTACAGTGCCTCCAATGTGTCACCTAAACCTGCGCATCTGCCTACGGCATCTTTACTCCAGAACTTGCCTAAGCGAGGTGACTCCTTGGACAGTGCCAAACGGAACCAAACAATACCCAGGAAAGAACTGAGCGCCGCGGCCAACATCTCTGGAGCTGGAGGCTCTGTGAATGGAACTTCCACCACATCAAAAGCGCCGGTTGATCTAGCAAAGGCAAATGGTGGAAAAATTATTTCTGGTCCTATTGGTTCGCCAAATTCTAAGAGCATCTTCGACACGGCAGATATCTCGATGATACAAGACCTTCATAATATCGGTGGTACTGGCAAAGCTAATGAGTCTTTCGTCGACCCACGGATGCCACCTATACCACCTGCGGATCACTCGAGGGCACGAAACGAATCTTTCAGCACCTCCCTATCCGAAAACCAACGATATATGGAAGGCGCGAAGTCCCCTGGCCTTCCAAGATACTCCGCTGGCGGAGATTTCAGTATGGACGAGGATATGGCACGGATAATGTCCGGCGAAGAACCAAGCCCTGCTGAGTCGTTCCTTAGGAGGGTTTCGAATTCTGTGCGCCATGGCCGCAGCTACAGTGACAGGACTGGACGACTTTCGAAAGACCGGTGGCCTCGCTCGCCTGCCATGCCAGGATCTTCTATTGCACAGGAAATCAGTAGTCCCAGCAGCGCATCCCCTGAGCATCGCGATGAACTTGCTTGGTTCAAGAATGAGCTTCGACGAGAGCGACAGAAGACAGTCGAGCGAGAGAAGCGGATAGCTGAACTCGAGATACAGCTCGACTCGGCCGATTTCAAACAGGTGAATGTCGAGCTCAAGGAGAAGAGATCCACGATGGTGGTCCTCGATACACAGAAGGAAATCGTGATCAGAGAATTGGAGGTGCTAACTGAGCACCTGGCTGCCGCAAAGCACAGTGGCGAGCCCTTTGATTTAGGAAAGATGAGCAACACGGTACTTCGTGACTTTGCAGAGGCACTTGAGAAGTTGAGGACTTCATTTGCGCCTCAGATTGAAGCATCCATCCAGAAGCGGAATGACCTGGTGGATGAAATTGCTAACCTGACTCAAATGAAAGACAAAAGCTTCATGGAGTTCGAACAACTATCTTCGAAGAACGCCCAGCTAGCCGAGCTCAACAATCAACTCGTCCACCAGATACAAGGCTTGTACAAGGCCAATTCAGGCGCTCAGGAGCAGCAGAAGCCGACCGTAAACGGACTGGGAATCTACTCTCATCACAAGGAGAAGTCGCAGCTGTCTTTCGACTCAAAAGATACCTTGCGCAACATGTCAACTGACTTGACCAACATTGATTCAGCAAGCACCTTACAAGGCGAAGCAGAGCCGGTGACTGTCATACAAGGGCCTCAAATGGTGAACATCCGGCCCAAGAAGTTCGACTGGAGAAAGGGACAGAAGGTCGCCAAAGGGGTCACGAAAGGTCTGAAGGGGGCTTTCTCCTCCACTCAGCAGAGCTATAGTAGAGATCTGCAGTTTGCGGAGACAGGAGCCTATGGAACGCCAACGACCCTTGGTCAAGAGTACTCGAATTTGCCAAAGAACAATCCGGAGCCCCTCAAGCAGAGTGGTTTCGGCTTCTTCAGCAGCCAGAAGACAGCCCCTAGACAGAATGGGCTCTATGCGCAACAGGCCAACGCCAGTACCCCGTCTCTGTTGGCCGAGGCTGGTGCACGTAAGTATCCATGCGCGTCAATTGTCATGCTTCTGCTAAATCAACGAACAGAACTGTTTGGGTCTGAGCTTGAGCACCGAGCTGAGTTTGAGAAGACCACCATTCCTGCGATAGTGAAGAGGTGCGTCGAGGAGGTTGAGTCGAGGGGTGAGTACCATCGAAGGCCTCCATTTGTCCCGGCACGGCTAATGGTTCCCAGGCATGGATGTCGAAGGCATCTATCGCAAGTCCGGCGGTAACTCGCAAGTACAACAAGTGAAAGACTGGTTCGAGAATCCCACGAAAGACTTCGACATATCCGACCCGGACCTAGACATCCACGCTGTTACTTCTGGATTGAAGCAGTATTTCCGACGACTCCCAACTCCACTCATCACCTACGAGGTGTATGACAAGTTGCTTGATACGACGTCAATCGAGGACAAAGGATCAAGAGTTGATGCCATGCAACGAGCTTTGGACGATCTACCTAGAGTACATTACGAGACTTTGGATTATTTGATCGGACATCTTGCACGGGTGGTGTTGCAAGAGAAAGAGAACCTCATGACGAGCATGAACATTGCAGTGGTGTTTGCGCCGACGATCATGCGGCCTGAGAGCGTTAATCGCGAGCTCAGTGACACCAAGATGAAGAACGAAGCAGTGATGTGGCTGGTCGAGAACAGTGAGAGAATATTTGGGAGGTGAAGACAGGTCGGGAGCATTGAATAGGAATCTTTGGGTTGGGCTGAGTTGCATGGCGGCGGAAGCGAGGGGTTTCTGGCCGTCAATTCATGATCAACGACACTTGTTTGGGAGTGTATCGAGCCATTTCAGCCTGGCGTCCCTTTGGGGGAGTGAATTTGTGAGATTAACGGCAGACTATCATTAGGATTTGCGATTGTCTGTCTGGGATTGGAACGAATTGGGGCGGGCCCTTGTGAAGCGCCGCTTTATCTGTCGTTTTGAGATGGGTTCGTAGAGGATAGGGAGTCACACAGCGAGGACAGGACTCCGAGAACTCCAGGCCACACATTTCAGACTGTGGTGATCTAGTGACAATGGTTGGAAAGGAGATAATTGAGAAAGGGAGAAGACTGAATACTCGTCTCTTACCAGTGCTTGATCAACACCAGAGGTGCCGCGGTGCGTTGCGATTGGTGCTCCAATGCCCATAAGCGGAGACGCCTAGCTTCACCAGTGGCCGGTAGGATGCGAGCCCGAGCGACTCCACTGGCTCCTTAGGCTCGCAGTCCAACAATGGCTCACTTTCGCTACACACTCGACGCACCACCACGTCTGGGTCCTACAGAAGTCCTGACCTGCACTTCGGTCGCAGTCCAAACCTCGCACAACGGCACATCGTCATGAGTCCGAAACCTTGTCTCCGCGTGCTGTCCTGCCATGAGTGATTCAGCGCCCACTCTCCCCTATCGTTCTCCGCCAGGAGATGATGCTGTCGTCCTCATTTGCTCCCCACGATGAATCAGCAACCCATGTACGGCGGGCCTCGCCAGGTCACGCCGCTCACAAACGGCGCTCAATCTCGACAAAATGGCAGGCCGGCGGAGCAGCAAGAGAGCAATCAGTCCCGTGCTGCGCGGTTTGAAGACGAGAAGCAGCGCATTATTGAGGCGTGTTTCAGCAAACGAGATCCCGAGGGAATGCAGTTGGAGTCGTATATCACCCACGTCAGAGTCCTCGAAGACGCCTCGTACCCGTCCTCTCCTCCTCCGCCAGACTCGCCTCCCTCGAACAAGAAACATCGGGTCATTCTCGTCGCAGTCCGCCGCTCCGGCAAGGTCAGAGTTCACAAGGCCCGTGAGAATCCGAACGGCACCTTCTCCATCGGCAAGACATGGAACCTGGACGAATTGACCGCCATCATCTCGTATTCCTCCCTTGTGCCAGCGAACCCGCAGCAGCAAATGGAGAAGCAGTGGGCGTCCAACACCGGCTTTACCGTCTCCCTCGGCAAGCCATATTTCTGGGCTGCCGCGACTGCGAAAGAGAAGGATTTCTTTATTGCCAGTCTCATCAAGATCTATCGGAAATATACTGGTGGCAAGGTCCCAGAGCTTATCGGGTTTGCTCCCCAAGAAGTCCAGCAGCTTGCTGGTGTGCCCGTCGCTCAAAACACTCCTACATCCAAGCTCGCATTCTCTCCCATCGTCCCGACTCCCACTCCTCCGCCTCTCGCGCAACAACCTTTCGCTCCACCTCCGGGAGTACCTACATTCAGTAGTAATCGACCACAATCTCCATATGCGGCTGCCCAGACACCTCCGAGCCGGGATGGCCCTCGGGTCGAATCGCAAGAACCGCATCGGGCATTTGACCGCCAAGACTACCGTCCACCCACAAGAGACCAAGCACGACCCCCTTCGTCTCAAGCCGATGGACGAGAAAGGGGGCCGGGCCTCCCACCCAGACCGATCCGCCGAGTTCCTCCACCGGAGGACTCTCGCAACCAACCTTATGGTGCTCGTCTTACACAAGAAGATGCTCGGAAGCCATCTTTGACGGATAATCTACAGCCGGCGCCGCTTCGGCCCTCGGTCAGTCCGAAGGCTTCTCAATCATCGCTTGAGCGCGCCGAACCTGCTCTGGAACCGCAGCCTCTGAGACCGAATGGTCTTGGAGTCACAAAGGCCGGCAATCGGGATTTCTCACCGAGAAGGGCTGGGCCTGCACCTGGTCAAGATTTACCGAGGGATACAGGGCGGAACGAACAGTATAGCGGCTCGAGGCCGAGCACCGCAACGAGTGATCGCAGAACTCCGGACGCTCCTCCTAGCCTTCCGGCGGCCCTCCCCAGTCTCCCTGCGCTTGACTTTGACCTATTCCCGGAGCAGAAGAAGCCAACGGCGCCACCAGTTCGCGCAGACCTGAAGCCCGATCAACCAGGCCCACCAAGCCAGAGTAACAGTACCTTTGTGACGCCACTAGGGACTCCGAGCGGCGCAAAAGATGAAGAGCAGCAGCCGAAGCCGGATTATTTTGCAAACGACGAGCTAAAGGCCCAAGGAAAGCAATCTGAAACAAACGTGTCCATACCACCATCGGTGCCAGTTTATGCCCAAGTGACTACGCCAGAACCCGAAGCGCTTCCATCTACAAACGAGGCGACATCACCTGAGTCGGTTAAGTCTCCAGCTCCGCCGAAAGTTGAGGAAGAGTTCCGTCCTGGCCTGGGACCCATGGTCAAGAAGAAATCCGGCAAGGACATCGCCAATCAGTTCAGGAAAGCCGCCCTCGCTGCAGCTGCATTTCAGCCTCGTCAGGGTGGAGCTGGTGCGCGCTTGAAAGCAATGCAGGACAAGCTCTCCAATGAGCCTGACGGCGTCACCAGCGTGGTTCCGGCGCCCATGAAAAGAGGAATGAGTGGCGACAGCGTGCGAAGCGGAACTCCTGACGTAGCCACCCCTGATAAAGAGAAAGATCAACCCACACCAAAACTTCAGTCTAGAGACGCCGTTCCGCGAGTGCAGCTTGAACGGACAGCCACCTCAGACAGCATGCCTGGAACAGGGTCTCCAGCAGCGACACCCATTCCTGCCCAGGCCGATGGAGAAAACGGAGCGACAAAGGTGGAATCCTCTGAGAAAGTCCGCTCAGCCTCGCCTCAGAAAAAGCGTCGGCAAAGACTCGAAGCGGAAGTCGAAAAGCACTGTACCGGACTCCTCATCGATCCACGCCTTACCGATGGTGATGGAGCAGATCTCGACGAACTCATGACAGAACTTGGCTGGGAAGGGAAGCTTGCAGACGACGACTACGTGGACAAGTACGAGACCGACATCCACAGGGAAATCGGGCGTGCTCAAGCTAGTGGCTGGCTGGGCCACGTCGAACACCAAGAGAGCAAGGTCCTTGAACTTGCTACAGCGTTCGACAAGGCTATCGCAGAGTGCGAAGAACTTGATGGGCTCCTGACGCTGTATGCCCATGAATTGGATACTCTCCACGAAGACATTGAGTACATTGAAGCCCAAGGACAGGGTCTGCAAGTTCAGACGGCCAACCAAAAGTTGTTGCAGGCTTCGTTGAACACCTTGTTGAAGACACTGTCCATATCTCCGTCAGATTTGCGAGCATTGCAATCGGCACCCATGGACAGCTATGACGGTGTCAACGCGATCGAAAGAGCTTTGGCTCTCCTGTACGACGCAATGCTGACAATCGACCCGGAACTCGGCCAGAACAAACTCAAGCGAGCTGCTTCTACTGCAAACCGCCTTGGACTAGGCAAGGATCCTGAAGCGAAGATTGACAAGATGCGCGCCGTCCGTGAAAAGAAGGACGAATACAAAGACGGAAGCATGATGTTTGTCAACCGCATTAACCAACACATGAAGATGATGTTCTCGCTCGTAGAACAAAGGACAAGCGAAGAAAATGCAAGCGCGAGCGTCTCCTCTGGAACGTCCTCCTTCACACTGAACCTGCGGGCGTACAATGCTTCAAGACAAGAGCTCTGGGTCTACAACGCCATGATGCTTTTCGTGCGAGAGGTCAATCAGTATGAGTGGCAGGTGTTGATCAGCAGCTACGAGCGCAACTTTAACGGCATTTATCAAGAACAATTCCGTGACTTTGCAGAGAGCCTGAAAAGGACTGTCAGGCAGCCGACCGGTGAGGAGCAAGAGGTTCTGTTCACTCACCAGGAAAAGGAAAAGGCCGATGAGTCCAATCTCTCGACCGCGGCCCGCAAGCTTACAGTCAAAGGACGTAAGACGGTCAAAACCAGTGCACTGAGACAATCATTCGGTGGTGACAGGAGGGATGGCAAGCCCGACGCGTGGGCTATCTTCGACACCGTCCTCGAACAGCAAGCCCTTGCGATCTCCGAGGAGCAGAACTTCATTGT
Organism: Phialophora chinensis; assembly: GCA_016109575.1. Taxonomy (NCBI): domain Eukaryota; kingdom Fungi; phylum Ascomycota; class Eurotiomycetes; order Chaetothyriales; family Herpotrichiellaceae; genus Phialophora; species Phialophora chinensis. The sequence continues at coordinate 423,297 of JADWPU010000020.1, read as the reverse complement.
GCATTTCTTCCACTTGAATTCTCAAGCCACGGATGACTTCGTTGAAGTGATTAGGTCTCAGCCTCCCGAGCAGCGCAAACTGCCCAACCTACAGGCCAAGCTCTCGTACGATCCAGATCGCAATATGGCCAAAATCGTCCAGAATACCACGGATGGGATCTACTCTTTCTGGCCTTCCCTTTTGCAAGGTCTCATGGAATGGGTCTTTCGCCTCGATTCGCTGCAAGGCGTGGGCGTCCTCGTGTCCCTGGAACAGTGTCTATCCAAGTACGAAGAAACGAACCAGGAATTCATCACGAGGACGGTGCGGGCGCTTCATGAACGAATAACCGGTCTCTTCCATAAATTCGTCGAAGAGCAAATCCGCGCTATCGAGGAGACGAAAGTCAAGGTCAAGAAACGAAAAGGATTGATTAGTTTCATGCGCGTATTCCCCGAATTTGTGGCGGCGGTGGAAGAAATGATCCCCCAGCACTTCGAGCACCAGGAGTCGCTAGAGGTGCGGTTTATCGTCAACGACGCGTACAACAAGGTTCTCAAAGCCATGTGGGAATCCCTTAACTTTATCGCGAAGGATCACCCTGCGGCAAATTCTGTCGGGCAGACACACTCCAATGCTCCGTCCTCGGGCGATCCAGAGGATAAAGAAGCGCTGAACTACCACATCCTGCTTATTGAGAACATGGCTTTCTTCGCAGACACGGTGTCCACCCATAGCAACGTGGTTCTCGAGGAGTGGGTTGAAAAAGCGGGACGAGATCAACTTTCTCACCTGACGCAGTACACGGACGCGGTGATAAGACGCCCGCTGGGCAAGTGGTTGGATTTCTTGGAATCGACTGAAGCGCTCATGAACAAGGGCGATGGCTCGAACGTCGCCATCATTGCGAAGATGCCGTCGCACTCGAGGAGTACGGCGAAGAAGATCCTCGGAAATCACGATGCCAAGGAAATCCGAAAGGGCGTGGAGCTGCTTCGGAAGAGGGTCGAGAAGCATTTTGCCGCAGATGACGGGGAGGTGGGCGGAAACCGGAGGGCACTTGTCGAGAGAGTGTTCGACGAGTGTATTGTCAGATATGCCCACGCATGGGACCGCATGAAGGTCATTATCGAGAGAGTCTACGATGGAAATCTGGAGATGGACTGGAGGAAGGACGACGTGCAGGCCTTGTTTAAGCGGTGAGCCCAAATCAGAGAGCTGTCAAACATAGGGGATGGTGTCTACCGTCGCTTGGGCGTTGCATGAATGACAAAAACCAAGAGGCAGGCAGGATGCATAATCCAGCCAACCGACCGTCCGGCTCTGACGAGGGAAGTTTTCCAAACCGCGCGACAGAGATCTACGGCACTCTTAAGTGGTTTGTAATGCGGTGCGTTGCTTTGCGATGCAGCATATCAGGGCAGGACAGGGCAGGGCATGGCGCAATACAATCCATTTGTACCTTTGGGATACTTTACCACGGCCTTGTATCGAGCAACGAAACCAATAATGGACTGTCATGTGTCTTACTTATGGGATGGTGATGCAATGCGATGTATGTGCCTATGTACCTACCTGTGTGTGTATGTGTGTGCATGTTTCATGGGAAGAAGAAGAAGCAATGGAGTTAGGTTCCTCGGACTACAGTAACTTGGGCACTCTCGGGATCTACACTTGTAGTGCACTGTGTAGAGGGCAGAGGGCAGAGGGGTCTGGAAGAAAAGTTCAAACTAAAGTATTTGTAAGATGCAATTCGAGTTCCGTATGTGCTATTGTACCTTGTGTAGCGTGTACAGTATTTGGGCGTTGGGGACGGAGTATGGTAGGACGCGGTGTGTATTGTGTACGTTCGACCGGGCACGCATTGCATCCCATCCCGTCCCGGGTGCCCCGTACATACGAGGGCCGTTATCTCCTTCGATTTTGTCGTCTCGCGCTTGGATGCGTAGTGGTGCTTTCATGGGCTGGGCTGGACTAGACTGCACTATTCGACTTGATTTGGAGAGAGAGAGACGGAGGGAGAGAGAGATGAGCCAGGTCATACCATACGCGAGAAGATGGATTCTTTTTTCCCCGCCCTGAGAGGCTGGGACCTAGATCTACGTGGATACATACATCTGCGTACGTCGTTCTCCGTACCCTAACGCGCAACCGCTAGTGAAGCACCCTACTGCATGCCCTGCGCGACCCACGAGTGCCGCGTGGAGTCGAAGCTTACGAAGTGGTGATCGTTCAGTACGAGTACGACGATCCTAAGGGCGCAAGCAAGGCGGCACTCGGGGCGAGGAAGAGAGAGAATCTGCTCCATCATCCCAGGGAAGGGAGGACGGCGGAGGCATGGCCTGTTGATCAACCAGAGAGCCGCGAGCATGTGCGGATCTGCATGAGGAATACTGAGCGTTGCACGGGAGCAATAAGGGATACCCTGTGTGGATGGAAGTGGAATTCTTCTGTACGAGTACTCCATACTCCGCCTTGCATCTTGTAATCTGCAAAGTGCCCCCCCCCAAAAAAAGAAAACAAAAAAAATACAAACTTCGGCTTAGAGCGAACTTGTCGTAGATCCCAGTCTGAAAAGTTTGTGCACCTCCTCCGTACTTGTACCTCTGTACCAAATAATATCCCTCCGCATGTCACTTGACTGGGCATGTTGACCCATGTCTTCCTGCTTCGAATAGCGATACAGATTGGCGGCTGCGGGACGAATAATTGGTCAAAGACTGGGAGTGCAAAGTTAACATGCTAGTGAACCATAGTTCGATTTCGGATGAGATGACGCGAGTGGGTGGGCATCCTGGAACAAAACTTGGTGAAAAGAGTTCACACGAGGAAAAGGGCAAAACCTGATAGTGTACGTGCTCGTACTCCGTACTCATAGAGTTCGCGGGCATCGGAGTCGTGATGTTGCGCAACCGGTTTCAGTACGGCCAGCTCAGAAACCGTTGATGGATAGCCGGACTCCATTTAGTCCCGCTCAAGTAAACTTTCGGGTCGTGGGTCTCAGACTTCGTACGGATTCAACAGTCGAAAGGGAAGCTTCGATTGATTCCTCGCATTCGAGGTTAGTCTACCATAGGGCTTCAACCATATTGATATGCGGACCCAACAGCATCTTTCTTTGATTGTCGTTTTTGATGTGCTCAACCGGGTTGGGCTGATTATCATCCGTCTGATCTCTCATGTACAACCTTTTCTGGGTTGATCGGAAGTACTCTGTACGGTTGTGCTTGGAGACGTCGCAACTGGGTTCCGCGCTAGGAGGAGTGGTCGTTGAGGTCAACTGTGGTGGCACAGGCGTTCATCAATCGTGAAAATGTACCTCGTACGGCGGCAATCGTAGAAGGTCGCCCTTTTCGAGAAGGTCTTGATGCACATGGTCCGTGGCGCCATCCCAATTGTCTTGCAGCTTGGCATAGATAGGAGATCATGCTCTGCTCCAGCCCGACCGGATGTGGAGGATTCTGACACGCGTGCAAGGGACAGGGGGGGTTTCATCCTTTGATGAAGCTGACTTCACCGCGGACCAGTAGGGCTCCTGTATCAGCTCTGCTGCACAAGAGCATTTCGGTAGATCAAAAGTGGTCGAGGCCAGTGGCGGCGGGATTTCCACTCACTGTTGGCTGAGCTATAAGTTTCATGGGAGTAGCAGAAGAGAAGCGAATGTCGGGAGCATCCATGTGCGTGGAAAAATTCTACCTCAGAGCCAACTCATCGACGGAGGTCCAAGCGGGAAGAGCACGACGCTGCGCATCTGGCACCTACTTAGAACATACACTGTAGCTTTCGTCAATCCGTAGTAATTGAGTCATTATCTGCTTGAACCGGCTGGGGAGGAACAAGGGAGCGAGCCTCGAGAAAGCCAAACTTAGGCCCGTGGGCTGCGGCTTGGCTGTGCCTGGAAGGGGCCTTTGACGTTTTGGGTTGCGAATGAAATCTGGAAAGGCTTCCGGCTCGCCTCCGGTACTTCCAACAGTAACTTTTTGACCATCCACCACGACTTGCTTGTCGTGGGAGGAGATGCCATGTAATGAGATCTATTTCTCTCGCAGGAGGCCAGCAGGTTCTGGCGCTGCTTTATATCGATATCGATCGTCTTGACTGATATCATCGGCAACATTCTTTCCTTTATCTACTCCTGCCCCGTGCGTGTATGCAGCCAGTCCACTGTCTATGCTTCTGATCCCGCCTTGCTCGACGAAGTCCACGCTCGACGCACATTTCGCCCTGTGCTCATCTGCGGCACCCGCACAGGCGACCAGCGCCACGGTCGCCCCCTCGCCTGGCAGATTGACCGCGGAGCAAACAGTCCTCGCCGGGCCTTCGATCACAGCCCGAACGGACGATCGACGTGCCAATGATTCCTGCAATACAACTTCGCCAACATAAGAGGGAACCACCCGGAGGGACTAGAAGAATTGGGTTCTGGTGGCAAGGAATAGTATCGAGGCAGTTGGGGATCGCGGATCTGCAACGAATCGCACCAAGGTGTTGACCGTGACGGCGTCCCCACAGCGAGAGGTACAGACATCGAGTGACAAAAGAGAGGCCAACAGGATACATGAGCATAACTGGCACAGGAAAGGACACACACACAATACCCGAACACACCACATTCCAGGCGCAAGGGTCGGGGAACGCGAAATATCAGTCTTTGCTCGTTCGACCTTCGCTTCCACCTCACCCACTGGCCGGTTTACTAAGACCGAGACGATCATATTCTTGTTCCAGACGAGATACCAACAGTACTGCACCACCCAAAACAACGAGGACAGTATTCGCGCCAGAGAAGACTGTCTCGGGTGAAGAATTGGTGGTTGCCAAGGGGATTCAGAATTGCATTTCCCCTTTGTTATCCTACATTCCTGCCGTTGACGGGTCGGTCATCCACCACTTCTCAACTTCAACCCCTTCGAAACCTTTCCCTTCAGCACCTTTGTTCGACGTCCATTATTGCTTCAGGTAAGCTCAACATCCAATTGCTGTGAATTGTTTTGAGCTATGGGCTTTCGCACGAGGCCATCCGTTACAATAGTGGTTGGGCCAACGGCAACGGGGCTCATGTGGCAACAGCGCCTTGACGTGCACTGACCTGGCACTGATCCCTTGCGGACCAAGGTGTTCTTCAACGCTTTCCACTCCTACCTTTCGTTGCTGTTTCTTCTTCGTTCTATCACTGATAGGCACAACCATGCAGACCACTAGCCTCGGCTCCAATTTCACAGGCTTCGCGATACCTCAGCGCCGGGCTCTCTATCAGCGAGCCCAGGGCCTGTCATTGCCTGCACCTGTACCGGTCAGAGCAGAGATGGATATCAACGAGGTACTGGATTCGGAAAAGCGCTCTGCTCGAAACGACGAACTTCGACGATATCACCACACGTTGCAAATGAACACAGGCTCAGGCTATGGCATGAGCCAAGGTTCGACGTTCCCCAACCATCAGCAACCGATTCAACAGCACAATGGCTTGCAGTACAGTATGATGGCTCATCAACACGGTCCGCCGCTCTATGCTCATAGCTACATGGCGAGGCACGACAGTCAGAGCTCGTTCAACGACGAGAACTTCGGGCATACTCAGCCGAAGAAACAACCCGCTGCCAAGCAATATCCCTGTACCTTTGCCGACTGCAGAAAGAGCTTCGCGAGGCGAAGTGATCTCTCTAGACATGGTATGCAGCTCACTCCTTGGGGTTTGGAGACCATAGGTTGACTTGAGCAGAACGCATTCACACTGGTGTTCGGCCTCATGCTTGCGACTGGGAATCCTGTAACAAATCCTTTATTCAGCGATCTGCCCTGACAGTCCATATGAGAGTTCATACGGGAGAGAAGCCACATCTGTGCAGTCATTGTTCAAAGGTGATTTAGCTCTCTTGCTTGATACGTCCCCCCCTGCATCTCCCATAGCCCGGAGCCACGGCTCTCAGGTGCTTTCCCTTTCTCGTCCACACCGAACACACTGTTGCATGCCTCAATACCGATACTGACGAGCATATAGCCCTTTTCCGACTCAAGCTCCCTCGCGCGGCACAGGCGAATCCATTCGGGTAGACGTCCCTACAAGTGCGAGTATGCAAATTGCCAAAAAACCTTCACAAGACGAACAACTCTGACGAGACATCAATCTCATCACGTTGGCATGACTCTAGAGCAGGCACAGGCGCAGGTTACCGCGGCATTGACACCCAATACGCTCCAGGATTCCCCCCACTATGTGTCTCACTCGGAAAGCCCTCCAGGAAACCCGTTCCAGGTCACAAAAGCGGAGCCGGCTTCACCTCATCCTGGGCTCCCACCCATGGTCACTGGTATGCAACGTCAAAACTCGGACTATGGATATCCTGCTCAGCATCTTCCTCTGCCCGCACATTTACGAGCTGACTTCAAACCAAGTACAGTCCGGACGACAAGCCCGCTGAACAGCCAGCCTCTTCACAACTATACGACTGCGCCGCCACAACAGCGGTCCTCCACATCTTATCCGACGGCATATGGGCCGCCTCAACCAATGGAGCCGCCAGCAAACGGCACAGCCAGCGGAGGTGCCTCTCCGCACCTTGGAGCATGGACGTCGCCTGGTGCCGGTACCCTACCGCCACCGTTTGCTGTAGACAATTCCGCTTACCAGGAGCCTAGTTTTGGCAGTCACCAGGTCGGCTTGCCTCAGCTGGGTAACCATCAACTAGGCAATCATCAACTGGGAAACCATCAACTAGGCAATCCCCAACTTGGCAATCATCAACTAGGCAACCATCAGTTGAACGGGCATCAAATCTACTATCATCCTGTGAACGGAATGGGAAGACCGCAGAGCACTGAACCCAAGGATTATGGTCTTCAACAACACCAAGCTCATATGCCGACCCAGTTGCCGCTTAGTCATGACTGGCACCCGGATTCCATGGATCCTCAGGATAATCGGCAGGGAAACTATGGCACGTGGCGCCATAACATGCCCGGCCGGGTTCCAACCGGTGTCACTGACCACTGATGCAATCTTCACCTCTTGTGGTGAAGACCATCTTGAGCCAATCCGACTCTGCAGGAGGATGGGGACCTCTCTGAAGGTGTTCCCGTCTACCACCGAATCATCATGATCATTTTCAGCATTTCAGCAAAAACAGAACAATAAGAAAAAATCAACAATGCCCAAGAAACAAGAACCCAGAACAATCAATGGCGCGTCGACTGCAATTTCACGTACCTCAGCATCCTGCTCGACCTGAAGTCTGCCATTGCGACTTACAGGCTTTACTTCTAATTCGTGTATGAAAATTATGGACTGCGCCCCATTCAGCCCGGAGGGATAGGCTTTGGGCTTGTGGAGGATTTAATAATATGATACTAAACAGCGAGGAGTCTGGCGAAGTGTGCTTTGTCAAATTGGAACAAACAGTGATCAGAAATCTACCAATGTACGACGAGGCACAACGGTTGCTGCTGCGCGAAGGCGATCGCCATGAGGTGCCATGGCAGGAATCGAACTGCAGGGCTGGAATGGGAAGGAATGGACAGGTGGATGCTATCAGGCGTTTTGCTTACACACAGCATTATTACGGAGCTTCTTGGGGGTCTGGCCTGGGCAGGTCTACTGATTCGGACACTGTTAGTTTTCTGATGTCTGACGACTGCAATCCAAAATCGTCCATGCCTCGCGAGCATCGGTCGACTTGCCAAAACATCGACTGGGTTTTGTCTGCCTTCTCCTTACTGATGCCATCTTCTTTAATGACTGGACTGAAACGAAATCGTTCAGAACCCGAATGCAACAAACTCCAAGAGCGCCTCATAATGGAGCATACTCTTGTCAGGACTGCTTCCCTTTCTACAGGACATCTGACCCGGATGGTGGTGAGTAAGGCTGGTGCCGAGAACGCTCCAGAAGGACGATTGCTTTCTCCTCACAAGTCTTGCCTACACTGCTATCTGAAAGCCGTTCGCGAATTCGCTCACTATGTCCCAAATCCTTTGTTCCGATCAAAATCCTCGAACTCTACCCAAACCGTGCTCCGTGGGTGTCGGGCACACCGGGTTCGATGACCGTCGGCCGTTTTTCAACAGTAAATGCAATTGGGGAGGGGATCAAGTCGCACAATGGATGGGCATGCCGGCTCGTCCTGCCAATTCTTCTTACCTTGGAGAGTTCCGACGGAGGTACAACCGCGGGCTTATGACCACGATGGGTCTCCTGACCCAGTTGTCGAAGCTATTGAAAAAGCCGACGGACGGCCAACTGCGAGATGGGCGCCGCATTCCCGGTACGTCTTTCTTCAAAAGATCAGCGGCCAACGAAGGCCTCGCGCGCACAGCACATATTTCCCGGCTCCAAAACCGGATAGCAATGCAAGGAGTACAGACTAGTTCAACGGTGGTGGGCCAAAAGCCAAGGGCAAACAAATTCGGCTTGGTATTCCAGGAGAAAGACTATGCCAGGCGTGCCAGGGAGGAGTGCCCTAGTAGACAGACGCGACTTCACGAGAAGCTCGGAGATATCTCAGGTGGAGGCTCAGTTCAACCACTGCAACGCACGCGCAAACAAGGCGGTACCTGGCATATGCATAGAAACGGATATCAATCATCCTTAAAACTCTATCATAAGCCATCTCCCTACAGGCTTGCCGGGTCGGTAGCTTACCGCCCTTTCTCCATCCCCCTTCCGTCTGAAGAGATGGACTAGTTGCAGCTCGAGCGTCAGACCTGGTGGAGGCATGTGGTTGCCCTCGGTGTAGCGAGCTCACTCGGTCGAGAAGAGAATAACGACCGAAAATGCTTCAGCCTGGACCGAGCTGATAAAGATAGAGGATCCCCGTACGGGATATTCTTCCCTTCAGAAGCATCTCCAAGGCTTCAGGAAGTTGTCCTCGGCAACAGTCTTCCTTACTGCCGCTGGAGGACGCGTAACCAACTTTTTGTACGCAGTACGAAATCAAGCAACGGCAAGCACTTTCGGAACCCCAACAATCCCAGGCGCGCCCGGAAGGGATTCCGTGCTGATTGATAAGATAATCAAGCCAGTCGGATGCAACACAGGGCGACCGCGCCCAAAATTTCCCCGAGCCGTTGCGGTCATCGAAACCCCAAAGACGCAATCGCGAGATAAAAAGTGCGGGTACAATGCCCTCCCTCAAAGACAAACCTTCCCATGCTTCCACGGGCGGCCAGAAGTCCAAAATGTCGCTCCTCCGTCGTGTGACGACGTTTCTGACGCCCACGCAATCGTCGGCAAATCTGAACGCCGGCTTTAGCACCGCAAAGACCGAGGGCGAACTATTTCCTCCGACGGACCCTTCGGTCGACGGCGAACAATGCTTGCACGATTGCTCGTCCTGTACGGTCCACTATCCCGCGAAATTCTCAATCGATGAGAGCGACCGGCTGTTCGGCCATGTCAAGGGCTTCAATGTCCATCTTCTTGTCGGCACGGGCAAGACGGACTGGGTCAGAGACGTCACCGACGAGAAACATTCCGTCATGCAAGCCGTGGGCAAGGTCGGATTGGAGATGAGCGGGAAGAGGGGGAAGGTCATGCTGAGCGCGAGTAACTTCCCCAGCGGAGAGGAGTGTCATGGCCACGGCGAAGAGGAGGGCACAGCCGATGTTATGCTCCTGCCGAGCTGGAAACTCATCGAAAAGGTGCCGCCCAGTAAGGCGGCCGCCTTGATGAGGGAGGTCGTTGAGAGGAGCAGCACGAACGATACACCCGTCGGGGGAAGGAGGCCGGAACTGAATGGCAGCACGGCAAATGGGCACGTTGGAGCACCTGCGGCCGAGCAGGAGCAGGAGCTGGAGCAGGAGCGGGCACGGGCACAGCAAGACGCAGAGAACGGGCAGGCTGCCGAGAGAGAGCAACAAGAGACACCTGACTTGTCCGGTCTGCAAATTGGAGGTGGCACAGCACCATCGGCCCATGAAACCTCGGAGCAGCACCAGCTACAGGAATCGCACCCAGAGTCAACACTCGACCCGGCACCAATCCCGCCATCAATATCCACATCGTTTAAGACGCGACCTATCCCTCATTCCTATCTCATCCTCATGTGCAGTCAAAAGACCCGCGATGCCCGCTGCGGCCAGTCCGCACCTCTCCTGCGCAAAGAATTCGAGCGCATCCTGCGGCCCTTGGGTTTATACCGCGACATCCACGACGATAGGCCTGGTGGAGTGGGGATATACTTCATCAGCCACGTCGGTGGACATAAATATTCCGCGAACGTGATGATCTATCGGAGGCAGGGACAGAAGAGAGATGGCGGAGATGTTGACGCACAGACGTTGCAAGATGAGGCGGTCCAGTTGATCTGGCTGGCTCGAGTGCGGCCGGAGGACTGTGAGAATATTGTGAGGTACACTATCTTGCAAGGGAAGGTCGTGAAGCCCAAGAGCCAGCTCAGAGGAGGTTTCGACAGAGAGAAGGGAGTGGCGAGTTGGTAGATTGGATCGGCGATGTTCTTTGAGCCTTTCTCAGCACACAAACAGCACGGGAGGACGCCACTGGCATTCAATGTGGCACAGCATTAGAACAACGACATATAGAAAATAACATAATGATGTGTGTGGCTGGACCTCATCGATCTCTCACAGTAGCTATGTCTCGTCAGCAATCCTTTTCCCACACGAGTGTCTTCCAATTGTTTAGAAGATAAATGTTTGAACAAGCGGTAAAAAAAGTTGAGTCTGTAGACAATAGTCTTGGTTTTGCCCAATGATCATGCCTCGACGAGGCGCATACACCAAGCTTGGGAATAAGACGTCTCCCCTGACCTCAGCCCGCCGAGCTGACCAAAGTCCCCGTTCGGAAGCGCCAAGATCGCGAAGACCTCAAAGCACGACGTCTCAAGGACCGAGCTCGAGCGGACTGGCCCGAGGGCGAAAGGTCGAGAGGGTTGCTCTCAGTTCTGTCGACCGGGAAATAAACATTATGGGGTATTGCAATGTGCTCCGCGCAGAGAGTCGAAGTTGTCGCGAACGTTCGACCTCACACTGCCCTTACAGGTAAGGACAGGGAGGGATCCTTCGCGACCCAGAACTGTTGTTGGGAGAAGAAGAAGAAGGAGAGGAAAGGCAGAACGAAGGCAGAAAGTTGAAAAGGCTTCGGCGAGAAAAACTATGCCAAGATTTCGGGGGCGCTAGGCCCGAAGCGAGTGTCATCTGCTGTGACCAGCGCGGGCCTTTCGTCTTCCTTCCAGTGAAAGCCAGGCTGCGGCAGCGTTTCTCAGTGTCGCCTCTCGCTCACTACGTGTGACACATTCCTCTCTATCGTGTACAATTCCTGGGCTATCCTTCCGGCGAAGGGACAATCATTCACCATGGCTTCCGCTGCAGATATCGAACAAATGAACAAGCTCAGAAAGAGCCTGGGCCTCCCACTATTAAACGTAAGTGGACAGCCTCCACAATCGTCTGAAGGACCATCGTTCAAAGAATCAAGAGCCTCCGCTGCCGACAGCGATCAAGATGATGACGACGAGCCTGCCTCGACGCTGGAAACCCGCGAAGCAGCAGGGTTCGAGAACTGGAACCAACTGCGCGAGGAGGAGAAGAAAAAGGCTCTGAGAGAACGGCGCAAGAAAGAGATCCAACGACAGAGGGACCTTGAGGCGCGGAATCGACACCTCGAGGGAAGGGGCCTGGGTGATGCTGGCGATGAAGACGATGTCGATACCAGGGCGTGGTTGAAAGGCCAGAAAAGGCGGCAGTCGAAAATCGAGAAGGAGCGCGCCGAGAGGTTGGCCCGAGAACTTGCCGAGCGGGAACGAGAGGCTGCCATCGAGTATACGTCCAAGGACCTCGCGGGCGTGCAAGTCGCGCATGAGATTGGAGATTTCGACGAAGAGTTTGGCGAGCAGATCCTCACGTTGAAGGATACTGAGATCGGAAAAGGTGACGACAGCGAGGAGGAAGATGTCCTGGAAAACGCAGACATTGTGTCACGGGACAAGCTGAAGGAGAAGCTGGACCTGAAAAAGAAGAAGACGGCCTACAATGTGCACGAAGATTCTGAGAAGGGACTCCTCTCGCAGTATGATGACAAGAAGCGGAAAGCGTTCACCCTTGACGCTCAAGGCTCGACCGTCGAGGAACGCGAGGCCAAACGTCAGCAGATCGGCCAGAAGCTCAAGAATACGATCAGCTTGGACATCTTGAAAGACGAGCCTATCTCGGATTATCTGGAGCTCAAGATCAAGAAGCCGAAGAAGGAAAAGAAGAAGTCCAAGCGCCAAAGGCCCGTTGACGAGGATGACGATATTATCCCTCCTGCGCAGGGGTCCACCAATGGCGATGCTATGGACGTCGATTCTGCAACTGCTGCGGCGCTGCCGCGAGCGAAATCTCGAACCTCAGAAGACAACTTCAACGACGACGATGATCTGGCCAGTGCACTTGCTAGGACTCGACAGGCAGTCCTCAGGAAACAAAAGCGAAGACCCGAAGACATCATCGCGCAGCTCAAACAAGAAGATGATGAGCAACCTGTTGCGGATGGAGAAGGCGGTCTTGTGCTCGACGATACCACGGTATTCCTGGACAATTTGACATCCCGTCCCATGGGCGAGGAGCACGAGCGAGGGGTCAAGAAATCCATCGAAAAGAATGATTCCGAAAGCCCCCCCCCTCAAATCAAACACGAAGATGAAGACCATGACATGGGCGAAACATACGCCGGCATCGAGGACGAACGTGAACTCCTCAATCGCGTCAAGCGTGAGCGGTCATCGGTCACGCCAGACGTAACCACCACGGGCCTCGACGAGGAGAAGTCACTCGACCTCGGCCTTGGTTCGGCTCTCAGCCTGCTCCGTCAACGCGGTATTCTCAAGGAGACGGATGCCGGCGACAAAAATAAACTGTACAAGGATCGCCAGAAGTTTATTGTCGAAGCTCGTCTGCGCGAGCACGAGAATGAACAGAAGGCGCGCATGCAGCGTGAGCGGGATCGCCAATCCGGCAAATTGACTGGTCTGTCTGTCAAGGAACGAGAGGAACACGCTCGATGGCAGAACACTCAACGAGAGCATCAATCATCCATTCAGGCTGCCGCCGCTTTCAACAGAGAGTACAAGCCCGACGTGCAGATCAAGTACGTGGACGACGACGGTCGGCTCATGAACCAGAAAGAAGCATTCAAGCATCTGAGCCATCAGTTCCACGGCAAAGGTAGTGGGAAGTTGAAGACCGAGAAGCATTTGAAAAAGGTTGCCGAGGAGAAGAAGAGGGAGGCGGCAAGTATCCTCGACAGTAGTGAGGCTACGGGCATGAACAACGCTCAAGGCACGATGGGGAAGAAGAACAAGCAGGCTGGGATTAGATTGGGTTGAGCGAGGCGTGTAATCTTGAGGGCCGTCAACGAGTGAACGATGTTGAGATGGGTGCTTCTCAGCGTGCGGTACATATGTAGTACAGAGTCCTCCTACCCCCAGGGCTGTTGTCACACGAAGGCCATGTGGAAACTGTCAGGGGCAACGCAAGGCGCCCAGTTAGAGTACCATGTATTAGTGCTTGTGTGTACCGAGTACTCGTAAGTACAATCTCTCGAGACCAACGTTGAACAATGCCACAAGATCATTGGCAACAGGGGAAGCTTTCCGCCGGTTAAAAGGAAGCTCCCTGCAATGAGCACTTTTATTGGCCGGCATGCCTCTTAGTAGCCATGATGCCATGCCATCCCACCGTCTGCGCCGGCGATGTCGGAGGCTGGACGGCTCGACGGGTTGGAGCCCCAGCGAACCCCCAAACTCCAATTCCAGGGACCATGGCCAAATAAAATTTTGGAGAACAGATCCGATCGTTTCTGATTGAAAGCGAGCTTGCGGACGAGAGAGCTAATTACTTTCTCCAGTCTCATCCCTTTCGAGGTTCCTTACACTGTACACAGTAACAGTTCTGTTCCTTTTCACCTCCTCTTCAGCTCTTGCGAGTAAGCTTTGGGTGTAGATCTCCTTGTCTTCCTCAAGTCTTGCCTGTACAAACAACACCGAGCTTCTTCTTCATCTACATCTTCATCATTCTTCCGGTGTAGACCTTCTCATTTCTCACACTCCCATCACCATGCTGTCCACTCTCCGACCAGCGGCGACTCGCGCCACCTTGCGGCAACAAGCCGTCAACCCTCAAGTGATTCGCCTCGCCGCAGCGGCATCGACATGGGCGAACGTCAAGGAAGGCCCCCCAGACGCCATCCTGGGCATCACCGAGGCCTTCAAGAAGGACAGCTTCAAAGAGAAGATTAATTTGGGTGTTGGCGCATACCGTGAGTCATTTCTCACGTCTCCCATACTCCCACCAGGGGAACACACCAGTGGCTGACCTCGCACGTGTCCAGGCGACGACAAGGGCAAGCCGTACGTCCTGCCTAGCGTGCGCACCGCCGAGCAGAAAGTCGTCTCCTCGACGCTCGACAAGGAATACGCCGGCATCACGGGTGTTCCGTCGTTCACCAAGGCGGCCGCGCTCCTGGCGTACGGACCGAACAGCAAACCCATCGCCGAGGACCGCGTTGCCATCACCCAGTCCATCTCCGGCACCGGCGCGCTGAGGATAGGCGGCGCGTTCCTCGAGAGGTGGTACCCGGGCGCCAAGACGATCTACATCCCCTCGCCGTCGTGGGCGAACCACAAGGCCGTCTTCTCGGACTCGGGCCTCGAGGTCAAGCAGTACAAATACTACAACAAGGACACCATCGGGCTGGACTTTGACGGCATGATCGCCGACCTGCAGAGCTTCCCCGACGGGTCAATCGTCCTGCTGCACGCCTGCGCCCACAACCCCACGGGGATCGACCCCACACAGGAACAATGGCAGCAGATCGCGCGCGTCATGAAAGAGAAGAGCCACTACCCCTTCTTCGACATGGCGTACCAGGGTTTCGCGTCGGGGGATACAGACAAGGACGCCTACGCGGTGCGGCACTTCATCGAGCAAGGATTCGGGCTGGTGCTGGCGCAGTCGTTCGCCAAGAACATGGGCCTCTACGGCGAGCGGGTCGGCGCATTCAGCATCGTGTGCGACAGCGCGGAGGAGAAGAAGCGCGTGGACAGCCAGATCAAGATCCTCGTCCGGCCGCTGTACTCGAACCCGCCGATCCACGGCGCGCGGATCGCCAGCGAGATCTTGAACGACGCGGGCCTCAACAAGCAGTGGCTGGGCGAGGTGAAGGGCATGGCCGATCGGATCATCGAGATGAGGGCGCTGTTGAAGAAGAACCTGGAGGACTTGGGCAGCAAGCATAACTGGGACCACATTACAAATCAGGTATGTGTAAAGACAGAGAGAGAGAGAGAGGTCCTTATGCTGACATGTTGTGTCTAGATCGGCATGTTCGCATACACGGGCCTGAAACCCGAACAGATGGACATCCTGGCGAAAGAGCATTCCGTCTACGCCACCAAGGACGGCCGGATCTCCGTGGCAGGTATCACTTCTGACAACGTCAAGAGACTTGCCGAGGCCATCTACAAAGTGACCGGCTAGACGGAGCCTATCGCCTGTGCACAACGAAAAAGGAGGCTCGGGGCTGGAGGCAGAGTGACCGAAGAGACAATAGTAAGAGAGGAGAACGTTCAGTCGAGCGAATATCCAACGTGCCCGCGAAAAAGGCCATCCCCAAGAGGATCAGAAACTTGAGACTGCGAATGAGCTCGGTACCTTGTAGCGGTGACTGGGGCAGAGGACTGAGAGTGTCCATCTTTATTGCCTTCTGTGGACTTCTCCTGCTTCAGATCTGGGCGGCTTCCTTCTCGATTTGTGCCATAAACCCATGTATCAACATGATACCCACATAGAATGAAAGGTTGTTTCCGAACTCCGTCCAACGCGTTTCCCCGTCCGATATATCATCAAATCCGCGCAACCGGGGAGCCCAAGCGAGGCGGACACTGTAATCAAGGCTATGTAGAAGGAGTTGGGTGCTTTCGATCTAGATGGTCTAGAGTGCCAGTCCACACGCCAGGCAGTCTTCCCGTAGCCTCTCATGATCCTCTGCAACGTGGAATCAAGTAGTATCCATAAGCCCCACCTGCGCTTTGCCATCAAGGGAACTCGGAATTGTAGTCAAACTTTGTCCCATACCTTACTTATCCGTCCACATTGACTTCTGACACTGGCCGCATTCCACCTGTCGATGGAGGACACCGAGGTGATCGAGGCCTGAAGCTAAAGCTAGTGCAAGGTGACTGACTGACTGTCCGAAGTCATCCACTAGTACTGTATCGTCCGTTTCTCAGAATGCCATGGGCGATAAAACGGAGCGGATGCTGAGGACCGAGTACAAAATGGTGAGTGAAGCTTCCGTGGCAGATGGGTGCTTACTGTTCGGTGAAGAATCGATGATGGCGATGGTAATGGCCATGTCGGTGCATTTTCCAAGCCGTCCTCGTTGATCGCAGTCATGCATATGTGTAGGAGTCTCTCGCCAGCTTCATGAGGGGTCGTTTGGGCTTGAACAATTTAGGTCTTGGTGGTGACAAAAGGGCCAATGCAGGTTGTAAACGCGACGGAAAGAGCTGAGAGTATTCCCTCCAACCCTGGTTATGAATATTTTCCTGTCGGCGGATCCGTACTGGCTGGGTAGAGCGCAGGCAGCACGCGAGATCATACAGCCAGGTGGCTGAACGGTACGTATCACATACTTGTACGGTTGTGTCTCATAGAAGAAGCCTGTCGAGTGAGCGAATCGCTGTCGTTGCAATATTAGTAGAGTTAGCAGCCAATGACGATCGAACCGGACGGTTCAGACCACATCCCCGGAACCCTGATGCGCAGGTTGTTGGCTTGTTGAGTCTATCTTGCGATCTGTGCTGCCACAAGGCTCGGAGTTGTCAACCGGATAGCCTCATTCGGGACATCTAGCGAGTATTCGTAGCATCTAGGGTCGATTCGATTCTGAAGAGGCCATCGCCCGACGAATCGACGGCGACTACCGAGATCCCGACAACATGATCATCAAAGGCGTTTTGGTTTTGGTTGTCCCATGACTGTGGTAAACAAGCAAGTGATTGTAGCCAGTAGGTAGAAGTACGAGTACTTCTACTCGCAAAGGCGCTCGGCCCCTCTCCGCTTCTCGCTTTTGGATGGCCATGTGGGCGGATGCATATAAACGACGGCGCCACGCCTTCCCTTGGCTACGAGTACTCGTATGTTGGTTGGATGCTATTCTTCCTCCAGCTCTTCCTCGGGATGACCGTCGTTAGTTCATGTGTTCGTTATTTGCTGCTGCAGTTAGCTCACCCCTTCGACAAAGCTGACTGGGTGCTGGGCTCCACCTGGCTCATGATGGCGGAAGGCCCATCGCTCGTGGTCCCTCACCCTGAGATGTGCACTACCATTCCTCAGGGTTCTTGATCAGTTGACCTTTTGCTCGTATAGCCACGAGTCACGCCCACCACGACAGCTCCGGTCAAACCGCGTGATTGGGGTGCCATGGCAGGGAGTTGGCAGTTGTTACCCAGTACGAGTACAGGTGGGGGATTTGAACGCCCCTGGTTCCCGAACATATCGCAGGCCTTGGTATTGTCCCCAACGCCCGCATCAAAGAGGGTTGGGTGGCGCAAAGCTAGGCCCTGAAGTATTGGAGCCATCTGCGGGTTGACATCATTGGCTCCCGGCTTCATCCCCTACCCATCTGGTAAGTAAGAGTAGGTACTCTGCCTTCTGTCGCAGCTTGAGCGGCCGGAGTGGGCTGCATAACGCCCGCGGCGGCGCTAAGCCGACGTTTGCAGGAGCCTCTGTCGGGACTCTCTATATACTCGTACTCTGCAACCGCCCTTTTGATGCGCTGGGCATCTCCCGCTCTCTTTGTTCCTGTGCAACAACAACTGGACCCCTCCGTGCCTATCGACGTCATCGTGCAGGGGGAATTCAGGCGAAAATTTGACGTCGATAGACCAGCGTAGCAACAACGCAGAGGCTGGGTCACCTGCAAAACGAGGGGCATCTCCCGCAGACTTCTCCCACTACTCTGGCGGCTAGTTGAAGGGCCATGTTCCCCATCCAAATTCGATTGCAGACGACTCAGAAGTGGACTGAGCATCGGCCAGACAAAACTGGACTGCAGTCGCACAGGCATGCCGTCAGCTTTCCCAATTCATGCTGCAGCGGTGTCGATCTGCCGTATTCCTGGCCGGTAAGACGAGTCCCAGGAATGGACCCAGCGGTGCGGCTGTTGTGGTTTGAGCCTTTCAGAGTCTAAAATATTGCTCCTGCAGGAGAGGGCCGCAGGGTCGCTGGCAGAAGGTCGTGGAAAGCGTTCCACATTCCACCTTCCGAAGTCCGGTAAGCGTTCGGTGCTCGTTGCTATTGGGAACCCGCGCAAGAAGTAAATTCATGGCCACGCACCGCTTCTTGACTTAGTGTAGCAGGCACTCCCCACGCGACGAGCCACCCGTAAGCTTACCGAGACCGAGATAGCAGCAGCACTGGGAAGTGTATTCCGTGATCGATGTGATCGCTGGGACACCGTGCTCGTAGATTGTTAGCAATCCGAATACTAGCGAATGTCGCCGCACCGACCCATTTGTTTCCCACCGGCGCCAAGTGGGTTAATACAGGGCGACTCGTAGGGTTCGCCTCTGCCCCCCTATCAGTAGTTCCCGGTTATTATAATCATTGCGTTCCCTTCTGGCGGAGTCGTACGAGGAGTACCGAAGCACCCCTCAGCCTCGAGCGTCAGAGGGCCGCAAAGCTGCCAAGGAGCCCAATCTTCCCCAGCATAATCTCCCTCGTTCAGCTCGGTATCAGTCTGTATTAATCGTCTTTTCGCAAGAAGCATCCGAGTATACGAAGCGGTTGGCTTGCACCTTGGATTGCATCCCGACGTCAGGGTCCATATTCTTCCTTCTTCTTCCATCTGCGTCTCTCACCGCGTCGAGTAGCGAGGTGTGATTGTGCTTGGCCCCCGCTTGTCCCTCGCCGGTGGACGAATTCGTGGTTGATCTGCACTGCCGGACGGAGATCTTGGGCTCGGTTGCTCGCGAGACAGGACGCGCATCGCCAGGTCAGTATCGCTGGAAGTAGCCGGTTCACCCGAGTTTCGCGCAGGGAACGACGCCTGCGACTCATTAGCACCCTGGTTGTGCATCAATTTGGGGGGGTCGTGGGAATTTTTTCTCGAAACACTGCCCCCGCCTTGACACGCTCAGACAACAGATCTGATCCTGATATCATTCGCAGGTCGATTTCCTTTAGCCTCAAGCACTGGTCGAGCATTGTCAACGATATCAGGTAAGCAATTCTCTGTTCGACACCGTCCTCCCACATCAACCTAGCCACGAGGAATCCGATCGAGAGGGGCCTGTCTCGAGCCTTGAGTCAAGCTTCGGGATCAGCAATCGACAACGACGTCGGACGTACGTCACCTCTCACTGGTGGAACACCTTCAAATTCACCAGGTCATTGCAGACGCTACTGCTGGCGTTCGTCAACTGCACTGCTCCTTCCCGTCGCTGCAAGCTCTACCGCCCTGGGGCAGTGATCTTCCGCTTATTCCCAAAGTATCCCCTGCTCAACCCTTTGCAGCCTGCCTTCTTAGTTATCTTTTCGCCCGGGTCCGACGTCTGAGGTCTGTTGTCTCTTCTTGCACTTTCTGGGCTACACCCGACAGTCAAGATGTCGGAAGTAACCCAAGTCAATCTTTGGTCAGAGCGCTGACAATCTGGTTGTAGACAGAGTGTGACTCTTCGCCTACCTGCTGTCCTCATAATCGGCCCACCTCCCTACTAAATCCTGGTCTGGATACCAGGGACATCTGTAACAATCACTGCCGGACCGTCGTCAAAAGAAGGCGCGCTGCTTTCATCCATAGCACCCACCTCCTTCAACTCACACTTCAGACACATTCTTTGTGCCTGTGCAACCCGATAACGACTTCTGTTCCAGTCCGTGTATCCGTCGCGACCATGTCTGAAGAAGTAAGTTCCACACCTCACGGTGGCCCGCGGCGACGTCTCCAAACGCCGTCGCTACCTCTGGGAGCCACCGTACCGCGCTTCTCTGGGCCCAGCTGACGTCCAGCATAAAATCCAGTCAGAGATCGAATTCGGCGAGAATGTCGAGAAGACCACCTTCGAACAGATCCTCGACATGGACGAAGAAGACGATCGCGAATTCAGCAAATCGATAGTCTTCGGCTTCTTGGAGCAAGCTGAACAGACCTTCGGCAAGATGGATGTGGCAATGTGAGTTCACACACATGGCGATGGACAACGCACAAAGCCGCGGTTTCATTCTGATTTCCCTGACCTCACCTGGCTGACAATGTTCCGTAGGAAGGAGAAGAATCTTCCAGAGCTGTCAAGCTTAGGTCACTTCCTCAAAGGATCCTCTGCGACACTGGGCTTCACCAAGGTAAAGGACGAGTGCGAGAAAATACAACACTACGGACACAAGAAGAACGCGACCGGTGAGGACGACGAGCCAGACGAAGGAAAATGTCTAGACATGATCGGCAAGAGCATCACTGAAGCGAAGAAGGCCTACGGAGTTGTCAATGAACTCATGAAGCAGTTCTACGCTGATTACTGACGACTTCTGTCGCACAAGTCACCATGACCGGCGCTCGAGTTCCAATTACGCGACGCAACACGACTTCCAACCCCGGACAGACAGACCTTAGCCTCCAGCCACTAAGGTTCGACGGAGACATTACCACACGACTTGAAGTCACTGGAGAGCATCAGTGACGGATGGCAGGAGCTGGCATGAAAATTCCAACAAAAGATTCAACAAGACCTTCCTTTCCTTTCCGCATATAGCGCGCACTTGGGACCCTAGAGTCCAACGATGTCCGCAACTTCGTACAGACTCACTTGGTTAAAGGTATGACGATCGACTTCATTCTGGTCGACAGTACAGGAGCTTCAGACTCTTTATCTCTGGCAGAGTTATGGGCTAGGAATTACATCTTGTCTCTGTCATCATCCGTTCCAGCCATGTCGGTGTTCCTTCTACTTGGTGCTGTCGTCGTGCTGTTGTTCGACACCCTCCAGCTGATCTGCATGTGTTGCTTGACGTGCAGATGCTGTCTCTTGCTCTTCTTCCCCTTCCCCTTCCCTTTCCCCTTTGTCTCCTTCTCCTGCTTCTCCTTCTTCCTCCTCAGAGGTGTCGATATCATCGGTCTCCGGAGCTTCGCCATGCAGAACAATTGGTGGTGAACAGAAGGTCAGGCGCGCGGATTGTGATTTCGTTTGCGATTGTGGCTGCTCATGCTCATCGAATGCGACAGACAGGAGTACCCCACCGTCGGATGAATCGGTGCTGTCAGACTGCTGGGTGGAAGAGGCATCAGATCCGGTGGATGAGAGTGGGTGTTCTGTCGTCGGAGACCCCCTTGCTGTCCAGTATTCGCTGCCTTCACTCTCGGTGATCTCTTGCGCCTGAACATTATCCTCTAGCTCGGCGAGCTGTGGGACGTCGTGCTCCACACTCCTGTCTTCTGCTTCCGCTGGCCCTGATGGCGATCCCATGCTAGACGTGTCGCGAGAAATACGGGGAGGCGTCCCTGCCAGTTCGGATGTCGGGTTCTGTGAGCGTGCGGACCTCTGCCGGGAAGGAGAGATAGACATGGTGGACACGGTCAAGTTGAGAGAGAGGC
This sequence comes from Phialophora chinensis, assembly GCA_016109575.1. Lineage (NCBI taxonomy): Eukaryota > Fungi > Ascomycota > Eurotiomycetes > Chaetothyriales > Herpotrichiellaceae > Phialophora > Phialophora chinensis. The sequence goes on along the minus strand of JADWPU010000020.1, from coordinate 401,731 downwards.
GCATGAGGAAAGGGATGATCGGCGGAAAAGCATGCACTGACAAATCCGCCTCGGGGGATTCTGAAGATGGAGGCCGCGCAACGATGATGGCCAGGGCGAACGCGAAAAGGCTATGATGGAGGAGAAGGAACGAAAAATATGCGCATCAACGCAAAAGATATAGACGGGAACGGTAGCAAGGGCAAACAAGCTAGGACAACCTTTGCGTCTCCGACTTCACAGCAAACACAGTATTGAGCAACATTCTGTTAGCAATGCCGAACGAGCGCCAAGGGAAAGAGCAGTGTCTCTTGAACAAAGCATCGCGCGGACGCATACTGGGGCAACGGTCAGGCCGGGGGGTGAAAGAGCCCGTAGGTGGAATCGGCGACAATGCTTGCATGCCCTTGAGGAGGTCTGCTGACGACAACCGCGAGGAGCATATGATGCTAGCAAAGTAAAACTGGCAAACGCGGGACCTAAGAGGGAGATTCCCACGTGGAGAGAGGAGAGGAGAGAGATAAAAATGATAGACGATCAGGACACCCAAGCCAGGAGAGATACAAAAAAACACACGTCCTCCGTCCTACGGGACTAGGTATCAGTCCCAGAGCATTTTCTTCCGTGGCCATCGGTCGGTGAGCCGGCCTGGCGCTTTTACCGTGACCGACCGTGGATGCACGTGGCAGAGAGAATAGGTAGAAATCATGTTTATGCAGGCGGGCATAGACAATAAAGCGGAAAGGGGAGAAATAGTAAAGTGAAGAGAGGAGAAGGGAAGAGACAGCAAAGGCAGGCCGGCGAAAAGAATCTGGATGATCGCCGTGCTGTAGGAGTGAGCAGAGCAGAGCAGAGCCCAAGACACCGAATGAGTAATGGATAATGACTCTTTCTTTCCTCCAACAGTGAACAGTGGCGTGAACACTAAATGCATGTTCATGTCTGGACGTCTGAGAGTGTCATGTAATGTTGCCAGGAAAGTCAGACGCCATAGTCGTCGTCGTCGTCGTCGTCGCCGCCGTGCGTCCTTGCGCACCTCTATCTTCGGGCGAACCTACCTATAGTATCCAAACTGCCCGTCAAGTCAACCCGGTTGGTCCCATGGTACGATGCGGATTTCCTGGACACGCTCACACGCTGGACGAATGGATCCATTCTGCCGCCCACGACCGTTGCCGTCTAAGTTTGAGTGTGTTCTCGTGTTTCGCGTGTCAGTCGCGGTTGAGTGTTTCCTGTCCCCGTGGCGGCGGCGGGGTCTAGCCGTCCACCGAGGAGCTACTCGTACTCCGCTAAACCTTCCACCCGGATAACTGGACGAGTCAGTTCGAGTCCCGGTCCTCCCGTAGAAGCGACTATTACGAGTAGTTTCTTTCCGACGCCACGTGACTCCGCGCTTCGCATCGTGTCTTGAACTGGGAAGCTGAACATGCGACCAATACACCATACTACATATTAGTCCATCAAATGTCCTGTCACTTCTTTTATCTACATGGGATGATGGCGTTGAGCTGCGTCGTTGGCCGACGTCTATATTTGACGAGAAGAAACCAGCTCTGCTTGACACAATTCCATGTACACCCGAATTAGCCTTGGTCATGAAGATGTGAGATGATTTCTAATACAAAAAATGGACAAGGAGAACCGAGAACAGATCGCCACGTCCCGTCACGTCACGCGATCCTTGTGCCTCCTCTGTCTGGCGGCCATTTGGGTATCTTTTAAGGCCACCTCCAAGGAGCCAAACCACCAATCGACCGTTGGCCTCTCTGCTGCCTCTTGTGAAGCGACTTCCCCGGCCACGGTCATCCAAGTACTCCGAGCATTGCTCTCCGGCAATGCAGCTATCCCTCGTCGTCTTCTCCGTCTTCCTCCCTTCCAGTCTGTCGAGATCCATTCACGGCATCTCGCCCACGGATTCGACTCGCCGCTCGAGCCTCGTGGATCCGAGCAATGGCCCTATGCGTCTTCGCTAGCCTCTTGTAGTCACCGCTTCTCTCGTACTCTTCGGCAAGCTGCTTGTAACACTCCAGCGCGTGGACCCCATACTCCCTCTCCCGGCCATGTTGCTGCCTCTGCTGCTGAGAGGAAGGCGATAGACCGTCAATGCTCCTCCGCGCGCGGGCAAGCTCTTTTGCCTCGGAGTTTTGAGACTCCTTGCTGGCGGTCCGCTGATGGTTGCTGTTCGCCTGGCCTTTATGGTTCGTCGTATCTGTCGGACTTTGTGTGGTTTGATCCTCGTCGGGATCAGTGCCGGTGAGGAGGTCGACCAGCTCTTCGATTGTGCCCACCAATTCCTCGAGCGCCGTCCACAACGCATCGTCGGGCTGGTTCGCTATTGTGGAGAACAGCTCCAGCAACTCCGTGATGAAGATTTTGCGACTCAACGCCTCGTTCGCCGTCGCAGGCTTGGCCTTGAGGACGGAGTTGAGGGCGCCGATGATTTCAGTCTCGATCAGCTCCAGGTCTTCGCTGAGCGCCCATTCGCTGACGATCATGGTCTGAAGCACTTCGACCGCCACCTTTCGCAGGCCTTCGTGCATGCTGAGACAAAGACTGATCGTGGGCGCGACAAGGCTGGGCACATACTGCACTTGATACCCGCCCAGCTTGCGGATATTGTACCTTCGCTGGTCGTCCGCCGTGGCTTCCCAGCCGAGACTTTCCCAAGCTCGGCGGAGAAGGTCCGCTCCAGACTGACGGACGTCGCCTGCAATCTTCCAAACAGCACGGCGTTTTTGTTCTGGGAAGAGTTCAAGGGTCAGCGCTGGTGAAGAGACAAGAGTGAGGAGAGTATCAAGGAAGGTCTTCCATAGCTGCATGTCAAAACTGTCAGCGTCTTCTGGCGTCGGAAGGTACGACGAGATGAGCAGTGAAGAGAGATGGTCCAGGATGGTGAGGGCGGACGAGTGGTGATAGATGCGCAAGCTGAGCCATGTTGTAGGAAACGCGCCGTTCCTCAGGAGTGATCGTAGCACGGCGAGCGTTGAGATGATGTAATCCGACAATTCCTGTCCCTGAAGTTTCAGGGTCGACGACTGTTTGATCTTCGCGATGGTGGATATGAGCGACGACAGCTCAAGCAGCGTTTCATCAAACTGATCGTTGGCTTCGGATGGCTTCGTGGTGAAGGGGTAGGAATCCGAAAAGAGAAGCGATAGGGATCGCCGCTTCGTCGGAGCTTGCTCCGCGATGGTTTGGTATGCAGAGACAAGTTTCGGCATGAAGTCGTGGAGGTGGTGAGTAGAAAAACGCGTGAGCTCCGCGACAACCGAGCAGCACAGTCGCACCTGTTCATGCCAGTCGTCCGTTTGATCATTAGGGGTCCAGCACGGCGACAACCACCTGAAACAGCTCTTAACCAATAACTTCCGATCTTTTTCGTCCGCCCAAATGTGATCTAGCTTGGTATAATTCAAGATCAGGACGATCCTGTACAAGAGTAGCTTCCCGGTGGCTCCCTCGCTCGCGTCCATGAAGTCAATCGCGGTCTTCATGACTTCTTCCTTGCTAAAGGCCGGCAGCAGTTCGGGAAGCCAATCATGGAATTTCTGTACAAGCAGCGTCTTGCTGCCGACAAGGGCTGCTGTCTCGCTGCGCATCATCATCTGCAGTCCAAACAGGATTGCTTGCATGTCTTCTTTGAAGTTGGAATGCTTTTCGTCGCCATCTCTCGCCTGTGAACCGAAACGTCGCTGCTGGTAAGAGATGATAAGGATTCTCATGAAATTTTTGCCGACTTTAAAGAGCGCTCTCATGTCGCGAGCACTCTGAGGATCTGATACACTTTGTAACAGCCGCGTGAAGCTCCGGATTAGACAAGCTGCTGCATACGGGAAGCGGAAATGGTTCTCCGTATACTGTTCAATTAGTGGTCCCAGGTTGAATCTTCGGTCGTGGACAATTCCAAGCACCCACACAATGTCGTTGAAGATCAAGTCTTCGAACTTGGACTCGCCTGATTTGTGCACCAGGACGCCAAATAAAGCATCCAGTACCTCCTTGAGCTGCTTGACGATCTCGATTTCTGGAACGAAAGTCAGCTTCTGGAGTATGTCCAGCAGCTGGACCGACGTCTGGTGCTTCCAGTTGACGAGGCTGACCAGGCTCCGATCCTGTGAATATTCTGTACTGCATAGGTGGGTGAAAACTTCCAGAGATGCGATCGTGGCCAAGGCTCCTTCATGAATAGTTTTGTAGCTGGCATTGTTCCAGGGCAAGGACAGGTACGCACCACGTCCATGCACGATGCTCGATGTAATCTTGTCGTACGCATGCAGAATAAGTGCATGTTTGCCGTCACTGACGAAGGCTTGCTTGTCCCATAACGGCATCCAAGCCAATGCAAATGGAAACTCAGGTGCATCGGCGATGCTCAGGACCAAGTGACTTTCTGGCACTTTCTCGGTCGGTACTCGCAGACAAAGCGTTTGATCCCACCTGTGGTCAAGCTCCACAGCATTCGTCCGGAAGGCTGTGACTCCTGCCCCATTCGAGGACGGGAATATGCAATGCTCGACACGCCGTCCAGCATTGTCACGCACCTCCATGGTAAGCTGGAGATTCTGAGGCGAATTCGCCTTGATCGGCGCTACATTCACTTCGGGATGAGACAGGACTGAGCCTTGGGCAAGCACAGCCCGGCTCAAGGTCAGATAAATGTCTGTACGGGGTTTGGTGGGGGCTTCGGAGAATCCAATTTTCTGGGTCTTGCTAACCATGTGCATTGAAGTCGGAGTGTTCTTGATCAGAGTGTCTGCATCCGGAGCGGTGTGAGGTGTCAGGCTCAGATTCACGCTGGAGATCTGACCTGACACAACAAGAGCTTTGCCAGAACTGTCCAGGAGCTGGGCCTCTACCGGATGAGACTCGGCACCCTTCTCGTCATCTCGCTCCGACAGAGACCAAATCGTAATACTCTCTTCATGCGGCTGGTGCTCTCTGATGATACTTGCAACATCTAGAACGCCAACCCCGACTGTCCGAGGTACGGGTGGACCTGCTGGCTTGCCCTGGCCCTCCTCCTCTTCTTCAATGATCGATGGAGTCGATGATCGGTCTTGCGATTGGGGTGTCGTTCGTCCGTTTTGAGCCGGCTTGGGTCTCTCGGCATTCTTCTTCTTTCCGAACATTAGACTCGACCTTCGCCTGTTGAGAGACAATTGTCGTTGGCCAAGTAGGGTGCCATTGCGTGACGGTGGCCTAGTCGAAACGCTTCTTTTGGGCTTCCTGGGAGGCTCGGCAACCACAACTTTGACGACAAGATACAAGCGCCCATTCGTGCCAACGTCGTGATTGCTCAAATCAGAGAATAGAGTCTTCATATTGCTGTTGGCAACAGAACTATATGTTTCCGAGAAAGGTTTGAGGTTCCCTTCAATGTCCTTTTGATACAGCGCGAGATTCAGGGAGGCCGAGTCCGTCCCGGAGCCAGCGATCGACCTAACCTCAAGCAGACAGTGATGAAGCGATGTAGCTTTGGGCTTTTCTATGGGCGTGGCATTCAGCACGCTCATGACCGACTGTAATTTGGCGAGCTCTATCGCAGAGTCCTGCGAAGTCATCAATCTGCCCTGGCGAGCGGGATCCCGGACAATGACCTCGCCGCTGAGCATCTTATTGCCTCGAACCAGATCCCATACGGCGTCATGCCGCACTTGAATCCTCTCTTGGGCGGTCAGGACGTCGTTGAGCAATTCTCGTCTGGCGTAGTCAAGCCGCGTGGTGATTTCTGACATTTGATCGAGAACATGGTATTGCCGCCGAAGAACCAGCTCCGGGAGGTGAAGAATATACCATTCCCGTAGACAGGAAGTGATTTCGTCCACCAAGGGTTCCGTCGTTGAAGTTGGGGACTCGTCGCCAATTTTCAACATGGGTACTGGAGCCGATGGCTTGGGCTGGCCCGGCTGAACCAGCGTTCCGACATCAGGGCCCAGCTGTTCGCGAATTTCGATGCAGCATTTCGGGAATATGCCAGAGAAGACACGGGCGTCACCGGCGGCCCTGCCATTAGGTGTCAAAGCAGACAACATGGTAGGCGGTGCCACCAGGTAGCCTCGACACCAGGCGCCATCTTTGCCGCCCTGTTCGATGACATATAATTGGTCGCCGATCTGAAGGGGCAGTTCCGATGGTGATGCCGAGGGCTGAAACGGGTATATGGCAACCGCATACGACAGAGGCAGCGGCTGCCAGGGCATATTAATGAGAAAGTCGGATTCCGCTTTGCGTCGAGAGAAGGTCTGTCGCGAGAATAATGTCCCTGTCGGATCTCACGCTGGCCGTGGCCGTGGCCTGGCGATGATCTGTGGATCGTGTCCAGGGGCCAATGCGCGCGCTCGGTCGTGCCTTTTCTCGTGGAAATTCATGAGCCGGCGAAGTAAGCGACCGTCTCACGAACGAGTTTTGCAGGTGGATAATATCATGGCGATTATTTGAGGGCCGGTCGTGTTGTGTTCAGTGAGGAGGAGCGATCATCAATCATTCACTGTCGTTTGCGACGCGTTCACTTAAAAAGAAGTTTCCAAAGGTTTGAGAAGTTGGCGGCCGATTAGAGGACGAGGCCTGATCCACGGTGCGTCTCCCCGGCTCTGGCCGCTAAACGTTTTTCACACCTAGCCGCCTAAATTTCCCAGTCCGGGGGTCTTTAGTGGGCGACCTACCGCCTAATGCAGCTAGAAGCCTACGCCTGCGCTCGACCTTGGCTGCACTGCTGGCTGCAAGGAACCCCGTCATCAGCAACCACATCGTGACACTCTGATTTGCGATAATTTCAAACGGTCGCATGTGCCTCATCTCAAACCAAGCCACCAACACATTCTGCAGACAGAGTTTCAGCACTCGCATCTCTGTCCTTTTGATCCTTCTCTGACTATTGCGGGAAATAGTTCTTGCCACTCTCGGCACATGATGGCGCCCGTCATCAACGTCCTGCTGGACTCCTTCCCGGGCTTGTCGCTTCCTCCTACACTTTGTCTGCCCATACCGGCTTCTACAACTACCGAGGAACTGTTGGCCACTGTCGCAGAGCTGTTGCCGCGCAGGTTACTACAGTCACCCCGCCGTCTGATTCTAACCTCTACCTCCAATCGACCCATATACTCATCGTCTACGATCACCCTCAGTGACCTGAGCACTTTTTCCTCATGTCGGCAAGATGGGAACAGCTGGTTTCTCCCCATCCGCTTGTCCGCACCACTGGTGGGGGGCAAAGGCGGGTTCGGGTCTCAACTCAGAGCGGCTGGAGGTCGTATGTCGTCACGTAAGAAGCGCCAGAATGCCGAACTTGCCACGGGAAGTGCGCGCAACTTGGATGGCCGACGGCTCAGAACCATAACGGAAGCAAAGAACCTGGCTACATATCTGGCGACCAGGCCGGAAATGGAGAGGAAAGAGAAGGAAGAAAGACGCAAAAGATGGGAACAAGTCATCGAACTAGCAGAGCAGAGGGAAGCTGATATGCGTGCTGGTAAGGGCCAAGATGGTCGCCGCAAGGGACTTAGTGACGAATGGGTTGAGACGAAAGAGGAAGTGGGAGAAAACGTGCGAAACGCTGTCAAACTGGCCATGATGGCCGAGCAAGAGGAAGGGAAAGCTCGGCCGTCTCCAGACGAAGAAGGTGAGAGCAGCGGCAGTGGAGGGTCTGCTGCTGCCAGCGAAGACGACAGTGGGGATGAGGCCCTGATGGAGCTAGAGAAGGATGAGATGTCCATGCTCCGAGCAGAAGCAGAAGCTGGCGATGCCGATGCGATCTGGGTCCTCGAGAACCGGCTAAAGATCCCCGCTCATCTGCTTCCGAAGTCCAAGCCGCCTGTTCGACGGTTCGCGGGCTTTGATGATGAAGACGACTTCTCCAGCAGTTGCGATGAGGAGCCGGCATCCGGCGAGGGGAAGGGCAAACAAAAGGATACGACGACCAGATAGACACTGCAAATTACTGCGAAGTCGTTTGATGGTGCTTGTCGTAATGGCCAAGCGAAGTTTACCATGCAGTCTATTGTTCACATGGCACCTCGGTACCGCATCTCTCAACATCTGTCTTGAGCCTCGTCCTTGCTTCTCCTACGAGCATCAGGACGTATTTGTCGCTGCCAGGCGAACCAATAACCTTCCCAGGATGATTATGTCCTGCATACGGACTTGTGCGACTGCCGGCTGGCAATATGTGGGCAACCTCCCTAATGGAAGGCTGATCCTATCTTGCTCGTCTACTCTTGACATTAGGAGTTTGGATCAGTTTATTTATGACTGATGCCGCTCACATCTCCGTGTGACAGAACCGTCGAAGGAGATATAGCTATCTTGACAGTCGGATCTCGGGTTTTCAACATCTGTGCCCGCGGAGATCGTTGTTTCCTTCCATCCATCCATCGAGTTGGAGGGCTCCTCACCAACGACGGAAAGTATTGCAAGAGAGGTTGCTAGATAGAGGGGTGTTATACTGGGTTTACTATCGGCAGCCAGCGACAATGGCGCTCCCAATCTTCCCATTGCTCGCATTCAGCTCCTTGGCTGTATTGTGCGTGTACAGATTCATTGTCCGCCCTCTGCTGTTCCATCCACTGAAACACATCCCCTCCGCTCACTGGTCGATTCCAATCTTTGGCGACCTATGGATCACCTATCAGCGATACATGGAAAGAAACAATGCCGTCACATACGCAGCACACCTGAAACATGGCACAGTTGTGCGGATGGGAGCAAACGAGTTGAGCGTCAATTGCGTCGAGAATGGCATCAAGACCATCTACGCTGGTGGGTGGGAGAAGCATGCATGGTACCCTCAGCGGTTTGGCTCATATGGGTGAGTCGACCTGATCGCCTCCGCCTCGATGCATTGGTTAATGAGCGCAACAGTGTCATGAACATGTTCTCAACAATACACCACGGACCTCATTCCCAGAAGAAACGCACCATGGCCAACGTCTATTCGAAAACCTACATTGCCTCGTCCCCACAGGTCGCCGCCAACTCGCATGCTCTATTCTCTACTCGAATTCTCCCCCTGCTTCAGAAACTGTCCGAAACGGGTGAACCGACAGATGTCCACGACATGCATAACGCCATTGCAATGGATTTTATGTCTGCTTACCAGTTCGGCCTATCTGCCGCGACGAACTTCATCCAGAACGTGGCCCAAAGGCGACACATCCTCCACCAGTACCATTGCAGGAGGGACTATGAATTCTTTTCGGCTGAAGCACCATGGCTGAAGAAGCTGACCCGGAGTCTCGGGCTGCAGGTCGTGCCGTATTTTGTCGACCAGGCGAATGTTTTGCTGGAAGATTGGAACGCCGGCATGTGTCGCGCGGCCGACAAACATCTGTCCGAAAGCAAGGACAATGCACCGGCATACCCCGGCGACGATCCAATCGTCTACAAGCAATTCAAGACGGGTATCACAAAACTACGCGAGAAGGACCCCAATGCTGGCAAAGCAATAGGGGAAGTCACCCTCCCCACCACTCGACACGAAAATCTCCACCCCAGCGGCAGTGACACCACCACCGCCGAAATTTACAGCGAGATGCTCGACCAAGTCGGCGCCGGGCACGAAACCTCCGCCATCGCACTAACTTACCTGTCCTGGGAAATGAGCAAAAACCCTTCCCTCCAAGACCAACTCCGACAGGAAGTGCTCAACCTGACTCCACCGATCAAGTGGCCACTACCCGCCGGCAGCGATCCAGCCAAGGACTTCCAGCTACCCGACCCCAAGCAGATAGATGCCCTTCCGCTACTCCACGCCATCGTTATGGAAACACTGCGTCTCCACGCCCCCATCCCGGGTATCGAACCACGAATCTCCCCGAACGTCCCTGGCGGAAGCACATTAGGTCCATACAGCAACATCCCGGGTGGGGTCCGCGTCTCCTCCATGCCGTACACTCTTCACCGCAACCCTGTCGTCTTCCCAAACCCGGAAACCTTCCTTCCCAAGCGCTGGCTTCCGAGTCACACCTCTGAGGAGCAACTCAGGGAGATGCATCGCTGGTTCTGGGCCTTCGGGAGCGGTGGACGCATGTGCATTGGGAGTCACCTAGCCACGCAAGAAATTAAACTTTTGGTGGCGAGCATTTATTCGAACTGGAGGACGGAGATTGTGGATGATGAGGGCATCGAAGAGGTGGACGCTTATACCACAAAGCCAAGGCGGAATCGGTTGGATTTGAGGTTCAGGCATGTATGATGGATCATTTCGTGAGACCAGAGGCAATGGGCTGGATATGAGATGTCGGGCTCCCACCAAACATGGCAAATTGGCAGACGGATCGTTTTCACAATAAGATGTGCGCGATACCGATATGCCGTGACCTTGATGCCGAGGAAATGGTTCTTGAACTTAGGCCCGCTCTTTTGCGGAACAAACCCTATTCTGGTTCAATCGCAGAGACCTGAAGAAGTGTAATGGAAAGCATTGGCACAAACCCAACTGTATATACTATTTAACACATATGCTTTGTGCGGTATCTAATCTAATCTAATCTTATCGAATCGTCACCCCCTGCACAAAAAAACTCCCCTCCACACATCAGCAAAGCCTCGCCTCCGCAGTGAAAAGAAAACGCAAACCAAGCATGGCCGAGCAAGCGTCAGAAGAAGATATCCTCCTCGCCAAACGCATAATCTCCGCGGCAGAGCGCCATGACGTGCCCGCTCTTCAGATCCTTCTGAAGAACGGATCTGCCAACGTACAAGATCCTACTGCACAAGTTGCGTCCTCGCCGTTGCACGCAGCAATCGCATCATGCGGGAAAGTCGAGAATGGAAATGAGGCGGACGACAACGCGATCAAGACAATTGAATTACTCCTCGAGAACGGCGCAATATGGAACGACCTGAATCATGAGGACGAAACGCCCGGGTGCGTGGCGCTGCGGCTGGGACAGAGCAAGATCTACGAGATGATGGTCGAGGCTGGAGTGCGAGCCGAACTCCTCTTCGCGAAGATGGAGGCGCTTGGCTTGGGCGACGACGACGAAGATGAAGACGAAGACGAAGAGACCAATGGCGACCAACCGGCCGTGAAGAAACAAAAACTCTCGTCCGAAGACGCCAAAGCGGTCGAACAGGTCGTCGAGCCAAAGGCCCTGGATGACGTCTCGCTGGACAACCACGCTTATTTGAAGAGCCAGCTGCGGTATAAGCCTGGGATTCTCCTGGACGATAGCGACAATGCAGTTATGATGAGCTGGGAATCTGAAATCATGCAGCGGCATGCCGAGACATTGATACCCAAGAAGGGACTCCGAGTGATGAACGTTGGCCACGGGATGGGCATCGTCGACACTGCCATTCAAACCCACAAACCCGCCGAGCATCATATCGTCGAGGCGCATCCGCAGGTTCATGCCCAACTGCGCGAGCAGGGGTGGTACGATAGGCCTGGTGTTATCATTCATGAAGGCCGATGGCAGGATGTGCTGCCGAAGTTGGTGGAGGAGGGCATGCAACTGGACGCCATTTACTATGACACTTTTGCGGAAAATTATGCGGCGCTGAAGGAATTCTTTTCGGAGTATGTCGTTCAGCTACTTACTCCCGAAGGGAGGTTTGGCTGGTACAACGGGCTTGGTGCGGATAGACAAATCTGTTATGATGTGTACACCAAGGTCGCTGAGATTGATCTCCGCGAAGCCGGGTTTGAGACCACGTGGGAGGATATCGACGTTCCCGCAGGCTTGCATGGGAGCAAGGAATGGGAGGGGACGAGGCGGCCGTACTGGACGATTGACGTTTATCGGTTGCCTGTGAACACGTTCAGCTAAGTGAGCGGCGCTCGTCGTCGAACTTCACGCTTTTATGTGTCAGACCAAATTTTAGAGATGCACATTAGGAAATGATACACTGCCCATTCTCGAGTACTCAGATTCTCATACCGTAGATGAGAAAGAGGGCGTTTATAGCGGCTGTGTTGACGGCTGCTCAGCCGCATACCCAGTATCCGCCTAATGACCCATGGCTGCAAGGCGGATCCATAGTGTTTAGCTTGAGACAGAACTTCCGATGCACCGTATCCCTTTCACCGGGCGCTCACTCCCAAAAAAAGGTGGCCGTGGTAGATGAATAATATTATTTCCATTGAGTTGGGGTTCAAGTGTCCGGTTGTATATCTATAGTCCAAAGGCTACTTATTTTGTTTAAGCAGGTGGCTACTTAGGCTCATATTTTCGCTGATTCGGGATGATAAGTGATGGTAGGGAGCAGAGAACACTTTCTGTTCATAATATTTGTGGAGAAAGACGGGGTTGTTCCAGCGAATAATAGGCCAAGAAAATAATAGATTCCGCGGCTTGCGAATCGGCTTCGGGCAGATCTGTCGCTAAAGCCGGAGGAAACCTACAGAATCTGATCGAAGCGCCTGGCAAAAGCCCGTGATGCACTTTTTCACAGGGATTATCGTTGCCTCACAAGAGAGTGCAGAGAGCCGCTGACTGATAAACAATGCAAATCGCCAGTGTTTGCCAGAACCTAGACTCATAAATTATAGTCCCAGAGCTCAGTACCTGCACCAGCACCAGTCTTCGGCCTTGAACCACTCACCCAGCGCTTGTCGACCTCATTCACACTTCACCTTCACTTCTGTTCTCCACACTCGATCGGAGGAACACGCCTCCAACTTTCTCTTCCTCCGTTGACGGACAAATCTTTCCACTCTACACCTTCGTATTCTTCAACAAAGTCGGTTCAGACTGTTGATCCTCGCGATCGACAAAAGATCCTAGCAAGATGGTTAAGGAGACGAAATACTATGACATTCTTGGGGTAAGTTTGGGCTTTTCTCTCCGCAAGGCTGAGACAGTGCCGACTAAGTTATCCAGGTTGAAGTCACGGCTACAGAGGCTCAGCTGAAGACGGCATACAAGAAGGGCGCTCTCAAGCATCATCCTGGTAAGGACACCTTGTGTGGACCATGTTGTGCAGCAAGTTTCTGACCGCGCTCAGACAAGAATGCACACAACCCCGACGCGGCCGAAAAGTTCAAAGACCTCTCCAAAGCATACGAAGTCCTTTCCGACCCCCAGAAACGATCCCTCTACGATCAATATGGCGAGGAAGGACTAGAACAAGGAGGCATGGGCGGCGGCGGTATGGCTGCAGAAGACCTGTTTGCACAATTCTTCGGTGGCGGCTCGTCCTTCGGAGGCATGTTCGGGGGTGGCATGCGTGACACTGGCCCAAAGAAAGCACGAACTATCCACCACGTCCACAAAGTGTCGCTGGAGGACATCTACAAGGGAAAAATCTCAAAACTAGCTCTTCAGAAGTCTGTCATTTGCCCGCAATGTGAAGGGCGCGGCGGCAAGGAGGGCGCGGTTAAAACGTGCGCAGGTTGCAATGGTGCGGGTATGAAGACCATGATGAGACAAATGGGACCCATGATCCAGCGCTTCCAAACAATCTGCCCCGACTGCCAGGGTGAGGGAGAGACCATCCGTGAGCGAGACAGATGCAAGCGCTGCATGGGCAAGAAGACGGTCGTGGAGCGCAAGGTCCTCCATGTTCACGTCGATCGTGGTGTCAAGAGCGGCCATAAGATCGAATTCCGCGGCGAGGGTGATCAGATGCCCGGAGTTCTCGCAGGAGACGTCGTGTTCGAAATTGAACAGAAACCCCATCCACGATTCCAGCGAAAGGATGATGATCTCTTCTACCATGCCGAGATTGATCTGTTGACTGCGCTGGCTGGCGGTCAGATCTACATCGAGCATCTTGATGACCGGTGGTTGACCGTAAACATCTACCCAGGCGAGCCTATCACTCCCGGTAAGTTTGCTCGTTTTCTTGGGTCCAAGACTTTCCCCAGCTAACCCGTACAAGGAGCCATCAAAGTGATCAAGGGTCAGGGAATGCCATCGCTAAGACACCACGACTTCGGCAACCTGTACATCCAGTTCGACGTGAAGTTTCCCGACAAGACTACAATCAACAGTCAGAATCTCCAGCTTCTCGAGCAAGTCCTACCGCCTCGCATGCAACAAAAGCTGCCGCCTGTTGATGGCATGGTTGAAGACTTCGACCTGGAGGAAGTTGACCCTCGCCAGCACGCACGTGCTCATGGCGCCGCCGGTGACGATGACGATGAAGATGGCATTCCGCCCGGTGCAGAGAGGGTGCAATGCGCATCTCAGTAAAGGAATGACTCAGGTGATGTGGCGAACGAGACATGCAGAGATGATTAGACGGAAGGCTCCCGAAGATGAGACGAGATGATCGCCGCAACTAGCGGACGATTCCAAAGCATTAGCGACCGTGAGGTATTCCTGCATTTGATATTCGATTCCGGAGTATTCAACGGGCATGGCATGGCGCATGAATTGGGACAGGACAGTCGATCGACATAGGCGTTTTGGTGGGGGGGCGTGTCGCACCTGGAGTCTTACCGGAGCAAGACGGAGCGATGCGAGGAACTGCTTCGTCTGAGGCCGCGGCCAGACCCGAGGTGTGCGCCTTGGATCTCAGCAGGTACACCACGGTTTTAGAATGGCTTGCAATGCATGATAGAATCGGGGACATGGAATGGGTGGTGAGCAGGGAAAGACCAATACCTGCCGAGGCCTGGCGAGATCACATTGCTGTATAGACCTAGGGTGCAAAGCGGAGCAGTACTCACTGCTTGATGCGCCAAGTGTCTGCCACAACAACAGAGCACGTGTGAACTATTCTATGAAATGGAATCTGGAGTCAAAGCCCATCGCACAGTAGCGCATGACTTCATTTTGCATTCTATCGGCGAATCTGTCCTTGGCTCCGACTGAGAGCTCGTGCATCTGGGAGCGTGGGGCGGGAGATCAGATCGGATAAAGGACTTTTCTCGCCGTTACGGAGTCCCTGACACTCTGACACTGTTCCACCGCGGTGCGTTACTCCCCTCCCAAGATTAGCAGAGGAACGGAAGTTGAGGGCCTACCCTCGTCACAGGGCAAGCCCCGACGAACAGACTTTGGCCGTTTGGGAGGTTCTTCCGGGCGGTATTCGGTAGTGCTCTTAACAAGGAGCTCTAGATCCACGAGCATGTGGGCGTAAACCGTTACACTTCTCAACGCAGAAAAGCCGAAACGATTAGTATCGTAGTCAACAGCAGCAACACGAACATGGCGCAAGGCGTGCCGGTGGCTGGTGCCCGGAGTGCATGTTCGGGGTTCACCATGCTTTGCTTGGCATGTATTGGCCAAAAAGCGGTCAACCGAAATGGAAATCTTTATCGGCCATGTACGTATTTTCCAACACCTTCACTCACTTCCAGCTCGCAGTGACTTCACCTCACCCCACCTCTGCTCTTGCTTTTGAACACTTGTTCCTGTTGATCGGAAGTCGAAATTCTCTCTCAAGATGATGTGGCGTCCTCCTTTGTGTAAAAGAAAAAAAAAGAGTTTCGAGGCAAGGAGGGTGAGCGCGCGACCTCTGATGCGTCCGCACTCGCTGGAGGTGAGGATGGGATCATTATGGCGCAGATTGCATCAGCAATTAGCGGGCACCACCCGGCTCAGAGGCTTGAAGTGATTGGACGGGAGATTGGACGTTTTCTGAACTGCATGTCTATCCCACAAATGGACAAGCCAGGAACCTGGCATGTCGCAGTCTAGGCGGCCCTGATTCGACGGCACAGACGTCAAGCCTCGCATTTGCAAACTGAGGATCGAGCACGCCATTTCGCTCGAGTAAGAGAACTCTCACACACTTTGTCCGCGGTATCACTCCTAACCACGTTTAATCGCAGTGCATACGAGAATGGCGACCCACCACTGCGTCGCACTGGGCAAGATGTGCAGAAAACTCGTGGTAGAGTTTTGTGGGCTTCGAAAGGGACACGCTGAGGAAGGCTCCAAAGCCCGGCAGCGGCAATGGCAATGACGCTCATGATCCGCGGATCAGCAGTTGGCCTTTGCTGCCCTCATCCATCATGTCCTCAGCACCGACAACATGGTCAGGACCCTTTCCAAAACTTAAACAAAACGGCAACGTGAAATGCGTCGCGCCCGCCACGCCCCCGAACCCCGGCCCTGTCAACGGCAAGCACCAGGGCGACTTGGTTCGTGGTTGTATCACAGTCTCGGCTATCGCGTGTGACCATTGACAAGCACCTCCAAGACTGCTTCTGGTGCTTGGGCAGCGAAGCGTTCCTGGGACAGCAGCCACCGTGCTTGACAGTGCTAAGCCTGGGTGCTTGTTCGGTCTTCCTGGAAACTTTCCCTCCTTGCAAGACGCTTGCTGTTCGTGCTCCCGATGCGCCAATTGACCAGACTGGCGGCGACTGACGATGAGCACGAGCTCACCATCGAAGAACGAAGTCCATGGTGGGGAGCACGCCTTCGATTGCACCATCGCGCCGCCCCGTCACAGCTCCAATGAAAACTTCCGCTCCGTCCTGCAGCAACCCCGGCGTCGGGGATCTTCTCGAACACTTCTGATGCCTCGTGTGCCTCTTGACCGATGTCATGCTGGTCGAGATCTCGCTTGTTTGAGGATTCACGGAGCATCCGCGTGGGCCCTCGCTTGTTTCTGCCGCAGAAGGTCTCGCAAGGCGGAGACTGTGTTCGAAGCTTGCACGCCTTCCCCCATCTTTTTTATTTATATTATTCAATACAACATCATCGTAACTCCTCGGGCAAGCTCCCCCACGGCCGCTACCGTATGATGCAGCCTAGCATCACCTAGGAGCGTCTAGCCCTGCGATGCCTGTGTAGCCTTGTCGGGGCAGGAGCACAGACAGTTGCGGTGCCTTCACTTCGTTACAGCAGCGAAAAAAACCAGATCGGACGCACAAGAACGCTGGCGCCATCGCCATCCGTATTCTCATTTAATCACGACATCAAGCGACCTCCCGTTTTCGCAAGATAGCCCTTAGCAGCCTGCAAGCCGCCGAACCCACTATCACCCTGGTACGTGCTTGTGGCGGTCATCCAGTCTCCGCCCACCGCTGCCCACCCACACTATCGGGCTTGGCACACCTAACCACTTGAAAAGTGAGCGCCCGCAACCAGGGCGTGCAGGGACCAAATCAGATCCATATCTAGGCTCGCCAAAGCCAATCTGCACCAAACCTAGGGCTCAAACTCTGACCGGAAGTCCACCCTGACGCCACTGCCTGCCATATATACGCATCAGCACCTCTCCCATTTCCCGTCTTCTAGCACATTTTGGTCCTCACTACACTCTTCGAGCCCCCGTTAGGTTCACCCGCCGGAAGCACGATCTACCAGCCTCTGAGCAGTCCTGCTAGACGTGACCATGGCGTCCCTTCAATCCAAAATTGGTCACGGTTTGGCCAAAGGGCTCGGCATCAAGCTCGACTATCGCAACGATGCCGTGACCCGCGGCGAGTCGACATATTCCGTCAGTACCGCCGACTCGTACGTCGAGGAGGAACCAAGGACTATCGACTGGATCAAAGACCTCATCCCTACCCGACAACAATGGTTTACCTACCTGCGCAGCCTCTTCCCGTTCACCCATTGGATTATGCGATACAACACTCAATGGTTGATCGGAGATCTGGTCGCCGGTATAACCGTCGGCGCCGTGGTCGTTCCTCAGAGTATGGCGTACGCCAAGCTGGCTGAGCTCCCTCCCGAGTTTGGACTCTATTCCTCCTTCATGGGTGTCCTCATCTACTGGTTTTTTGCTACCTCCAAAGATATCACCATCGGCCCCGTCGCGGTTATGTCCACCATCGTCGGCAATGTTGTCAACAAGGTCCAGGAAGAACATCCAGAGGTCCCTGGCCATGTCATTGCGTCGGCTCTGGCCATCATTGCAGGAGCCATCATCTGTTTTATCGGGCTCATTAGGTGCGGCTGGATCGTCAACTTCATCCCTCTGACAGCCATCTCAGCCTTCATCACGGGCTCCGCCATCAGCATTGCGGTCGGCCAGGTACCTACTTTGATGGGCATCAAGGTCAAAGGATTCAACACCCGCGACGCGACTTATATGGTGGTCATCAACACCTTGAAATATCTTGGCCACACTAAACTGGACGCTGCGATCGGTCTGACCGCTCTGTTCATGCTCTATCTGATTCGATTCACACTGAACCGGTGTGCAAAGAAGATGCCCCATCGAGCCAAGTTGTTTTTCTTCCTCAGTACGCTCCGAACGGCGTTCGTGCTTTGCCTGTACATCCTGATCGCCTACCTCGTCAACCGAAATCATCGTGAGAAGCCCAAGTTCCAACTTTTGGGCAAGGTTCCCCGTGGCTTCAAACACGCGGCTGTCCCGACGATCAATACCGAGATCATCCGTTACTTTGCCAGCGAACTGCCTGCATCCGTCATTGTCCTGCTTATCGAGCACATTGCGATTTCCAAGTCCTTTGGCCGGATCAACAACTACACCATCAATCCATCCCAGGAACTTGTCGCCATCGGTGTCACAAATTTGCTTGGACCTTTCCTCGGAGCTTATCCTGCGACCGGGTCTTTCTCGAGAACGGCGATCAAGTCCAAGGCTGGTGTCCGAACGCCCTTTGCCGGTGTCATCACCGCGATTGTGGTGTTGTTGGCTCTCTACGCCCTCCCAGCCATGTTCTTCTACATTCCCAACGCCGGACTAGCGGCCGTCATCATCCACGCAGTTCTCGATCTGCCCACGCCTCCCAACGTCCTCTACCAGTTCTGGCGCGTCTCCCCTCTAGAAGTCATCATCTTCTTGATCGGCGTGTTTGTCACCATTTTCTCCTCTATCGAAAACGGCATCTACACCACGATCAGTGTCAGCGCCGCCGTTCTCCTCTACCGCGTCGTGAAGGCACACGGTCATTTCGTTGGGAAGGTCAAGATCCACTCCGTCATTGGCGATCATTTAGTCGAGGACAAATTCCACGACCAACCGCAGCCGAACGACTCGGCCGAGCGAAATATCTTCCTTCCTTTGGACCACAACGATGGCTCCAACCCATCTATCCATGTGGAATCCCCTTATCCGGGTATTTTCATCTACCGATTCAGCGAGGGATTCAATTATCCAAACGCAAGCCACTACACGGACTATCTTGTCGAATACATTTTCGCGCATACAAGGCGAACCAATCCTGACTCATGGCCACGGCCTGGTGACCGTCCTTGGAACAACCCCGGCCCTAGGCGCGGCAAGACCGAAGCAGACAACTCGCACTTGCCGACTCTCAAGGCTGTGATATTGGACTTCCAGTCCGTCAACAACGTCGACGTGACCAGCGTGCAGGACCTGATCGACATCCGCAATCAACTGGATCGCTACGCCACCCCCGAACCCGTTCAATGGCACCTCGCCAACATCAATAACCGATGGACCAAGCGCGCCCTCGCCTCTGCTGGTTTTGGGTTCCCCACGGTCCCGCAAGAAGAAATCCACCGCTGGAAACCTATCTTCAGTGTCGCCGAGATCGGCGGCTCCGACTCCGCCGCTCAAGCCGCTGAAGCTGAACAAAACCGCCGTCTCTCCCGCCATGGCCAGGACGAAGAACACGGCCGCCCACGAAGCAGATCGAAGGGTGACAATATCACTCAGGCAGGTCAATACAAGGACGACTCGCACTCGTCGACTTCGAGCCACGATAATGATCTAGCCAAGGAAATCACAGGTAGTAAAGCCTATGCCAGAGCATCGGTGAAGAAGGTCGCCGTCGTCCACGGCTTGAACAGGCCATTCTTTCACATTGACTTGACGAGCGCGCTGCAGAGCGCCATTGCGAATGTGGAGCACCAGGAGAAATTGCGGCGTGTCGAGGCCGGGCGGCCGGACGACGTTCTCGACAAACTGGGTTGAAGTACGGCGTACGTAATGGGATGATGGGTTACGAATAAAGACAGTTGAGGGTTACTCCCCTCGCTTCCGTCCAGCGTTGGGTCATGGACGAGAGTGCGGACATGAGCGAGAACATCTCTTACGAGGACTGTGTATATATGATTGATACCGGAAGGAAAGAATGGTTTATATGACGATACTACAGATTGACAGCGCCCCTGCGGCTACACGACTCTTGGCGACGAAGGATATATACATATATGGTGTACATCGGAGGTAATGCTACAAATAGCCACAGTACCCCCAGGACGTGTCGATAATGGAGTGCTATTGATACCCCTTTAATCTTGGACGCGTTGAGGAGGAAGAGACTCTCACCGACGACTCTCCCACAGTCTATGCCTTGTGACATCCGAAACGAGTCCTCAAGCACTGCCGTACAAACTACTCCGTACTTGGACTGCGTCATTGTCACTCCATATGGTCTATGGCGCCATTTCCCCCCCTCGCGGTGCAATATTGCGCGACTCGTAGTCCGAACGTAGGGGAGGGACGCAGTCGATGCACCGCTATCGCTGCTGCCGGCCGATCACCCCTGTGAGATATGTATGCGTCAATCAGACGGTCGTCTCTCTCTCTTTCTGTACTTTTCTGCCGACCACGTCGATCGATTGTAATGGCCACACACCCACGCCCACCCTCCCTTCCTGTCACGATTCCTCCTCGGGAGCCAGAGCCAACAACACCCGCATATCCACCTCTGTCCACATGACCATCCAAGCGGGCCGGCCGCCCAGTTTCTCCATGACCCGCCGACTCGCGACGTTGTGCTGGCTAACGTCCGCGTGTCCCCACCAGGACGTTGGTGTGGCCAGTGGCTTCGTCCCTGCCACTCGTGCGTCATCGTCGTCGTCGTCGTTGTCGTTGTTCGCCTCCCCGGCGCGTCCTCCCTCTACATCCCGTGCGGCGCGATTCTCTTCCGCATGAGGATCGACCACCTCCACGACCACACAATGCTGCTGGCGTCTCAACAGCTCGGCCCCCAACGCGACGGCGAGCCCCTTGCCACGATGGCCGACCTCGGTGTGCAACGACGACAGACTCGCGTCCTTGCCTAGGAAACCCCATCCCACCGGAGCGGTTGTCGCACCCGCACTCTCACCCTCCTCGTGGAACACTCCCACCGAGACAAGTTGGCGCAACGTGCTCAGCGTGCGCGGGATGGGCGTTCTATCCAGCACGGTCTGCAGATCGCGCTCGCGCAGGGGTCCGAAACGGTAGCCTGGCGGTAACGACATCAGCGGACGCGATTGGGGTGGGTTCGAACTCGCCGACCCGACGCCGAACACATACTTCCAGTACCCGGCGTCGGTGCGCGTCCTGGCCGTCTCCGGGAACAGGCTCCACAGCTTGTCGCTCACGGTCCCGAACAGGACCTTGTCGCGCGAGTACGGCCTGCTCAGGTACTTGCCCGTCCGGCCCAGAGCGAGCCATTCCTCCGGTGGGTCCGTGGGGAGTGACGGGATCAGTTCGCGGGAGAGATATGTGAAGAGGGCGTGGAGGAGGCGTTTGTGCACTGGATCTGGATCCGCTTTCATAGAAGGCACCTCATTGCCCGCTGAGGAGGACGAGGACGAGGGTGAGGACCCTGACGCCGCGGCCTCCCAGCTCCCAAACACCCACACCTGCGTCTGTCCCGCGTTGACGAGATCGACGTGTGCCGCGATCCAGGGGTTCTCGAGCGATTGAGTCCCGAGCAGCCATTCGTCGACGTCCTCCCATGGATGATCATGCTCGTGCTCGTGCTCGTGCTCGTGCTCGTGCTCGTGCTCGTGCTGGTGCGAGTAGAACCGACCCTTCCTATCGCCAGCAGAATCGGCATGCACAGCAGAAGCTATAAAGATCCGCGCCGTCGTCGACGCCTGCTCTCGCTGTAGATGGAACTGAATCCTCCGTAGTAAAGGGATCGAGTATGGGAGGCGGGATTCGAGTTTCCCCACGAGAAGTGGAATCTGATATTCATTCAGGGCACGGCTTTTGACGGAAATGTTGGCCATGGACGTGGGCGTGTGCATCTGTGTCCACCCCTGTGTCTTTTCGGCATCGGTCTTCGACTCAAGAGGGACTTGTCTCTGTTCTTGTCCCCGTTCATGTTCTTGCAACTGCGATTGTCCTGGAGTCATGATTGTTCGCCCGAGCTGGAACACTTTCCGTGCCGGTGAGGAACGTGAACTCAGGCACTGCTATTGGGACTATCCAATCCGCGTGCTAGAATGAACAGACAGATACATCAAGGCGGTAGAGACCATGTACTGCATACCACACATTGACTCACAATGCGAGGCTGGGTTACATTGAGAAACGATGGCTTAGTCATCAGAACCCCCTCGAGTGCCCTCCCATTCCGACCAATCATGAACAGGGGAACAGGGCATTTCGTCGAGTGTCAGCGGTCTCCGGAACATAGAAACCCATCTTCGAGCTGCCGTCAACTTCATTACGAGTATAGAATTCCTACATGGGTAGAATAGCGCAAGCACAGTGCTTCTATAGGGGTCGTACATATTCCCTCGATAGCCGGTACAAATCAAATCGGCTTTCGTGAAGAGCGTAGAGATATCCTTGCCCATATATGGTTCATAATACATGGTCTTCGTCAAGTGAATTAAAGTGGTCGAACCACATCCCAAAGCGTTGTGAGCTCAGTCGCGATACCGCTCCCACTTTTCGGACAGGGGGAAGACAAGGGTTAAGGTCCAGCCTCGGCAGGCTTCCCATGTCAGGGTTGAGGCGTTGGTTTCTTTCGTCCAAAGATCCCCCGAGATTTGGACTTGCTGCGAGGCTTCGGTGAAGAAGTCTTTTCTGAACCGCGAGCTCGGCCGCCCTCGTCCTCGGAATCGTTGTATTTATCTTTGTAGATCCTGTCATGGTGGATCAGTGTATGCTCAATCAACTCACAGTTCGTCAAAGCTTACCAGCTGTTTCCGATCATGCTGACCCCTTTCGCCTCTGCCATCCGGTAGAACTTGGCCGCTCTCTTCATATCTTTCTTGCAGCCGATCCCTTCGGCGTAACAAAAACCAGCTTCACTCAGGGCGTCAGTATCTCCCCAATTGCCAGCTATCTCGAAACATCGCAAGGCCAAGGTTTTGTCTTGCTCGACACCCCAACCGTTGAGGTGAGAGACTCCGAGTTCGTACACGCTCAGAGCGAACTGGGCACGATGTGCCATCTTGTCATGAAAATCGACACCCGGCTTTCTGGTCGCTGGGTCTTCATCCTCCGCGATATCGAGCATGGCGCAGTCTACAGCCTTGCGGAGCCACTGTACGCCTTCCCTTGGATTTGCCCGGAGACCCCAGCCATGACGGCAAGCAAGGGCATACAAAAGCATCGCGGTCGCGTGACCCTTGTTGGCTGCTATTCGGAGATGATACGTCGACTCATTGAGTTTTCCATCCTGATGAAGTTCAATTGCTTTTGTGACGTGATCGTCCGCCGAAAGTCCTTGATAGTTACTGCCATTTCGAGCAGTTGTAGGCCGAACGGTGCTGGTTGACCTTGAAGAATGTGACATCTCCTCAACGGGTGATAGAGGGGTGGGAGGTAGCATAAACCCTGAAGGAGGAGGTGGTAGCTGGCCTAGGGAGGGCCTCGAACCTGCAGAATCGTTTGATTTAAGAGAGCCCGTCGGCGTGTAATACGCTGCTGCGGGCGACGGTCGGTCGTGAGCAACGAGCGCATTTTCTGCGTTGAGCTCAAACGATAATCCAGATCTCTGGGTTTGGTCCTCTCTGCTCGGCCGTGCCGAAGTCATCGGTGACGGGACCGGGAGGTCCATGCTACTTTTGCCCTCTAGCGGAGGGGTGCCTGGGAACATAGGTTCCTGCCATTCGAAATGCGGTGTCGATAGGGCAGAGAAAACTCGGGAGGCACGGCCAGACACATCTTTGCCGCGCGGTAGGCTGTAGGTTGCATGAGTGTATGAAGACGCTTCACCAGCCAGGTACCCATTCAGGGTAGAGCTAGAATTATCGAAAGAATTTGCCGGTCGAAGCTGGCTCATGCGGTTTGTGAATGTTGCCGTCGAGGGGCTCTTCTCTGCTTTCAGATTTGACAAGCTCGCGGAGCTCAGCGGCCGCGAGAAATTTCGAGTCAATGTAGGTTTGGAGGGAGAATCAAGCGAGCCGCTCGACGGTGTGCGGCCGTGGGATTGTAAATATGGCGAGATCGGGGAATGTGGAGCAGAAAAACCACTGCTCGAGGAAAGCTTCCTTGACTGGGAGAAGGTTGAGCCGGCGTTGGAGCTGGTATAGTCGTCATCAGAATCCTGATACGGTCTTAATCTATCTGAGTGGGATCTGGGAGGTGCCAATGTCGCGCTCAGCTCTGATTGAGAAGTGGTCGAGATCTGCCTTGACAACCCGGCTTGAGGATGTACCGACGGGCTCCCTAAACTTTGAGGGGGCGATTGCGGTCCTCTCTGTTCGAGAGGCGGGGGAGACTCTACTCGAGGAGCACCGAAGTAATCTTGTACTGGTGAGTCCCGTCCAGTCTCTTGTTCGTCCGCGGCCTTCGATGCAATGCTGCCCATTCGAATCCGTTGAGATGTTGGTCGGTTTAAAGGGTGAGCGACTCGCGCGAAGTTACCGCCGCGATCTTTTTCAAGCACAGGTAGAGGCGGGACGGTATCCAGGCCATCGGATAAGGCTCGAAAGATCGGGGGACGATTGTTTTGGTGCTCGGTCAGGGAATCTGTTACGATCTGCGGCGACAACCGGCTCATCCGTCGCTCTCCGGCTTTCCTGGTTTCCTCCAACTCTTTGGCCAACTTCCGACTCCGCGCAGCAATTGCGTCCAAGGGTGATAACGCAGGCGGGACATCTCCATCGAAGTGCTGAATGCGAGGTGAAAATCCACTCCTTGAAAGCGCACTGGTGGAGCGCGAGCTGTCGGGGGGTAGTTCGATGTAGTTAGGACGACTCATTGCGAAAATGTGTGTTGAGCAGTCGTGATGGTTGTAGAGAGTGGTGGCAACCAGGCCGGATGTAGGGTAGTTTTGGAACAAACGGGGTCGCAGAAACGGCGAAAGGAGACCATTGACTAAGACTCTGGAAACGAATAGCGTTCTGTACGATGCGAAGGGGCTGAGCCGGATGAGTATATCTTGCAGGAAGACGGTGCGTTCAACCCAGGCCTGGGGCTGGCGGAGTCGCAGCTGATGAGGTCTAAAAGCAGGTGACACTGTCGCCCAGAATATATGATGACAGTGAGCGGCCGCACCTCGCCCAGCAGCAACAAGTTGATGCCGCGTCTAAGGATACTAAACGAATGAATGAAGAGTAGGTGAGGGAAAGAGCGTACGGGTGGTAGTGCTTTGTTTCGTGGTGAGCGAGAAGTGAGAGAAAAGCAACAACCCGAGATGCAGGCGAAAAAAGATGGGTGCAGATTCGATGGGGGACTGCACACTGCAGAAGCGGGACGATTCGATGGTGCAGCTGCAGTTGCACCACCAAGCAGATTTTAGGCCGCACGCACTGGCAGCATCCCCATCCCGGTTGACGATCATGAGTGACGGCAGACACCAAGCAACTCCAAGCGGGCTGCGAGAAACACAGCCAAAGACGGCCAAAACAGAGGCCCAACTGAAAAACGGAAGGGATCTCCCTGGTTATTTTTACGCCCTTGGCCACAGCCACCCGAAACCCAAATGATGGCCGCGGCTTCTCATTTGTTCCTCTGCAAGGAAAGCTCCAAGCCACAACTGCACCCCGAACGGCTAGCTCGCACTAGGGACGCTGCTCCAGCCTCTGCTTCATGCTCTGGCTAGTTCAGGGGCTCGTTGCAATCCGGCTCCCAACCAACAACATCTCGCAGGTGCAAGGTCGTCAAGATTGACCTCAGCACGAGTGGACAGGATCAGGTTGAGGCAGCTGGGTCTTAAATGCGATCATGGTCTTGGACTCGAGGAAAGACAACTGAATGGTAGCTCAATGACATTGCCATGCTGAAATTCAAGTCTAATCGAATACGAGGTACCGCTTCGTTTTCTCTCGCCACGCCCTCAGCCTCGCATGTTTGCTAATCCTTCCGGTACGAGTAGTAGCTCTGGTAGCTCGCACCTCGTAGGATGACCGTCAAGTCCAGACATCGCTGGTCAGTGGGACATGGGCTACAAGATCTCACATGCAACGGAGTCGAGGCCGCTGTGGGCGAATTGCCAGGGTCGCTGGGTGACACGCTCGTTGACGCAAAAACTCTCCGAACGGTGACAGAATGTGGGAGTTACAGGCTGCTTCCTTGCCACCGTTCCACCACGTCAAAGACGCACGGCTAGACCCTTGAATTTATTCTTGCGTGCCGTCATACCCGTTCTCCCTTGGATGTTGTACAACAGAGATCTCTCATAGCATGGAAAAGTCGACTACAATCGAACGTACTCGTACCCGTAGCTTTTCGCTTTCAACACTCACTTCCCATTCGCACAAATCTCCATCTCCGCCTTGTCTCAGCCGGACGTCCGTCGCGAACAATTATCCTTTCCACGCGAGGCCATAGCGCATGAGCATAAACCTAAACCGGAATGGCGATCGAGAAGCTCCTAGTGACTACTAACTCTTCCAAGCGGTCTTGGCACTTAATCTACCGACTTGCTCGTCCAGGGTCACCTCACCGCATTAATGAATCAATTACTCCCATACTCTGTACGTTCACTCAAATCTCTCTTTGACCGGCACCATGTTCAAAAAGAGTATGGAAACCGCTGCATCTGATTGGTGCGCTGGCGAGTGCAATTCGAGGTGAAAGCGACCTTCTGCGCGTTTTGGTCTGGAGCATTTCCGCGGTTGCTACCAGGGGCACGCGACACAACCCCCAAGATCCATTACCATCAGTTTGATGATCTCAACCGTTGGCGATGCGTGGAAAGTTTACCACTCACCAACGCCCACCTGGCGCGCCTGGCCCGACCCAACGGCCGCTGGTTGACCTCCAATGGGCCCGCAGCAAATTACCTGGGGCAAGGCGTTCATGCAAGGCTACTCCTCCGCAAACGGCCAAAGCCACAACCATCACGTTTTACGTACATCTCTGGAGATGATTTGAGCCTCGACATGATTGACGTAATTTAAGATTCAATCGCAGATATGCCGGAAATGCTCTGGCCTCGCGATTATTGTCCAAAAGCCATTGCCTCTACCATCTCCCAGGCTCACTCCCACGATCTTCTCGCTTTCCACAGCTCCTCAACCACATCAATATCATGTCCAAAAACCACTGTCGCCTCAAACGCCCGTTGAATCCTCTTCAGCATCTGGCTGCTCCTCACCCAACTGACATGATCCCTCGCCAACCACCCTTGTGGATGTCCGTCATAGTAATTCTCTTTGACAATCGCATGGTCACTGGTGAAAAGAAACGTCCCATCACGTGGTAAATTAACCTGCATGGCGCACAGACCGGGCGTATGCCCTGGACAATGGTGCAATGTGACACCGCGGAAGAGGTCAACGTGGGCGCCGCTGAATGTCTGCCAGTTCAGCGATCCGTCCAGAGAGAGATAATCGGACAAGTAGACGCCGCCGTCGGACTGAGTCGCCACGGCCCAGCACGCGTATTTGAATTCCTCTTCGTGGACGTAGATGGGGACAGAGGTGCCGAAGAAGTGTTCAAGTCCGCCGGCGTGGTCGAGATGCAGGTGGCCCATGATCACGGCCTTGATGTCGTTGATCTTGTGGCCGAGGGCGGCTAGTGCAGCAGGGAGGCTATGTATGGACTTGTCGTAAGTCGTGCGAGGGAAGAGGTCAGTACGTTGGGGGCCCCAGTGCTCCTCTATCTCTTCGGGGCCGCCTGTTTCGTAAAGGATCAGACCAGCCTGAGGATTTTCGATCAGAGTCGCTAGGTAGGCTAGGTCTCGCCGTCGGTGTGTTGGGTGAGGATCGCTGCCGGAACTGCCGTTGGCGCCTTGCAGGAGGAACGCCTCATCCACGCTCATGATCCCCAGGTTTAGGATGTGTATCTTCGTGCCTGGTGGGCACAGGGACCATGGGGCTTGTGATTCGGAGAGATCGAAAGTGGATGGCATCTTTGATGTTTCCTTGCTAGATAGATAGCACTTGTCAAGTGTTTTGGAGGCAGCTCATTCTATGCTGTCGAGCGTCCAGCCATCCTTTTATGTTCGCCTCGTTTTCTGACGGCTCTCACGAACCCTTTCCGACAGGCCCGAAATGTTTTATAATAATTCACAAATTGCCCTGTTAGTGCAACGGTACTTCTCCTTTCATAGTCGCAAAGCCCATGTACTTCCTCGCACTAGAACCTAGTAGTGAGTCTCCTGCCCCTTCGAGCAACGCATAGTGCCCAGTGAGACTCATGTTCATTTTGTGATTACATTCGCCCGGAAGATGGTATACTATCTCAAGTGTATGCTTGCCATAATTGGAACAAGGGTTTGCGAAGGAGACTGTTGTAAACAGAAAATACGAGAGACCTAAAGAGGATTAATAAACCGTCTCTAATAAGCAAGCGCAGAGTGATCCGAGAAGGGCTCTGTAGCAGACAAGAGCAACTCATCCTACCTTCCCTTCGACGGGAACTTGCTGAGAATTCCATTTCCGATTGTCAGTTCGTGCTGTCACAGTAATCGCAGTTGCTGTACTTGGAAAAGAGCAGATATGAAACCAAAAGAGTTGGATGAAGGATATCTCGTTTGGAGGCGCGGGAGATTTGGAAATCTGAAGAGGAGGATACTTATAAATTTCGAGATTCGAGATTTGTGACGTCGAGTTGACGTCTCGGAGAGAGTTCTTCGGGTGAAGATAACGTGGCTTTTGGCGAATCTGCAGAATTGAGATTCCTCGGAGACGCTCATACGCCCGTCGATGAGCGGATAGGTTTCCTCACACGAGAAAATCGACATGAGGTGCTGTTGACGCTACCGAGTATGAGTGATACACAAAGGAAATCGACAATTGATAATGAGAGCTGTCGGAGGCAAACCAGAGAAGGCGGGTATATTTCTTAGAGAGAATGGGCCATCCCGAAGAAGGATGGTGTCCGGATGTCCCAGTACTCCGTACCTACGGAGTAGTTCCCTTCGTCTCTTTGTCACTAATCAAGGCCTGCTGCTGCATGGATAAGAGTTTGAGCATACGACCAGCAGTTACGGGAAGCTGTGGTGGCAATCGACATGCTACGTACCTTCGTACCGTTTTACATTGATAGGTAATGTTCCGTTGCTTCGTCATCTGTGTCCATGCCACCAATAAGCATAGGCGCTCGCTTGCGTCGCTTCAGTCGTTATCTGAGGATGTCGTATCGAGCCCCTGTCTTACTCACCAAGAGCAAGATGCAAGGCACTTGCATGCGTCTGCTCAGCCTATCTCTTCCCTCCTAGCGGGAGCGTCCTCGAGATTTCCAAGCTGGCTCGGCTCTGTCACCACCAGACTTTAAATTTCCATGGTTCTTGTTGCCTTGACCTCAGTATGATGTCAAGGACATGTGGGACGCGAACTTCGTAGAACGAGAAAAATTAATCTCGGTGAGTAATGTGCGTTGGGCGGCCAGCAAAACGAATCGATATAAAGACAGTAGGGGACTGCAGCCGTTCTGATTCCCATAATCAGACATTTCACGGTCAAACATCCAGTCACTACTTAATCCCAACAGGCGCAAAACAGCCCATACCAAATCTCAACCAAAGCTTTCACAATGGTTGACTTCACTGTCTTCAAGGGAGGCAAAGAGGGTGTCCACAAAGCCACTTCGCACCGCGAGGTCGGCCCTAGAGAGGTCCTCGTCAAGATCACACACAGCGGCCTTTGTGGCACCGATATCCATTACAAGGAGCAAGACATGGGCCTTGGTCACGAGGGGGCCGGGATCGTCGAGAATCTTGGCAAAGAGGTGACAATGTTCAAGCTAGGAGACCGCGTCGGGTGGGGATATCTCCAAGATGCATGTGGTCACTGCAAACAATGTCTTCGCGGCGCCGAAACCTTCTGCGCCGAGCGCAAGATATACGGGACAGCCAATCTGGACCAAGGATCTATGGGATCGCACGCTGTATGGAAGGAAGATTTCCTGTTCAAGATCCCGGATCAGGTTTCTTCGGAGAATGCGGCGCCTTTGATGTGCGGCGGCGCGACCGTTTTTAACGCGCTTCAATTTCACGGTGTTAAATCGACCGACAGGGTGGGAGTGATCGGTGTCGGTGGTCTGGGTCATCTTGCGATCCAATTCGCGGCGGCGATGGGATGCGAAGTGGTGGTATTCTCCGGCACCGATAGCAAGAAGGATGAGGCGATGAAGCTTGGTGCCAGAGAATTTGTCGCAACCAAGGGACAGAAGGAGCTGAAGGTCTCGAAGCCCATCGATCACTTACTGGTCACTACTGCCTCACAGCCGGATTGGAATCTGTACCTGCCGATCATGGCACCCTCGGGGACGATCTATCCTCTCACAGTCAGCAACGATGATTTGAAAATGCCGTACATGGGCATCATTATGAGCGGGTTGAAGATCCAGGGGAGTCTGGTGGCCGCCAGAGAGATTCACCGCGAAATGCTGGAATTTGCCGCCACTCATGACATCAAGCCAGTCATCGAAACATTTCCACTGAATCATGAGGGTGTCAGGGACGCTTTCCAGAAACTGGAAGAGGGCAAGATGAGATATCGAGGCGTACTGGTTGCATGAGTTCAGCCTCTTGATTGTGGAGTGTGAAGTATACGGAGTACGCGACATTCGATGTGTACCATCACACAAAATAGCGAGATAGATCCGCGAGAAGTTTGACTTTTGACACTTTTTTCACTGTATAGGATTCCGGAAAGGATCCTCAGGTACCTGTACCCTGAAGGCAGTATGCGGAGGACAATGCGAGTACAGTGGCAAGAGGACTGTCACATAGTAAAGTTTCGCGGTGGCGCAGTGGAGGCATCGACGCGCGTTCCGATGGGAAGGTTTTCCGGGCTGGCTGCAACCCAGCGCCGGCCAGCCCAGCCTCTCCCCCCCAAGTTTCCTTTCCACCTTCTCAACCACGAGGCGCACATCACCTCCTCGAGTCCGGGCTTTGGCCAGGTGTACGCGGCGAAGATGCTGCTGAAGCCCAAGGAGGAGGTGGGCGACAGCCATGCCGACAACGATGTACGAGGATTTCGCAAGATTCGAGCTCAGGCTTCAAGCCCGTGGACATGGCAGCCTCTCACGCTCATTACCACCGCCGTCGCCCTGTTGTCCCTCCTTGTTATTGTTCGCTCGTCGTTTCAACTGCAACAAGACCCTCAAGGATGTGTGATGTCTATGATGGCACCGACTTACATCAAACTCTCCGGCTTCGACACGGAACATTCCCGCTTTGCAACGAAATACTCGCTGTATCTGTACAGGGAAGAGGGGGTAGACGAATATACAAAAGACAATATTGGCCTACGAGGTGCTCCCGTACTCTTCATTCCGGGAAACGCTGGCAGCTATAAACAAGTGCGATCCCTTTCATCCGAGTCGTCCCGCCACTATCACAACGTCTTGCGGCACGATGCTGAGGCTGTCAAAGCCGGCGTGAGATCATTGGACTTCTTCACCATTAATTTCAACGAAGACCTGTCTGCTTTCCATGGCCAGACACTACTCGACCAAGCCGAATATGTCAACGAAGCAATCGCCTACATTCTATCCCTTTACGTCGACGGGAATCGGCTGCACCGCGACCCTCAGCTACCAGATCCAAGCTCCGTCATCCTCATCGGACATTCAATGGGTGGAATTGTTGCACGAACAGTTCTGGTAACACCGAAGTACCAGGCGAACTCGGTCAATACCATAATTACAATGTCAACACCTCATGCACGACCTCCAGTCTCCTTTGACGCCGACGTTGTTTCCTTGTACCGCCAGGTCAATAATTATTGGCGGGACTCATATCTGCAGCGCTGGGCTAGTAACAGTCCCCTTTGGCATACGACCTTAATATCTATCGCTGGAGGGGGTCGAGACACAACTGTCCCGTCTGACTACACCAACATTGCTTCGCTCGTGCCGGAAAGCCATGGCTTCACGGTCTTCAGTTCCACCATTCCTAATGTCTGGACTTCGATGGACCATTTGGCCATAACATGGGCTGATCAAATGCGAAAAGTTATCATCCGCTCTTTGTATGACGTGGTTGATGTTCGGCGAGCGGCCCAAACGAAACCACGAGCTGAACGAATAGGAATCTTCAGAAAGTGGTTTTTGACTGGTCTGGAGGACGATGCACCAAAGAACATTCGCGATGCACCACATGAAGTACTCCTCACGTTGGGGGATGGGTCGAGGTCAGCCGTGGCTAAGGAGAACAACGTTACCCTTCGTCAACTTGGGGCCCAGGATCAAATGTCCGCAATCCTGCTACCGATCCCGTCGGTGGACAACACTACCTCGAAATTATTCTCACTTTTGACGGACCAACAAATGGATAAGCAAGGCAGCTTCGACAAGATGGAAGTCTTGTTCTGCAGCGCGTTCCCACTGGCAGGGGGTTTGACGTCCACACCATTACCCATTCAGTTTGATCTCTCACCTGGAGATCCCAGCGCAACACGACTGGCATGCAAAAAACCGACGGGGGACGCCATACAGCTGCCTGCATCAACAAGACTGTCTCAGAATGCTTTCGACCAAGTGTCTCCGTTTACGTTCTTGAAATATGACTTGCAAGATCTTCAGGAACATCAGTTTGTGGCAATAATCGATAAATCGACGGAAATCAACAACGGATGGGCTCAGGCAGAGATCGTCCCGGCCGATGATTCCGTCATTTCTTCTGACGTGAGCTTGCCGATGCTTCTGCTTCGAGGCCTAAATCTGGAGCTTCCACCCAGTCGGCCAATGGTGACAGAGATTCGTGTGCCTTCTATCCAATCAAGCCTGCTAGCATATACTCTGCAGATTCGGCAACACGGGTGCACTGCTGATACGGAACTGTTCACTCCCCTCGTGAGGCAACATATTGACAGTCCCTACGAGTCCAAATACTTCGTCAATTTCAAACAAGGCGATGTCAACCTCCACGGTGTAGCACCATTTCTGCCACCGACTATCGATGGTCGCGACATGAAGGCTGGTGTAGCCTTTCAGATTTGGTCTGATCCGACCTGTGACTCGTCTTTGGAGATTCGCTTGCGAGCAGACCTCACGGGCAGCTTGGGCAAGCTCGTGATTCGGTACCGCACAGTCTTTGCGGTATTCCCTCTCCTGGTCGTCGCCATGGTCTTGCGAAAGCAGTTCCGCGTTTACGATAACTCCGGAGTCTTCATTTCTTTCTCCGAAAGCCTCGACCAAAGCCTACGACTGCCCCTACCAGTTTTGATGCTATCGATGACCTTTTTCGCGACCGCTTTCACGACTGCAGGCTCAGCGCATCTGGTACCACCGAAATACTCGCAAAAAAACGCGACAGTCATCGATTTTGCGCAAAATGATCTACTGCTCGGATCGCAGGACACATTCTTCTGGTTCCTTGTTCCCTTGGCAGGCTTGCTCAGTGTTGGCGCCTGTGTGGTTTTGCATTACGCCATCCTGGGATTACTACACTCAACTGTCATTGCATCATGCCTGGTCTCGCGTCGGTACATCAAGGTCGACGATAGTGAGAAAGGCATCGCTTCGGCCTTCGTGGCAAGCACACCTCGTCGACGGGTCATCAACACAGCTGTCCTATTGTTCCTAGTAGCTACCATCATTCCTTACCCATTTGCCTACGTTGTGGCCTGCATTGTACAGCTTTTCACCTGCGCGCGGGCGCTGCGGCATGCGAAAGACTCCAGATCCGGACCGGCCCATAACTTCTTCAACTACACATATTCGATACTCATTCTAATGCTCTGGGTCTTGCCGATCAACCTACCGGTCCTCGTTGTGTGGATCCATAATTTGGCGGTGCACTGGCTGACACCGTTTTCATCACATCACAACGTGTTGTCAATAATGCCCTTCATTCTCTTGGTGGAGACATTGTCGAGTGGCATGATGGTACCATCTGTTCGGTCATTCAGATGGGCGACGAACTTGTTGTTTTTCGTTCTGGCTGTATATGCAGCGTTGTACGGCATGACATACGCATACAGGTTGCATTACATTGCAAACATAATTGCGCTGTGGTTGGTATTGCTTCATTTTTCAGCATACCAGAAACGAATACCCACCTAGAGATGTAGAGCAGAAGGGTTTCTACCATTTGCGATATGGAATGGAGATAGGGCCATAGACTAGGGCGGGAAGGGAATCACAAGGGCAACGCATTATGATAAGAGGCGTTACCTTGAGCGTGTAGATATCTTGAGGTTCTACTTGTACCAGAAGACATTTCCATTTAGCTGCACAGGACCTGATGACAGGAAGTCTCTGAACGATTATGGTCTGTCATAGGTAGGGCGCGGGAGTCCGCATGCTGCCCAACCTTGTTGCGCATTGGATTGTACAGCGAACCGCGGCCGTAGTTGAAACAGGGTTGGATTTGTACACTGTCTCGACACCAGGTCCCATTCGTACCTAGGTACATAACGGAAATGTCGAGGTGATCAGGGGGGAGATTGATGAAGCCTTGATTGTGTCTCGTTGTCCCATTTCCTCCTGTCATTTGCCAGTTCTCTCTCCTCCACTGGACTCGGTCACTGTTCGCGAGCCTGAGCACTTTCGCCCATTTAGAGGTGAACCAGATGTGAAGTCTTAGTGGTTCTGCCTTTTCCAGTTTCGCCCTGC
This sequence comes from Phialophora chinensis, assembly GCA_016109575.1. NCBI lineage: Eukaryota > Fungi > Ascomycota > Eurotiomycetes > Chaetothyriales > Herpotrichiellaceae > Phialophora > Phialophora chinensis. Next base: position 367,285 of record JADWPU010000020.1, on the reverse strand, counting down.
GGTGCTATGCCATCACGCCGCCCGCTAGCAACTGATCCGTGACCCTTTAGGAGAATAAGGAAACAAAAAGATCGCACAGATCAGACGATTGCCTTGAGGTTCGAAATAATGGTTCGAATAGGCGCACTTCTTTTTGCCCTCAGATATACCAATCAGTGATTCCCCTTGTCACAGTGCCAGATCCGCGAGCTAGTTCGAGAACTGTGTGCTCCGTTTTCAACAGTCACCGGGCGGAATCCCATACTCGAACGCGCTTCGTGAAGGAGAAAGTCTCGAGTGATGGTTGACCAGATACATACTTGGGCTGCTTTGCGAAACGTTCTGTACTTCTCAATAGTATGGACCCTGTTTTTCAGTTAGTCACAGGCTATAACTAGGGGGATTCACTGGAGTTGTATATTCACCAGCCTTCACTTCGCAGTGACAAGTTGATGGCGCAGTCGTATTTCGCTTCGTCCTGGCAAAAGGACTGTCATATCTTCGAGCTTCATGCCGTTTGCCTAGCTGGACTTTGAGGCATGCACTCATGGAGACCAGGCCGCGTTGAAGCATCAAGCCACTCAAGCTCACCAGATTTCATAAAAATGTCCGTACCCGCCGCGCCAGTCTCGCCCTCGTTCGGGGGCATCTCATCCGCGCAGCATCACAATCAGCACGGCCCTCATTCCCCTGGAGCTTGGGTAGGGATCGCCATATGTATCATCGTCTGTATCGCGTGGATTTTGAGATACTCATACCTTGCATCTCCATTCTGGCTTTTTCGAATACAGCGCTGGCTCCGCATTCGCCCGCACAACCACGCAACCATCTCCCATCAGCCGATCTATGTCGAACGCTCTAGAGTGCAGTACATCACGCGACCGGCACCAGCCCACGTTAAAGTTGGTTCCGAAGAAGTGTTACCCCGTTTTCACCTATCCAGTCGGTTCAGCAGCGACGTGCTAGATGGATTGGCAGCGTTGGAATTGGCATCTGGAAGACGGCCACTCTCATGGCGATTGAGGCTATTGTCAGAGCTTGGGCAGCTGGAGAGAGCTCGAAAGACGGACGTGGGGATGCCGCGAAATCAAGGACAAGATGATCAAGGATAGCCATAGCCGTCCTGCAGGGACATGACGGTTTGATGTCAAGCTGCACCCGCACGCAGCAGCTTTCTTCCCCCCTCGGACAAGTCGCAACATACCCCAGATTTTGCACAAGCAGGGAGTCGGAAGCTTAAACGATTTGCGGAGAGGCGCCGAAGGAACCAATAAGTAACGACGAATGGGCTTGCGTAATCGCCTAGGCTCAAAGCGCAGTCCGGTGATCCCGGCTTCCAGTTAAAAGGTCGTGGGGTTCGCAACGCCGCCGCCTTTTTGCATTGTGGGCTCTGGGCTCTGGACTTCCTGACAAGTTGATCGTGTGCTTCTTGCCATGTAATGTGACCACCTCAGCCATCTTCTTCCTCTACCGTTGCACAACTCGGCATCGTCTGGCATGCGAGCTTCGCTGCGCCGTCTCATCTACGCCCTGTAACTGCTACATCGGTCCGATCTTCGACGCTGCTTCTTCTGTCTCTCTCCCCACATTCTCAAATACCCTTCACCGGAGCTCTCCGCCGCCTCTTACGCCCACCATCTCCATGTCTCAGTCTTCACCTCGACCGTCTGTCGATGGCCACAGCCATGGAGCAGCCCCCTTTATTCACAACCTCACGCAGCGCCTGCGCAAAGGTTCTAGTGCGGGCTCGCAACCCTCGGATTCTGCTCCGCCCACTCCAGTGACAGTCGACCCACTGTCGAAAACAGAGGCCTCGCGGGCCGCGAGACGAATGATACTGTCTCTAGTCCGAGACGACTGGGACTGGCCGAATATGCCGCCAGAATCACCAGTAGACGACAACAAGAGAATGCCGCCTCGCGAACCCATCTCGTTCCGCCTGCGAGAAGAAGCCCAGTCCGACCTTGAAGCCGAGGTCCACCATAACAAGCGACGATCAAAGAGCGACCCGTACAAGTTCGAGAGTCCTGACACGGTCGGAGACATCGTAGCGGACCGCAGAAGAAAACGCAGGAAACAGCTGGAAGAAGAAATGGCATTCAACGAAGGATTGAGAATATGGCAGGAAAGGCGGGATGCTTGGACAGGAGCATTACAGCATAGGCCGTGCAGTAATAAACCTACCGAGAGGCGACCCTCTCCGACGACAAAGCGACCGTCCTACAAGTCCCGTCTGTCCCAGGTTTTTGTCCGGGACAAGACGGCGGACCCCAGCCCTCGCTCCCACCCACACACTCATTCTCACTCCCTATCGCTCTCTACTGACGGCGGCTCAAGCTGGCCGGCCTCCCCAATCTCTCCCACTCTAGAATGTTCCAGCATAGACAGCGTGGACGTGGCTTCTCCAGGCGTCACCACCCGCACCACAACGAACACAACTGGCGAACCCAGCACTCCCCTTACGCCTTTCTCCACCACGGTACCGGCACCCCCGTCATCCTCGACTACCGAGCCAGGTCCGTGGCTTCCTATATACCCACCAATGCTGGCGAAAGATGATATAATTAGCGAACAGATAAAACCCGCCGCGTATCCGACCATTTACAGCAAAATAGTGGTGCAAGGACTGTCTCCCAATATCCCCATCCCGCTCAGCCATATGATCCCCGCTCTTGTGGAAGGTTGGAAGTCCGAGGGCAATTGGCCTCCTCAGCCCAGTGCTCCGCTCGCGGCAGACGTCAAGAGAGGGCGAAAATCCTCCACCTTCGCAAAATGGCGGAAAGAACAACCCGACAAGCAAAACGACGGAGAAGTCGCCGTGGTAGGCAGCAGCCGCGCAAATGACGATGAAGCGGGCCGCAGAGGCAGTATCCGTCGAAGTATCGGCATGATGCGCAAAATGGGTTCTCTACTGGGCGGCGCCATGAGCAGTACTGACGGCCTGGACGAGCTGGGGATTGAGTTCAGCGAGAAAGACCAAGCGGGGTTAGACCGGAATGTTGCGTTGAACAAAGGCTTGGTACACTAGGGAGTGTCAGACCATGTTGGCCGGTAGGGAGGATGGGGTTGAGAACGAAGGGATTAGGGCGTATGCAGCGCTGCCATCGACAGAGTCTGACGACGGTAAAATTATCGAGCTCGCGAAGAACAGGGCGCTTAAGCGCATGACACCAAAGCCATGACTTCGGCTCGCAGCCTTTTTCGCGAGAGCGTTTTTGATGAACGGGGAAAAGAGTGATGGTAGAACAGACCAGATGCTGGCCAAGACCGCCTTAATTTCTGGCCGCAACGACACTACACGCAGTGACGACTTACAAATCTCGAAGCTACCAGGGCTGGAAGGAAGTTCACTCGGATTTTTCGACCTCGATGCGGAACTTTTACGGTCATGGCCTCCAAGAGGGGGTGGGTTAGACAGGCTTGGGGGGGGGGGACCCAGGACGACCCTTCCTTCGCATGATATAAAACAGCTTTTCCGGATGGATGACCGTGTAGACTGACAGTTCTTAATGTCCTCTACCTATGTGTCTTCGCCTCCACCCTCGCTGCGAAAGCCTTTTTAGTGTCACTATCGTGGGGATGTGTCATGTGTATTTGTGCACGTTCATTTATGAGCGCGTGGTTCTGAAGATTTTCATTGCCTCTGCTCTGCCTCTACCTCTCGTGATTCCTACCCAGCATACACAGCACACAGCATACATCACGCAACGTACACCATCTTCGTGTGCGGTTTTATCCTGAATGCTTGCTTCGTCGGGCCCCGCTGTAAGAGTACGTACATCGCCCAGACAATATCGCCACACTTCCAAAAGAAAATGCATGAATGGCACACACGCCAACGGCCCGCGGCCCTCACATCCCGAGGCCCCCGGGCACGCATTCGTGTTCAGCATGTATTCAGCATACATGCATGCCTACGTGGTCGTGCTGGAAGGCTGAGGTGGCTGGAGATCGGACCTGGCACACTTGTTCCCTCCATCCGAAACAGGCGTTGTACCAAGAGCAGGGACGTGGAAAATACAGGTTGAGCATTCTTGATGCACATCCCCTTATTCACTGCCGGTCTCAGTACCAGGATCGGTTTCAGTATCGGTACTAGTGATGCTGAAGTCGCTTGCGGACATGCCGAACACCGCTGCCCAGGCTGCCTCGACGTCTTTGGTGTTCTTGTGCATGTATTCGCCGGCGAGATCGGAGTGGTAGTTCGAAAAGGGCAGGGCGTGGAGGGCTTGGAGATTTTCGTCCGGGGTATGGGTAGGAACAGACGTTGCTGGACCGGAGTGCAGCGACGTCGTCGGGGACGAGGGAGCGGCCGTGATGACGTCCTTTTGGTCGAGAACCCATTTATCAACACGTGTTTGTCTGTCAGCGTCGGGAACAGATGCTTCTGGGTTGGGTGCAGCTTGGTCTCCGCGAGTGGTGGACTGTCCGCTAGTAGTGTTTCCGACCCTCGCGGAAGACATGCAACCGACCTGGGACGAACCGAAGAACTCCTGCAACTTCTTCTGCTCGGACTTGGAGAGCTCGGGGTAGAATTGGAGCATGTCGACTTCTGGCCGGCTCAGTCGAGCAAGAGGATGGTCTGACGTTCCCCACCTCAGACGAATGCGCCGTCCCGTGTTTGTTTCGTCGGTTTGTTGTTGGTCATCTTCTTCGACGGTCCTGATCCATGTGCACTCCCCCATCTCACACATATGCTGCTCGATCTTACGGAGCAGGGAGGGTGAGATCTTGCCGGTAAGCTGAATCAGGCAAAGTTCAGGCAGAGTGCTGCGGGTGAGAGGGCAGACGTAGAAACTTGGTCGTGGTCGGATGTCCCACAGGGTAGATCTGGGTCTATTCAAGGCTATGCCGATTTGAGTGTCAGAATCGTAGTCCATCCGGACTCTGCCTGGCGAGTCGTTCACCGAGAGGCAAGCGCAAAGACGAAGTTCCGGACTGTCGAGGAGAGGTGCACAAGCCATGATAGCGCTGCAGAATTCGAGAGAGGCAGCCATGAGTGGGTATTGGTCCTCAAACTTCAACTCAAGGTTTCGCAGTGCAGGCATTTTGTTGGCGACGTCTTTGGCGGTCTGAACGTAGCCCCAGAGCGGCTCTGCAGTCCAATCAACCTTGAGGGAGTCCACGAGTTTGCAAATCGGCTGAGTTCGCCCTAGCCCGGCGCGCAGAGCGGGCAGATCCAATGCGAATGTGTTGCATTTGTACAGAACTGGTGACGCCTCCAAGTAGACCTTCCTGCTCACTCGGAACGCATCAACGGGTATTTTTCCTGCAGCAGGATTGATCCCATTGTGCTTGAACAGGCCGGTTCCGTCCACTGTGAGCACGATGGCCCCTGGGAAGCAGAAGAGCAGCTCATAGACCGTTATTCGTAGCTCGATAGGGAGATCGAAGAAGGATCCGCGGATTGGTCCGGGAGAGGATGCTGGTGCCACATCGGGTTCAGATGTCAATTTGGCCTGCCCGTCGTCAGCGGAAGAAGCAGCCATAGTGACTCGAGGCTGAAGGGGCCCAGCCGGAGAAGACATAGAAGTATCGCCGTGTGCCGTTCAAGAGTGCGTTGAGAAGTGCGTTGAGTAGAGCGGCATCGTTTTTCAGCAGAGGAAGACAGGCTGGCGGTGGTGGGAGACCGTTCACAGCCAAGGCAGGTGAATCATCCATGAGGCTGTGAATGTTTGCTCTGCTGCCATCCCATATTGAATCTGTCGATGTGATGCGATGCGATGCGCTTCACCACCATGACACAGTCAGATCCGATCACACAGGCGTCCGTCTGAATGTGAATAGGATTGCAGATGGACGGAGTATCGCGATAAACACACGGGAGAATGTCTTAGAACGGGAAGGCGTCAAGGTGACCCTGCACCTTGCAGATCTCATGCAGGTACCGTCCATGACATCAACACTGCTATGCAACGATGGAGAATGCGGCCCCTTTAATGCCAGACAAGTCCTTCCTTTGCCCGACAAGCTACGAGTGCCTTCCTCAGAGCATCAGGCCACGAAGCAGAGATATCCCCTTTCGACAAAGAACATCATGTCCCGAGCCACGAGGGTAGCGCCGGCAATGCGGAGAGCTACGAGGAGCAGCACCTCCACGACAGCGGGGGATGTAGCGGTCAAGAAGCAGCAACGCGAGGATTCTGCGATAAAGCGAGAACAGCAAGCTCCCGAGAAAGCCTCGGGGGCGCTCGCTAAGCGGTCACTCTCAGAGGTCGAGAAGCAGACGCCGAAAAGGAGGAAGGTCACCAAGGAAGAAAGCACGCCTTTGAACTCGGAGTCGCCCTCATACCCTTCCAAGAAATCTCCCTCCTCCACGAAAAGGACACCATCCAACCTGAAAGACAAGAAACTCAAATCCTACGCTCAATTTGCAAACACCTCTCCCTTCCCAGACTTCCACCATCCCACCCCCGAAGAGTGCAAACTCGCCCATCGCATCCTCTCCTCTCTACATGGCCCACGAACCCGTCCGACACAACTCGTCGCCTCCACCGACCGCGCGGGCTGCGGCGACTCCCCCTCCGTGCTCGACGCCCTCGTGCGCACGATCCTCTCCCAAAACACCAGCGACGTGAACTCGTCCCGTGCCAAGAAAAGCATGGACAAAGTCTACGGCCGCAGCGACAAGTGGGACGCCATTGTCGCGGGCGGACAGGCCAAGCTCCAAGAGGCCATCAAGTGTGGCGGGCTGAGCGCCGTGAAAAGCAAGGTCATTCTCAGCATCTTGAACCAAGTGTATCAGAAATACGGGCTGTATTCGCTCGATCATTTACACGAGGCGAGCAGCGAGGACGCCATGGCTGAGATGCTGAGTTTCCAGGGTGTGGGCCCAAAGACGGCCTCTTGTGTGCTGCTGTTCTGTCTGCAGAGGGAGAGCTTTGCTGTGGACACCCATGTCTGGCGAATTACCGGCCTGCTCGGGTGGAGGCCGAGGACCGCCACGAGGGACGAGACACATGCGCATTTAGATGTCATGATCCCTGATGAGGATAAGTACGGGTTGCATATCTTGTTGGTGACGCATGGGAAGAAGTGTGACGAGTGTAAGGCTGGCGGGAAGAATCTGGGGAAATGTGATTTGAGGAAGGCCTTTAGGCAAAAGAAAATCGAAGGAGAAGCGGGAGAGGACATCAAGAAGGAAGAGATCGAGGTTGTGAAGCAGGAGGACGCATAAGCAAAAGTCTATGGCGGCATATTGCTCATCGGGGTACTCTCAGCATGTGGAACGACGACGAGATGCGTAAATTGCCGCATTTGTGTGTACAACTTGTTCGGGACTGACATTTCGTTAATGCCTTGGGTGCTCAATGTACTTACAAGTTACCTAAGTCACTCGATCGCTCCCGTCCACTTTCTGCTTTGGTCGTCTCCATGACATGCACTCAAACGAGTTCAACGTAGTCATGAAACTCATCGTAGATCCACTGGTCTATGCCTTCCCACTTTTTCTTCTGGTCTTCGTCAAACAATCTCTTCTCTCGCTCGGCTTCTGTCTCCTTCTCAGCCATCGCCGCTTCAGCATTTGAAGCATTCTCTAGGTCCCCAGGCGTCTTGATCGACGATCCGGCAGGAGTATCTGCGCTGGGAGTGAGGCCCTGGTCTTGCGCAACAAAGGCATCATCGGCATGGTCCTCCGCTGTCTTCGGAAGCCCAGCAAAGTCCGTTAAGATGCCGGAGGAGTCCTCAATATAGTCCATGTTGTCTCTCAAGCATTCGAGGCGTTGGATTCCAATGCTGCTCCGACCCCGGAAATGTGTTCTATCATTCTTGAGGACATCCGACATTGCTACGTGTTCAAGTGGTGGGTTGAACCCCCCGAAGTCCATATCTGAGGCCAGGAAATCAATGTCGTCGTTGTCTGGCATGGTAGGCTCCTTCTCGCGGACGCTTGGGCTGGCAATGCTTGGCTTGTCCACAACTGTGAGCGCTGGTTCGGTGCCGGAAAGTACGTCGGTAAACGGACCGGAATCTACAAAGGAAAAGTCGAGAAAGTCATCTTCATCGAACGAAGGGAACAGGTCGTGGTTGGCCTCCTCGAGCTTCGCATCATGTTTCTCTGGGTTCTTTGGAGATACCTGTTTGCCAGGAGCTTGGGAGTGGGTGAGTTCGAGGTCCGATTCGAAGTCTACATCCGGCTCGTCTCCCCAGAAATTCGCTACTTGATGTTGCGACAGCCTCGACCGTTTAGCGGCAGGCTCATCAGTGCGCTTTGCAGTGTTGGCCTTTACAGAGCTGGAGCTTCTGTATCTTGCGTGCTGTGGCTCTTCGAGGCTCCTGACCCTCTTTCCTAGGTGTTTGTCTTTTGATTCTGTCGCGAGAACACCGGAAAGCTTTGCCTGGGTTTTGCTGTCCGGTTTGTGTTTGGCGTCTTGGCCGGGCCTGAGTTTTGGTTGCATCGACGCCAAAGATGTTATCTTCTTCTGCCCTGTCTCCTCCTCTTTGATCTTTGTTTCTGCCTTGGGTCGACGTTTCGGCTTCGACACACCCTCTTTGCAGCATTTGTGCTTACAATTCTTGTCCCGCTCATTGCAGTCGTGTTGGCAAGTCCACCGTCCATTGAGCAGTTGGGTAGGCTCTCGATATACGGAAGCATCAGCGTCTTCGTCATGGTTGTGCTTTGTCGGCCTGCTCTGCTTCTTATCTTCGGTTTCGAGGATCGCATCAATATCTTCGATGACTTCAATCGCGCTGCCGTCGGCGTCAATAGCCAGCAAATCTTGGTCATCGATCCCCCCATCGTCGAACTCGTCCTCGCAGCAATTGGACACCTGAGCTTGGCGAATGGGTTTCTTCGCGCCGTCGATTGGATTATCTTCATGTCGTTGCTTCGGATACGTAGACAACGGAATATCCGACAGCTTTAACTCGGCATATTTGCTGGTGCCTGCAACATTATCGCACATCACGTAGCAGTTGACATGACTGGTCGGTTTGGTGAGACATATAGTCAAATATACCAACTCGCCATGCACTATTTTCTTTGGACCAAATCTCCGAAATTCAAGTAGAGTCCCATTCGAGTCTTCAGCCAGGAAGCACACAGAGAATGGCTTCTTGTTGAAGATCTGTGGTGGAACCTGGTTCAGAAAACCAATCTCGGCAACCATCTTGACTGTCGCACCTTTACCCGGTCGAATGTCTCTACCGCTTTCCTTCACCGAGACCCTCAGATCGGGAAACGACTCCAGCTTCTTCAACAACTGGTGGCCGAAGGGCGGATTCTTGCCAAGCACCAGTTCGATACGGGCTGGCTCTGTGTTGAGAAGTGCGTCGATGCTATTGATTGACGCCGCCGCCAACTTTCGAACCGCGACCTCACCAAGGCCTTCGACTTGTCTCAGTTGACTAGCCGTGTTGTCCCAAACGTGTGCTGCAAGGCTGCGGCCCAGCTCAAGGGCATTCCGGGCCGAAATAGCATCCTGTAGCTGAATTTGACAATCAATGAGACATCGAATCAGCCTATTGGCATGCGCGAAGACAAGTGACCTGTCAATCCTGTATTGGCTGTGGTGTCTCTTGTGATTCTCGCCGTCAGGCAGGGCGACGTTACCCATTTCCGCCTGCATAAGCAACGAAATTTTATGCGTGGGGAGAGCGATGTCGACCTTGAAGGGAAATTTGATCTCTGGAGCCTTGTTGATCTCCTTGTAAAAGGACTTCTCGCCAGCGAGTATTCGCAAACCCCGGAATTCTGGTGCTTGGGCAAGCAGCGAAAGCTGTCATCGTCAGTCAGATAAGCCAGTACCTCAGAGGACCAACATACAATTTCGGACGTTTTCGCTTTTGGAGGCAGCCTAATGAAAGACTTCATAGTATCGAAGTTGACACAGTACCGTGCCATTGCTTCTCCGAACATAGTCGGAGTCAATCGCTCCTTTGCTTCCACAATTCCAGCGCCCAAGAGTAGATCTATGTCCTTCTTACACAAATGATTCAGGATCTCATCATTCGTACTTTCCTCCACATCTTCTCGGAATTGGTAGTGCAAAGGGTTCTTCCTCAATCGGACGTACAAGAACGTGCTTGCGAGCCATTGCTTTGCCGTAGCGATGTCACACACAGTCCCAAGGACAATTTCTGCGTTGAGATGCTCGATCAAATTCTGGTGGAGACAGCTCTCCAGAAGCTCCTCTCCAGAGACCATCTTCTCATATCGGGAGACTTTCTCTTGACGGCAAAGAATCACCGCACACGCCGAGGTTTCGAATTGAGGTCTTCCAGCTCTGCCCAGCATTTGCATGACCTCAAGATCTGCATACTCTTTCAACCCACTGTCAGTCCAGGCACAAGTTCCTTTCAGGATAACCAGATAGCATGGTAGGTTAATGCCCACAGCCAAGGTGGAGGTGCTGCAGATGATATTGATCTGTCCGTTTAGAAAGGCTTGTTCAATTGTGCGGCGGTCTGCTACGTTCAGACCTCCGTGATGGAACGCAACCCCGGCCCCAGTAATAACTGTGGTATTGTCAATGCGAGAACTGTAGTTATGGTGGTGGCATACCTCTGAGTTCCGGGTTCGTTAAAGAGAGTTGCCTGTCTGGGCCATTCCACAATCGATGCGCAGGATCTGAGGCTAACCACGACTCTGCTAGCATTTTCGCAGTGTTCACCGAGGCTCTCCGAGTAGAACAAAAGACCATGACAGGTTTTCGACGTCCATGGTTTGCGATGATCTCGGGAATCCTGTTTGGTCTCAGCTTCTCTCCCCACGGTCAGTTATCAAAGAGGGTACCTACTGTTGCGTCAGCATAGACTCGAATGCAAAGTCGTTGCCTCTAGTTTCAAAGCCATAGACATGCTTCTGGAGTTGAACGGGACGAAAGGTCTCGCCGAATACTTCCCTACGTGCCGGAAGATGCTGCATCGTCGAGTTTTTGCCCAGCCAGATTGCGATATCTTCAGAGTTTGGCACGGTGGCGGACAAGGCGACGAATCTGACGGACGAGACAACCGATTTCATTCGGGACACAACAGCTTCGAGCGTGGCACCTCGCTCGTCTTTGAGGATATGAACCTCATCGACGAGAAACAGCCTGACAAGCTGCATGAGTCTCGCGTGATCTTGCCACTTCCGAGTGACACTGTCCCATTTTTCAGGAGTGGTAATGATGATGCTCGCTTTCTGTACATCTCGTAGATGGCCTAGATCAGTGTCACCGGTGAGCTCAGCACACTCTAGATTCAAGACGCTGAACTTCTTCTGCCAGTCGTCGTATCTTTCTGCGCACAATGACTTCGTTGGAGCCTGGTAGATGACCTTGAAGTCTTGACCTTTGCACTCAGCTACCAGTCTGCAGATGGCGAACTCCATGATGACCGTCTTTCCGCTGCCCGTTGGAGCCGACACGACGAGATTGTCGTCAGACTTGAAAGCGCTAGCAAAGCATTTGGACTGGACCGCATTAAAGATGTCGAATTTGAAGACCGAGCGAAGCTGATCTGGGAGTGCTGTAGCTGGCACTAGCTGGATTCCTTGGACAACAGGCAGGGACTCAGAGGGCAGTTTGGCCCCGGATACCCTCTCCAACGCATTCCAGCCTGCCGCAGAAGTCATGTTCGTACGAGACTCGAAGTCGTCTTGTAGAGCGTCCTCAGGCGTCAAGCTGGCGATGGTATGCTGAGGAGTTCGAACGGCTTTCGCTCTCTGACGATGTTGGAGTGCTGACACCGTGGGGCTGGTGATGGGTCCATCTGGGGAGGAGTTAGCGGATGGAAGCATTGTATTGTCGAGTAAATCATCTGTCGATGTGATGAGCTTCGGACTTCTTCTCGAGCTCCTCAATTCACCTCGTAAGTATCTCCCAGTACTAGTGGTTATCAACGGGGTGATTGGGCGGCGAGGATGTGAGATCGGGGCGAGAAGCGTTCGTTGTGGATGTCTGCTGTCACCTTGGCTTTCTTGGAGGAGCTGTCTGTCTGATGGCTTGTCAGTCTCGAGCCTCAGAAGATGGTATATCGACTCACCAAAGTCATCTAAAGGTCTCTCAATCTCAGGTGACCGAGGCGAGAAAAGAGAACCCTGAGTCAATGCAGACCGAGCAAAGAACGGTGACTGTTGCTGGGGAACGCCGAAGGACACATGTGCGTTCGAGCCAAACTGAGAGGGACGGGAACCGTAGAGGGTGTGTGCCTCACGGGGGGAAGCATGGAGGGAGTTCCGGTGGTAGTTGGCGGGAAAGCGTCTTGCGTTCTCCATGGCACTGATGGAGGGTCATGCATGCACAGGGACACAGGATGGATGGTGGAAGTAGGACAAGGGCATCCGAGCAAGGGAGATTTTCAACCAAACTGGAAAAAGTGATGCGGCAAGGCAACGTGCAGGTGAGGGTGTCGCAGAGGGAAGCCACAACTGACAGCGAGGGCAAGGAGGTCACGTGCCCGCATTGCCCCTTTACATTGAATTCACTTTCACCTCTTCCTCGTCGAACTTCAAATGGACTCTTCGACCACTTACGGTACTCTGCTATGTCCAAAGAGTGCTTTCGGCTCGAGCTCCCAGCACCCCTTCCGCCTCCTATCCTTGGTGTTTCCGCGCTGCTCTGGGCTTGCAGCATCAATCCATCACTATAACCCCATGATGGTGTCATTTCCAGTCGTAAACATTAGCTCTGCCACAGCGTTTGCCTCAATCGTGATGCTTTGTAAAGTAGCCGAGAGCTTCCTTATTTCTCTTTTTGTGGCTGGGTGAACCAGGTCTCGAAGTGGCCAAAGCCGTCTCCTCCTGAAGCAAAGGGGTCTTTGGAATCTGGATTGACATGTCGTTCAGCCCAGCCGAACCATTGAGAGCTGCTTTGTCGTCCTGATTGAGAATGATCGCCGGAGCTTGGAGCTGCCGGGCTTCTTCGGAGTTGTAAACCCAAGTCGCCAGGAGGACTATCGATGCTCCGATCAAGAACTACAAGCCATTAGTGTCACTGTGCCCGTGGATCTCAGAACTATACACGTACATGACCGGTCATCGCGAAGTCAAAGAATAGGAAGCTCGCCAGGCTGCTGAGGACCATGCTGATGCTAACAGCAAAATTCTTCGAGATGTTGTCGGCGTAAAAGATGCAGAACGCCGCCACAATGCCGCCAAAAGACTGAATCGCGATTGATAGGGCAACCACCCAATTGTAGCCCGCAAAGAAGCCGTACTTGGCTACGGTCTCACCATCAAGAAACAGAATGCCGACAAAGAATGCCGGAAAGAGGGAGTATGTCGATAGCTGTACATTTCGAATCCAGAGAGATGTTGGCCTGGGCGACTCCTTGATGACCTTTTCAAAATAGACTCCCGCAAGACCTGAACATATGCAGACCCCAAGCACGGCAAACAAACCAACAGAAGCGTCCATACCGGGGGTGTAGAGGGCGAGCTCGTCTTCTTCAATACCTTCGTACGTTGCTGATCGCTTCTTGAGGTGTGGTTCAGGGTCTCCCCTCCTGAAATGCTCGCTTAGAGGATTCAACGAGCGCGGCACGTAGATGTGGGCATGGTGGCTGGAGGCTAGGGATGCCGACGAGTCGTGAGGGAGAGAGACGATCGCAACTCCCAGCATGAGCAATATCAGAGATAACCATTGCCGTCCCGAAATTGTTCTTCGTAGAAGCATGACACTGAAGATAGCTGTCACAAAGATTTTGAACTGGTACGTGACGTGGAACGTCGCCGCATCGAGATTTGATATGCCCACATACTGCAGACTGTTTGCGAGTGTGTAGAGCCCAGCCGGAAGGGCCATTTTCCAGCTGTCGCCAGCGAAAATGGCGCCGCTCAAAGTACCGAGAAGAGAAGTTGCGGGTGTGGATCGAGGCGCCGACAGAGAGATTTCGTAGAGGGATATTGTCAGGCATACCGCCAGTTTGAGGACTTCGACCAGGAAAACGGCGGTCGAAGGAAGATAACGCCGTCCGTCCACGGTGGGCATAACGCGAGAGTAATGGAGAAGCTGTCACAGAGATCAGTCTAGAATTCTCGATGATGCTCGAGACACGTACCAATATGAAGGTGGAAAATTGGACTGTCAGCTGTTTCACGCGTCAGTCTGCTTGCAGCCGCATGGGCATCGAGGAACTCCTTACAATGCTCAAGGAGAGCTTCCGTAAGGATATACCCATGAGCTTGGGCGTGTTGCCCAGCCTTTCCACGCCCATGGCGCTCAAGGCGGTAGCAATACAGGGTCAAGGACGCCGGTTCGACGGTATACTGCCGAAGACGCTCTGCGCCAGGCAGGGCAATCCGTCATCTAGAGGATGCAATGAAATAAGTTGAAGAAGGAGCGGACACGGTCTCGGGGAATGTGAGAGGTAGTGAGGCTACCTCCAGCGCGTTGGGCCCGTGGAAAGCAGCGATATGAAATGGAAATGACCACAGGGTCACCAGACACGCGAGCATAAATGAATGACTTGGTTAGTAGTTGTGTGGCCAGGCGATACAGGAGCACGGGAAACTGTTGGCGAGGGTGGAATTGTTCATGCCGCGTCGATTGGCGTTTCGCGAACCTCGCCAGATTCGCTCCTTGGCCCTGCGTCATGCGCTGCCGGCTTTCCAACTTTTCGCTTGTCCCGTTTTTGGCGGTGTGCGTCCCAAACAGAGGGTCAGCGAGGGCCATACCATCATTACGGGCTTGGTGCGCCCCGTCAAAGTCGCCTATGCTCCAAGATTAATACCTAGAGTTTCGGCTGATGCGGCCCAGCGAGCCTCTGCCATCACCCGGCCAGCCTTGCCAGCCACATGCTCCTATTTCCCCTCGCTTGGATGCACGACGATTCACAAAACTTGACGTTGAAGTGGCAGTCCAACGAAGGGCGGTTCCACTATTTCATCACGGATGAATTGACCCTTGGTATATTCAGCCTCCGCTGACCTTCCGAGTCTGTTATTGTACAATTACCCTGCTCATAAATGCCCTCCGTCATCATTGAACGGCCACAAGCATGCCTAATGTACAAGTGTGCCACCGCCACGGAGAAAATCGTCATCAATGGCCTAGTCAAGACCCAAGGAATATGGGGTAAAGGAAGCACAATCAACGGTTAAGCGTCATGAATAGCAGTCAGTGCGCCGTGGCAACTTTCATCCAGCCGTTGTAAGGCCAATCAATGAAGTCTTGCGAAGAGACCTCTTCTCTCTTCGGAGGCGCTTGTAATTTGTCCAAAGTAGCTAGGTATTGACTCTCCTTCCGACTTCGTGAGTTGTCTCTCGAACTATTCGTTGACGTCGAAAAGAAGGTCGACCGGCTCATCCTGTTGAGACCATTGTTACGAGGTTGAAGCAGTGTTGGCGAAAAAGGGGTGAATGAGGACGCAATATCGGTGTCAGGGGCGACAGACGTGCCAGTTTGGAAACTGGCGATCGAGTATCGCACACTGGGATCGTTCGAGGGCCCGGTCTGGAAGGTCGTGCAAGAAGACTGATCAAAGTTTGTGTCGGAAGAAGGGGATTGTACCCGCTCCGGCATCCTTGCCAGCCCCGTCATCTGGATATCAGGCGTGGCAGAGCTCCGTGGGCCCTGCTGCTTGCGCTTGAGAGGTTTCCGATCGGTATTCATCAGTGCCTGTATCCGTGATTCCGTGCTGGCGCTGTATGACTGGCCCAGCACAGCCTTCTTGCACCTTATAGCAGCTAAGAGAGATTCTTCCTGCCTTGTCACGCTCATCAATCTTCTGCTCTCAATGCTGGCGGTGTCCGAAAGTGGGAGGTCTTGGAAAGATGGACGGTGTAAAGATGCCTGATCCGTAGTTGGTGTGGGAGGAAAGGAAGTGAGTAGATCGTCTTCCTCTGGCATCGGGTTCGACGACAAATCACTGTAATATGTAGACCGGGGATCTCGTCGTCTGCTGGATAGGCTCGTTGGTTCCCTTACATCACGCCGATGCTGAGCAGCGCGAACTCGTTTCAGACTTGGCGTGGCTTTTACCGAAGTACTCTGTTTGGTGCTAATAGCTTTGGCTGTCCCTATCTCAATCTCTGATTCAATTAAGGACTCGACGGCTATGCTGTCGCGTATGGCCGGCAGTGGGACGTCAGCGGATTTTCGGGTTGGGGTTAGTGGTTCATCGTCGTCAGAGGAGGATAAATCTAGAATGCTCGTCTTCTGCAGGTCAGTCGAAGCAAGTGATCCTGCTTTCGCTTTTGACGAGACCGACTGAGACTCATTGCGAGACAGTGTAGATCTAGATGTCTTGGCGTTGAGAGTCGCGACACGAGGCGGTATGGCCGAAGTGGGTAGCATGTGGCTTGATGGTGTCCTGGAGCTTGTGCTTCGAATTGAGTGATCCAGCACGTGAGAGGTGGTGCGAGCTTCGTCTTTTGCGACCGGACCTATCCTTCCACCTTCAAAAGCCATTTCTATTCCTGCCACGAAGCTAGGCTGGAGCGCGGGTTCGTGGACGCTTTCATCGTCACTGCTGTCACCTTCCAACCCATCGAACCAATGCTTTGCCCCAGCTTTCGGCCGCCTAATATTCATTTTGTACTGGGGTGCTTCTTGTCGAGAGGGGAGTCCAACAGAGGATTTCGACTTCTCCGGGCTGGGGGTTGTTATTGGCCGATCAGAGTTGAAATGAACGCCTTTCTTCGGTTTGGAGGGGTGATTGGGGTGTAAGAAGCCAGAAGATGCCACCTGATCTGATGACCTTAGGGAGCGTTGATTACCGAACCGCATCTTCCCAGGCGAATCCGGTGACTGAGATCCAGCTTTCGTAGGGGTCTTCTCTCCAGCCTTGTTTCCGTTCCTGGAGAACCGAAAGAGCCTCAATTGCCGAAGGGGGTCCTTGTCCGTTGTGGGCTTGACGACTACAGGAGCACCTTTCCGCAGGGCAAAATCTCGTCTGGAAGAATCCGACGTTTGTTGTGAAATTGCTCGAGGAGTCTTCTGAGCATCGTAGAAGGAGTGGAGGGTCGAGGATGAGCCGTGCGCTTTCAGTCGCTTGGAGCTGGCTGAGTCTGTAACATCTGCCTTGAGCAGAAACTCCTCGTGCAGCAACACCGACGATGCCTTCAAATTCAGATCCCTAGCTGTTTCGAACTGTTCTGTTGGTGGATTGGAAGAGCCCAGCTCAGTCGTGGCATCGGAAAATGACAGCGTTGGCAACCTGGCCGTTATCGAAGAGCTAATGCTTTGGTTACGTGCAGTATTCAGATCTGTCTCAGAAATTCCAAGTATGTGATGTACTTTCTGCTCGTTCCCTTCCGGCTGCCAGTCCTGTCGACGAGCACTGGATTTTGTTCGCTTCAGGGCAGTCGGCAGGCGGAATCTTTGGCCGCTACCCATATCAAATTTGCCTCGGATTTATGTTGTGTGTCTGTTCATGCCGGCTTCTATACCATGTATTGCCCTGACAAGTGGTCGCGGCCGCTTTCTCGGTAGGGGATAGGCGAATGTGAATCTCGCAGAATCTATGCACTCTTCTGGAGGAAACGAAATGGCAGTTTGAGGTACCGCAGGCGGCGGAGGTGAAGGATTACGTCGTTCGTAGACCCAGTGTTATGTCATGGAGTGAACGAAAGGGCTGTTCTTGTCGCGTCAACGTCCTTGAGGAGTCATGGTTGAGCCATCCAGGAGAAGCCGAACTGAGTGCAGTGTGATGCGAGAGGAATTCTTCTCAGGACAACTCAGCCAAGTGAAGGAAAGCAGCATTTGGCGGCGAGGAGCAACAAGTGTATGATGAGCACTCAGATTGCCAGTCCAGGAATCGGTCTTGCAGGTGAGCAGCCCATCAGCTGGTGGTGGACCAGCCGGCTCCTTCAGGCGGGATGACGGGTTGGAGACAGCTCGAAAGGCACAGCCAAATAGGCGCCGATGGACAATGACCACTTCCCACAAAAGCCCGAGCATGGCTGCTACAGCAAGTGGGCAGCAACCTAGCCATGGGCCAGGGGTCGTCCTCCGTCGCATGCCATCCCGCACTTGGGAAACGCTTGCCCATGAAAGCCGGTGGAAGTTACAGCACGAGTACCCCAGGACTGACCGGGTTCTGATTCGCCTGACGAGATAGGGTTGAGGTAGCATGGCCGCCTTCTGGTGCAGCTCCTCGGCTTCTCTCGTGTTCTTGGAGCGCCTCTGCCGTCTACTAGTAGAGCCCGTAGGCTAGGTGACTGGTCACTGCTCCCACATCGGGGACAGAGAGGGGGCTAACTTCTTCACCTTGGTTGCGGCAGTGTGCACTCTCAAGCACGGTTGAAGAGTTCAGTCCCCGACCGCGGAAGCAGATCGGGGCTCCTTCAGGAAAGGAAGCAGTAGACGATGGAGACGCTTAAATCTAGCGTGCCTTGCGTGCCTGAAAATCCGCCTGAAGAAATCCGTGGGTGCGACTCAGTGCTTGACCGCTGAATGCTCGAACGAGGCTAACCAAGCTCCCAAGGCACTGGGATCCTGCTTGTGTCCTTCCACTCCGCCATGGGTGCCGGCTCAGGGGCAGGCCATTGTTTGCAGTAAATACTGAGTACTATCGTAAGTTACAGCAGCATGCGATTCAGCCTCACGGCAAGCACTCGCCGAAGTCACGAAAAGGCTATGCAAGGGGACGTTGCATAATATTCTCCGTGTGGAAGGTTGGCTGAGTCCAGATCACTAAGTTCAGCCATGAATGATAACGTGGCAGCCGCTGTGATGATTGCTGAGGTCCCAGTGGACACAATCTCCGCCATTTGGAGGTCGATGACTGGAGGTACAGATGGTTTGGCGCAATTCACACGTGTGAGTATGTCTCAGCCTCTCAGGAACAGAACGGAGTAGAGACTGGGAGTCGTCTCGGAGCCAGGTGTCGATGAGACCGAAGTCGCTACATACGTAGCAGTCCAGACAGCTAATGTTTCTCGTGTAGCTTAGGGGAGTCTTCAGACGATCCCGAGTCCCTCGTACACAATATGTTCCATCAGCTTTGGGGCTCCTTTACTGATTTCCACTCTGGTTCATAGAGGCTGCCCAGTCAGCCACGATCGCCACGTGCTTTCCCTCGTGGCCGCCCACTACTTGTGACACCACAACAACCACTTCGCATCTCACCAGGCTAGCTGACCGAGTACTCTTCTGGTCGCCTGCATGTGTTGCAAGACTTCTCCTCCCCTGTTTCTTGAGCATACCATTCACCTGCTGTCTGCAGATATGTCTGCAACATCAACCTCGGTCTTCGGCTGTCGTGGTTTCGACAGTGCTTGAATCAGTGTCGTACAGTATATCGTCCCGTACTACGTGTGACGGTTCGTCCATGCTCATAACGCTGGCTGCAGAAGGTGAATAGTCAACGTTGATCAACATGCGCGAGATGCTGATCTTTCGTCGGCCTATCGGTGTCGCTGTTCCTGCATTGACGATTGCGTCCGTAGGTAGCTCCCTTGAGGCAGGACGATATATCCAGCGAAAAATAGGGTCACCGAACTCGTCGTACGACACCAAGACTTCGCACCCTTCGGCTGTCGCGTAATCCCGTCCATGAGCATATGCTTCAAGCGCCTGCACAATCTCAGTAGTGCGTTTCATAGGATCTTCACCATCTGGAGATGCCTCATAGAGATGGGCTATTGACGCCAAGGCACTGGTGCACTTCTTTTTGACCTGGTGCAACTCAGATTGTCTGAGCGATCGAACCTCGAAAAGTCGTCGCTCCCGAGGCAGAAGCAGGCGCTCTTCTACCAGACGATCCATCACACGATTGAGAACATCTTTGGTCCAACGAACAGGATTGAGCCTGGTACACAGGAAGTCGCAATCGATTCGCGATCCGGGTTTGACTTGAGTTGTCAGGTAGTTGACGGCCCTCCGCAAGATTATGGTGGCCAAAGGTGATTCTCCGGATTCTGGCTCCCGCGAGGACAACAGGCAGGTATAGCAGAAGCGTTCATTAAGAGCGATTTCTGTGGCCGATGTTTCGTCATACCCATAGCATTCTCCATGCTGCCATCTGTCGCACACGTCGCAGTATAACTGTTTAGGTCAGTCCATCGAAGAGCATATTGGTTGAGAATCTTACCATTCCGCTGGACTCTTTCGGACTTCCGCATTCACAGCTGATGTCGGCTGATCGGGTGATGCGTTTGATCTTTCCTTCGGCGAGTAAGTCTTCATCAAATGCCCCTCCTCCAATACCTGCCTTCTCTTTCTGGGCTGCATAGCAGTGTACTAGAAGCTCCGCCAGCTTTGTCACAGCCAGACGAGCACCCGTCTCATTTGGCGAGCCCTGAGTTGTCGCGGTAAACTGAACTTGCGAGCCCCCCATGCCGACCGACTCCGGCCGAGCGGAGCTCATGTTCCCCAGGCTTCGACGGCTGTTGAGCACATTCCCTCGGGTTGCACCTGCTGTTATATCCCTCTTAAGTGTTCTTGGGGTAGTGAGCTTCGCACGCTTGCCACTGGGAATTGGAGCATTGGCGCGGCGTTTGGTTACAGGCGTCGATTCTTTCAGTGTCGAGAGGAGGTTGTTGCTGTGACTGGATGAAGTCTTTTGCATTGCCTGAAGTCGCTTGCTCATTTCGGCATCTTGGGGATCAATTGACGAGTCTTGAGCTTCCGAGTCTGCCATACGGACAGTGACACGGATTTGGTAGTGACCTGACTCCAGTACGCCAACGACATCTTCAGAGCCTCTCGCTAACGAGTCGCACACTACTTCGGCATCCCCCTCTTGAAAGTCAGTTTTATCCACAAATCCCGGTGGCTGATATAGTTCGGGACATGACTTGTTGTATGCGAGACTCATGCCCAGTCTTCGGCGAGCTGTCAATAGTCAACGCTTTGAACCGGCTGGAGGGCTGGTAGAGCAAACCTGGAAGACGAGGCAGGTCGCGCAATGACCGAAGCAGTGCTCGGATGCTCGCCTTGAAGCTCTTGTGGACATTCTCAATGGTAAATGTGTGATTCGTGGGGTTCACTTGGATGCTACTGACGCGCCCTTGATCATAAGCAAAGACGAAGTGGTAGTTCTCCAGGACGGAAAGTTGGCCTTGTGAGGTCTTGGTCACAAAGACCTGGAGATCCTGCAGATAACCACGCTCAAGTGCGTCGAAGACTCCTTGTTCCTAGACACTCGTCAGCGACACAGAAGGGAGGCTGAATGTCCACGCCTACAAGCATTTCAAGTATCTGATCAGCGCGTCGGTGACCGCCACGGACTAGAATTTTGACTTCTTGACCCTGACTGGCGTCCTTTGGAGGGAGGGCCTGAAAAGACGAATACAATGCTTTTGCAGTCTGCTCACCGTCGACTACGATTTGGTCAATATATCGAGTGCAGAAACATGGTGCTATCCAGGGAATGAGCTCTCTTGCATGGGCGATACAAGCCAGTGCTGCGTTGAGGAATATCTGGACCAGGGCAAGGCTTTCGTCTTGGGACAGGGTCCGCTTGAATGGCTGGGCCAGAAGTAGTCGCTGTGACATTGTGAAATGGAGCTGTGTGGCATGTGCATTGGGGGACAAAAAGAAAGTACCTGAAGCAAGTGAAGTCAAAGTGAAGCGGACTCGCAGTGGAGAGGTGATTTTCTCAACTCGAGCATCATGACAAGAATTCACTATCTTGTCACGGCCCCTGCGAATACGCGTGACTGGGTTTCCAGCAGTTTAAGGACTCGTCATTGCATGCTCTCAAGTCGAGTGGAATATTTCGTGACATCCGCATTGAGCCAGTTGAACCATCAGCAAGACGGGAAAGATAACCAACGTCGTCCGTTTCGACTGCCGCATCTCTAGTCAAATGATCCATTCCAAGATGTCTCCCTGGCTGTTCAATCTACGCCGACGCCGTTACTTCAGCTTCGAGGAGTGTAGGAGTCACCGAGGGAGTAAAGCCTCGGCCACGGTGAGTTGGATTTTCGCCCTCGAAATCTCGTGCATCTAATGAAGGCACTATAGCGTAGTTCTGCCATTGCGTGGCAGAAGCAGCCTGATACCTCTCGTGAATACATCGAAGTACATATAGTATAGGCAGAAAGCTGACGTCGCGCCTGGTGCTGGCTTCACTTTTACGGCTTGGTCATCTGGTGGCAACAGAGCAGAGGAAAAACCTTTGTTTACGGCTACTTCCGGAAAGCCACATCTTGCCTGATGCCAGTGGCGCGGGCGCTCGGGAGAAAACCACCACTCAAGGCTCCCAGGAAGCGCGCTTCTGTCTTCTCCGCCTCGATCACAGAGAGCCGACGGCAGGATTGGGTTGGTCCGCCCGCGCTCCCACCCTCGCTCCCACCCTCAGTCACCGAAACACTCGCATACCAAACACCACGCTGTTTGACGACCCAGATTCACTGTATCAATCCGCCCTACCTTTCAATTCCTCCGCTACCACACCGAACCAGCAAAACAAGGTCACCGTCAGCCTTCAGCCATTTGTGCTCCCGATATTCCCATATCTCAATTGTCCTTCACCTGTCACGGCCCAACCGAGGGCACGCACCCACAATCTGGGCTCGACAACCCGACCCTACGTATCGACACCTCCACTCCTTAGCCAAGACTTCATACGCATCGACGCTGGTCAGGAAGAGACCAATCTGTCATCGTCGCTTTTTGTCGTCAGCCCCAGACTAATCTACCTCACGCATATTACGCGCGCCCCCGATTTACCCTGCCAGATGATCTTCGATCAGAAGGTGATACGGTGACAACGTCAGTTAGAATTGCAATGGAGGACGGGGAAATGATAGAGGAGGGCCGACACGACCATCACCGTCCTCGGCCTAGGAGTCATAGACTCGGAAAACGTCCACGAAGCAGAGAAAACCACACACATCGCACAATGACTGCGGATGCGGATGCCTTATTCGGCCAGTTTTCGTTTGCACCAGCTACACAAACTACAGTCGTGACTACGACCACGACCACAACCACAAAATTCCCTCCGTTGCGTATGCGGCAGCCGCGTCGGATGCAGGATTTGGACCTCAAACAGTATCCCCTCGCAGCTACGCCCACGCCACCTAGTCTGAGGAAGATACACTTCGCGATAGGCGGGAAGCAGACGATATTCCATGAAGCAGAAGACACAACGCTGGCTTTGGAGCAGTTCGAAGAGGAACAGCGAACTCTGCGGAACGTGCACGGCACGGTCGAGACTGTGGAGACGTTTCAACCGTGGACAGACGCTTCATACGATGGCTCGATCATTGATACCCTTCAGCGGAGACCACTGAGGAGACCTGCTTCACCCGAATCCATCACGGATAATGAAGAGCATGTACGACCGCAGACGGCATCCTTCGCACCACATCGTTCTGTGTCGTCGATGAGGCATCATCGCCGCTCTCTGGGGCAGAGTTCTCGCTTCCACGTCACGAATCCGATCACTCCAGACAGCGTTCCGAAACCCTGTAGTGGACCCAGTAGACGGTTGACACGGGACATATCTAATCTGAGAGGCAACGCCGCTCTCTTACCTTCGCCGAGCATAGATCAGCAGCCAACATTTCAGCATGCACCGCCCTTGTCCCCAAAACCCAGTGAGCAAAATGGACTAGTGCTAGACACTGGAGCGCTCTCTATACCGGACCGTGTTCAGCGCAGCCGAAGGACCCCTCGAGATCATTCGCAGGATACTGCAGTACCGACTCCACCCATTGATGAAGAGGCTGAGTTGTCTTCCGGGGGTCCTCTGGGCAGACGGGCTTTGTCGTCGGTACCAGCTCGATTGCATGTTGCAGAAAGTCCGTCAGGACAGGACGGAAGTCTTCCTAGTCCGAGCCTCTCTCCTGTTACGGCTGCTGCAACATTGCAGCACACTGGATATTTCGCAGATGTCGACTCGAATTCCGAGATTGCCTCCCAATATGAGGATATGCAGAGTACTGCTGTGATGCAACGTCGGTCGCCCGACCCATTCAATTTGGACCTAATCAGCGGTCCTCGCGCAGCCCAAGACGATAGACATTTATCACGCTTCAGTAGTGGCTCAGTTGCGGAGATTCCGGCGTTGATTGACTACTTCGAAGTCATCCCAGATGAGATGAAAAGTTATGTGATGCACCAGCTGCTTCGGCGTTGCCCCAAGTCGACGCTCCAAGTGATCGCAGATGCGGTCAATCCTGCCTTGAAATGCGACTTCCTTGCCATCCTCCCGCCCGAGTTGGCCCTCAATACCATCAGATTCCTCGATCTCAAAAGTCTGTGCAAGGCAGCACAGGTGTCGAAAAAATGGCGACAGCTTATCAACAGTGATGAGAGAACCTGGAAGGAACTATTCGAGGCTGACGGCTTTACTTTGCCGGAAGGAGAACTACACCAAGCCATTGTGCAAGGTTGGGGTTGGCAAGACCCTTCCGGGCCATTTGGATACGAGGAGGACCTAAGCTATACAACCAAATCCGAGACAGAAGCAATCCCATCCCCCCCTTCGGTGTCGCAACCTCGCAGTCGATACGACGGAATCCTGCGACGATCGAAGCGGAAGGCCTCCACAATCCTCTCCAATCGACATAAGCAGGTAAAGCGGAAGAACAGGTCCCGACAAGACACGGCCGACGTCACATCTGCTGACTGGATGTACCAAGTCTCTTCGGCCGAAGGCCCTTATAATGCGGCTAATGCGGCAATTCTGGCAGTACCTCACCCGAATGTCCCCTTCCCCAGCCTGCGGGGTCTGCACCTTTACAAATCTCTGTATCGCAGACACTATCTCATCAGAAAAAACTGGATGTTTGAAGATACGAAACCTCAGCACATCGCTGCCCATGCGCACGACACCCACGTGGTTACTTGCCTGCAGTTTGACACGGACAAAATCTTGACGGGAAGCGATGATAATAACATCAACGTCTACGATACCAAGACTGGTGTCCTGCGAGCCGTTCTTTCCGGCCATGAAGGCGGCGTTTGGGCTCTGCAATATGAGGGGAACACACTTGTTTCGGGGTCGACCGACCGGTCAGTCCGTGTCTGGAATATTGCAGAGGCCCGCGAGACTCATGTCTTCCGTGGCCACAACTCCACTGTGCGATGTCTGCAAATTGTGTTTCCTGTAAAGGTTGGCGAGACTGCAGACGGCAAGCCGATTATGATGCCGAAGCAACCATTGATCATCACCGGATCTCGTGATTCAACCTTGCGAGTGTGGAAGCTTCCGAAACCGGGGGATCCAAGCTTCGTCCAGGCCGAGAATGAAGCGGATGCCGACGATTGTCCCTATTTTGTCCGGACGTTGAGCGGCCATCAACATTCTGTCCGCGCTCTCGCCGCCTATTGCGATACGTTGGTCAGCGGGAGTTACGACTGCATGGTGCGAGTCTGGAAGATATCAACGGGCGAGACCACTCATCGCCTAATAGGCCACGCACAGAAAGTCTACAGCGTAGTCCTTGACCATGAACGAAATCGATGCATAAGTGGCTCGATGGACAACATGGTCCGAATCTGGGACCTTAACACTGGCTCACTCAAGTATATGCTCGAAGGCCATACGTCCCTTGTCGGCCTGCTGGATCTGAATTGCGACAGACTTGTCTCTGCGGCAGCGGACTCGACTCTGAGGATCTGGGATCCCGAAACCGGACAGTGTAAAGCCACACTGAGCGCCCATACAGGGGCAATCACATGCTTCAAGCACGACCACCAGAAAGTCATCTCTGGCTCAGATCGGAATCTCAAATTGTGGAACATCAAGACCGGCGAGTGCATCAAGGATCTACTTTCTGACCTTAGTGGCGTCTGGCAAGTGAGGTTCGATGATAGACGCTGCGTCGCAGCGGTACAACGGGATGGACTGACATACGTCGAGGTAAGTTGCCAACCAAGGCTGGGCATGCTCATGCTCATTCATTGATTTCTTCTTCTGCAGATTCTTGACTATGGCGCTGCCCGAGACGGAGTGCCTGAGCGTGATCTCGGACGACGAATACTTGTTGACGCCAACGGGAAGGAAGAGCGTAATGACGATGGCGAATTTCTAGAACTTGACAGCAGCAACGACGCATGAACCAAGCGAAATCCCACGACTCTGTTTGAAAGCGAGATACCCTCTTGTTTACGGTCACAAATTGGAGGTCACCTTTTCTTCTAGCATGTTCGTCCAACAGTGGTTTGATGATTGCTCCGTTTTGTGATAAACTGCATCTTGATCGGGCATGTTTTCTGCGAGTCATTTTGCTCCTGAACACGCCTGCAATAGAAGCAAGGTTGGAAGATGCCGGCATTGAGCATTTGTGCATTGCGGGATTTGTGTTTCTTCGAATGCGAGACGACATATCATTGCTTGTTTATCGGCATCAATACCCCGTTGGGCCAGCTGGGAAGCAGGTACAGTGCGAAGTACTGTTTGATGAGCCAATGTAGGGATGAGAGAATCCTTGCCATACCTGGTAGTAGGCTCAGCCAGGGGCGGGCATTCTTTGAATTGGGTCTGATACACGCATGATACATGAATAGTTGTTTGACGAATATGATACATACGACGCGCAGAGACATGGAAAACAACGTATGATATTGCTTCGGCGTCCGCTTCGTTCTCCCTTGTACTTCCCTGGCTTGACTTTTCTTCAGCTTCCAGTCAATCCGGCTACATACGTACGATTATGTACCGTCTTCTCCACTCTAGGTTACCTCCAGCAATAGCACCTGGAGAGGACTAAAGCACGTATGTGTACGTGGTGTTGGTTTTTTTGGCGTTTGCGCCGTGGTATTTGGTATGTGGAATGTGAAGTGTGCTAAAGAATGATACACGGATACACCTATCGAGCGGAAGAGGAGAGTTGCGGTTCTGCCCTACCCTACCCTACCCTAACTTGTGCTACCGTTTGCGCTTCGTCTTCCGCCCCTGCGCGGGTTCCGCGAACATAGATTCGAACGCATCAATGCCTCTTGACACGCCCTTCCCCACGATGGCTGGTTCCTTTGGCGGTTGAGCCTGGCCCAGAGGCTGTGCACCCGATGCTCCAGACTTCTTGCTCCGTCGAGCAGATTTTGGAGATTTCTTCGACTGAGATTTCTTCTGCTTGGGGGGTTCAGCAAACATGGCTTCGAAGGCATCGAGGCCGAGGGAGACGCCTTTGCCGATCAGAGGTGGTTGCCCTCCTGATGTGAGTTTGTGACCGGATTCCGGTGTTGATGTTGGGGCTGCTTTCTTTTGCTGTGTTTGACGCCGGCTTTGTCCGTGTGCATGTTGCGGAGACGGATCGGGGAACATGCTTTCGAAAGCGTCGATGCCTTGGGCCATGGCTTTTGTCGTAGCAGGCCTCTGGGTCACCCGGTGGGTGGATGAAGGAGTGGATTGACGGGAGAGCGCTGGACCTCTACCTTGGGGCGATGGTGCATGCATGTGCTTTTGCAGTTCTTGGTAGGCCGAGTCTAGCTGATCCCGCGTGTTTGTAGGAGCCTTCCATCTGGCAGTTCCAGGGGCGTCCGATGTCAAGGGGTCAAAGACCCTAGGAGGATTGCGGTTGGGTTGCGAAGAGGATGCTGTGGAAGAGCCAGCCTCTTGACCAGTGCCCAGGATCTCGCGCATGAACTCTCGGAGACCAAGGTTGGGAAGCGATGTCGATGATGTTGGCGCTGCGATGTCGGGTGATTTTTCGGGACTGGGGTCATCGCCCGGCTTCTGAAGTAGGTGTGATATCTCGGCCTCGATTCTATCTTGCGGTCGTTGTGTGGCGCTCTTATCGATCACTTTGTGCACTGCAGCCTTGTCCATAGCATACCACTCAAGGTTTGCAGCCTTGAGGATGGCCCATTGTAGGTTCCTGATTCCAAAGCCGTCGTCTTTTGGCTTTGTTCCTGCGGCTTCTTGAAGAGATCCCACCGCAATGATCTCACCTAACATCAAGGCTGACTTATCTCTGATTGCTTGATCTTTCAACCTCTCGAGTACCTCTCGTAATTCGCTTTCCGGTCCACCACTGCTGCGCAGACGGTCGCATTTTGTAGCAACGAGCTGGAATGGGATGCCGAGCTTCTGAAAGATTTCAAGCATGTGGCGATCAGCAGCCATGATGCCATGGACGCTGTCCACGAGTAAAAATGCTCTCCGTAGATTTCTGCGAGCGTTCAGATACGAGATGATCTGAGTGCCCCATTCGGATCTGCTTCCAAACCCGTAGCCGGGCATATCGACAAGGGTGACTTTGGGTGTCACGTCTCCGTCCCAGCCCTTTATGGCTCCGCCGTCCGCCTCTTTTGCGGCCAAGCCCCAGGCAGCCATTACCTCAGTCATCCCTGGAGTAGTACTGACTCGGTTGAGGTCTATCGAGGTGAGGGCATTGATCAAAGTAGATTTGCCAACGTTGGACCGGCCGAGGAAGACCACTTCGGGTACGAGGATTTTCTGCGCTGAGGATTTCTTGGAGCGGCGCCATAGTTCCGCGGTCTTCCAGAGATCGCCTGTCCATAATCTAGAAGGCTTATGATTCTTAAAGAAGTGTGCCGCGGCGGCTAGGTTCTCTTTGGTTGGGGGTTGCGTATCCCAGTACCAGGACGGTCCGATCTCGACCTGCGACAACGACGATAACCTGCGGCGTCCATTCTGTAGCTCGACCAGACGCTGTTGGAAGCGGTAACGAGTCACAAAGCGACAATTCAGGCAGGTCGAGGTCTGCATTTAAGCTGGTAGGAAGAGCAGGAGTAGGTGATAACGACCGAGGATCGTGTTTGAATGAACGCGAGAAATTTTGGAGATTTGCGGCGCGCGTCCGAGAAGACGGATTTCCGCCAATCCGCCAATGCCGCACCTCCAAGTTAGGGACGCCTAAGCGCATCTTAATCACGCCTGTGGCTCTGCTGGAGATGTTCATGTCGCAGCTTGCCGTCTTCATCACCTGCAGTGTCTAGGCGTCACCATGATCAACGCTGTTCTGGTCTTCAACAACAACGGTCAGCCTAGACTGACCAAGTTCTACTCTCAGCTGGTGAGCATGAGCCTATCTGGACCGCACCTCGACGGCCGCTGACGCCGTCTGTTGTAGGACACTGCCACGCAGCAGTCTCTTCTTTCTCAGATCTTCGCCCTGGTATCGGCTCGTCCAGCGTCTGCCTGCAATTTCCTTCCTCTCCCCCCTTTGTTGGCTCCGTCGGGCAACACTACTTCCCCAGATGCACCGACCCAGATCACCTATCGCCACTATGCAACGCTCTACTTCATTCTGATATCCACCTCCACCGAGTCACCCCTGGCTCTCCTTGATTTCATCCAAGTCTTCGTCGAGGCTCTCGACAGACTGTTCGAGAATGTCTGCGAACTTGACTTGATCTTCGGATTTGAAACCTTGCACGCGGTACTCAGTGAAATGGTTGTGGGTGGCGTCGTTGTCGAGACCAACCTGGAAAAGATTGTCGACGGTGTCAGGACCAGTGAGGGAACGAAGGGGAAGAGGAAAGCCGTTAACGCCCGCGAGTCATCTTCCTTTGGTAGAGGTTCTGGTTTTGCCGGTCTCGGTTGGTCTACGGGGACAGGAAGTAGCTGGCGATGACAAGGACCTCCCAGAGAGGAGATATGTGTTTATGGCGCGGCGCTATGCCGCGACGCCAGATCTTGGAACACAATCTCTCCACTAGAGCCAGAAAGCACGGGTCATGGGCGAGTTGCACGCACTTGCCGTCACCTTCAGACGGAACGCTTCGCCCGAGGCTATCATTGCGGTCGCGATGCTCGCAACTTGTGGGAACTGCCCCCTAGGAGCACCCGTTAACACCAAGTCGCACAAACATGCCTCGTGAGCAGACTCCAAACAGCTATTCGGTGCCCTCGACAAGAAAGTCGACATGTGGGAGACGTCAAGCGAAGTCAGCTGCTGCAAAGTCCAGGAGACTTCGTGGTCGATGGCGTCTACGGGGTCAATCAGATTACTGTTCACGTGCGGGCGCGACCATGGCCACTGGTCCAGGAGGTGTAAAGGCCGCTTGACTTCTTTTACTCTCGGCTCGACCCAGGAACGGGCGAGGCCCATGGCACGGGCCAATGCGCCCTCCCTTGATCGAGTTGTGGGAGGTGGTGTGCGGGCAGTTGAGAGGAGATATCTCTCATTTCGCTCATTTCTCATGTGAAGTCACGCTTGTCGTGCACGGTATTGGAGCATCTAGTGACGAATATGTGTTGGAGGGTGGAGGAAGCCATCCGCATCACAGTCAGATGCAGGGACAATGGAGGTGCCAGCATGCAGTAGCGAGAGTCTGGGTCGATAGAGCGTGCTAGCTCTCCCTCTACAGGGTGATAATCAAATGGGCGAGGTTGGCTCGAGAAGGCTCTCTGACCCGATGCCAGTATGCCACATCGCCCGGGCGCTTAAGAATAACATCTGAGTGGAGGGTCCAGGCCGTCAGACCTCGCATCTTGGACGGTTGCAGTTAGAGCCTCTTACCCAGCGACCCCGCCTTTCAGGTACCAACGAGCAACCAAAGGCTTTCCCAGCGCTGCGGAGCCGCTAACCAAGAAACATTTCGAGCAGAATCGACTGCTCTCACTTCTCATTCGTCTCTCGCTGTGCTTCACCTGCATACCGCATCCTCCTCTTCACACTTTCCCACTTCTCGCCTCTCACCAATCATGCCCGGAGACGCCTGGGTCGCCTGCTCCCAGCAATCATGGTCAGCTACATCTACCGCCGTGATCGCTCTTTGCGTGCAACAAGCTGCTTCATGTCCCTCACGGCCAGGGGGTCAGCAGTTTCAGGCGCCTCGAAACTGGGTCATGTTGGGGACTTGATTCATATACAAAGATGAGGTGTTCCTCTTCGGTTGTGGCCCTCTCTATCTTCATCTTTGTCCTGGCACTATCCCCTGCCAGAGCTCGACCAGTATCTGTCTGGGACTTCAACATCGACAACGACCCTGCCCCTCCGCCAGATCAAGGGCCCCCGATCTCCGCTGGTGCCCTCCGGGATAGATCCAAACTCAAATACGAAATCGTGGGCATTGTCGGAGCTTACGTCTTCTGGCTCATTGTCACATTTCTACTGCTTTTCTTCGTGGGCAAGAAGCTTCGCCGAAGAGTCCAGACGTCCAACCGATCCTTGAGCATGGAGATCATGAGCAAACCAGCGCCGCTAGCCAGCCAGGCCGGTAGGCCCGTCGAGCCACCTTTGAAGAGCCCTGGCAAAATGGCAAGCCTAAAGTCATGGGCCAGCGGCAAGTCGCATGCGTATAAACCGTCCAACGTCAGCGTCACATCGACCATTGACGAGAAGATCCTTCAGGCAGACAAGGCGAAGAACATGGACGAAATGGCTCGGCTGTACGCTGCTGTTATGCAACACGACGAAGAACAGTCTCACAAAGCCAGGAGTAGTGGGCAGACATCACCCAGGACACCCAACGTTCCGCCCCAATATAGCGTGCCTCCTACACCCAGGTCCATTGCCCTCCCGCCCACGCCAAGGTCGCCTTACTACCGCCCAGATATCGTTGGAACCCTGTCGCCGAGGTCGCCGAGATCTCCTGGATTTCCCCCGGAATTCCAGGATCAACGCGACTTCATTGAGCCAAAGTCTCCAAGGTCGCCAAGATTGGTTCACCCTCTGGCTCCCACTCCCGCTGAAGACCCGCCGACAAGGTTGGCTCACCCTATGGCCCCGACTCCTGCCGAAGACCCGTCCACGCACACAGCGTCTCAGACCAGCTTTCGGAAGAAGGTGTCGCCTCTGTCCTTTATCTCTGCTCAGAAAAGGAGACCCAGCAACATTTCAGTCCGTGGGCAAGGCATTTCGCAACCTCTGGGCTCAGCCTCTCTTACGGAGGATTCTTACATCGACGAAAGTCAAGCTTCTCCCAGATTTTACAATCCAGGTCCTCCTCCACCGACTCCGGGCCAGAAGTCCGCCGTGACTGTAACGCAGGACGAAGTCGGGCGGAGGACGCCGGGAGCGGCGTCTCTTGCCGGCACCATGGCCTCCAACGGGTCCAGCAGTTCCAACAGTCTCCCATTCAGGCAGTTCTACAATGAGACCTTGAAGAGCGCTCCCGCGACCAAAACGACCTTCGTCGGTGTACGCGAGAGCATAATCGGAGTTCATCCCAAGACTGGAGTGCCCCAGACGCCATATAGTCCTTACATGCCATTCACGCCCATGACGCCCGTTACGCCGCGGTCACTCGTGACCAAGAAGGAGATGAAGAAGAACAAGAAGAAGGAAGGCCTGAAGGTGCTCAGCGAAGACGACATGGTCATGAGCGACGAGGACCTCTGGTCGCCGATGAAATGAAGGGCTCAACGACGGCTGATGTCGCCTGAACCGACCTGGACTTTCTTACTTCTCATTTCTCATTGTCCTTTCCTTGCAACAAGTATGGCCTCGAGCACCGCGCTCTTTGCTCCTTCGAATGATAGAAGGAAGGGCTGCCAGCGTGCAGATGTACAATTAAGCCGCCTGACAATGGCGAGATGGATATACCCAACCACAATCTACATTTTGACGGAAGCCTCTCCTGTAGGATCTCACTTCTGCTTGAAAATTCCCGCCGCTGTTGTAAGTGTCCAGTAAGACAGCCGCTGCGGACCAACGATCCGTTGTCAGGCGAGCCTTTCTGACTGTCCCATCCATCAGACTTGATGGAGCAGCTCAAGTCAGAGGACCCGCATCGGACATTTTTGGAGAAATCAAGTTGAGATGCCCCCCTTTCATTTCACGCCGTTGACGATTAAATCGACCAGGGCGGCCGTGTTGGCCAACGCTTCGTCCGCGTACCGGTAGCCAACCAACTGCACGCAAATGGGCGCGTCTTTGTACAGCTCGGGACCCGTGTCTACAAAGTGAGAGGAAAAGGTGTCAGCTTCCGGTCGGTCTCCAAAGACTTGTCGCGAGAAGGATGGGGGGAATCTGCTTCCTACAAAGACTGTATATGCGAGCATCTTCGGCGCCGTACTTGG
Organism: Phialophora chinensis; assembly: GCA_016109575.1. NCBI lineage: Eukaryota > Fungi > Ascomycota > Eurotiomycetes > Chaetothyriales > Herpotrichiellaceae > Phialophora > Phialophora chinensis. Next base: position 334,549 of record JADWPU010000020.1, on the reverse strand, counting down.
CGTTGCTGGGCTCATCCACGACGTCTTCCTCGCACACCGTGTCGACGGGCATGACCACGGCCGGGTAGTCGAGGTAATTCCACAGGCCCGTGTAGGTGGCCGTCGTCCATTTGTCGAGAGGGACGGCTGTATGCGGGGCCGGCGGCATCAGGATGGCGTCGAGGCCGTTGTCGCGGAAGAGTTGGAGGTATTCTCGTGCCGCGGCCTGCCGGCGCACGTTGAGGTTGAAGAATCCGCGTAGGTCAGTGCCTGTCATGCTCAGGAGACCGAGGGCTTTGAGCGAGGGCACTTCCGGCTCGCCTGTCCGCGCGAAGAGCTCGTAGTAGTTCTTCCAGGGTTGGAGGGATTCCTAGGTTAGCCTTGGATCGCCGTGGATGGCGGGAACGGGGGGGTTCTCTAATAAGCTTACTTCGTTTCCTAAGAGTGTGCAATACCTTATCAGGTCGCCATAGTGTTCTCCCACGTTCGGCAAGGTAAGGGGAACGATTTCAACGCGGCCACTTTTCCGGAGGAGGTCGGCCGCCTTTTTCAGACCACGCCGTACTGGTGGTGAAGGGGTGTATATTCCTTCGTCTAGGACGAGGCCGATCCGGAGCTTTTCTTTGGGCCTTAGGTTCATCCACGGTACTGAGATGACCGTGCTGTCGTACTGCCAGGTCTCCGCCTGCATTGTCGTTTTGAGGAAGAGAGCGACATCCCGAAGCGACGTCGCCATGGGTCCAGCCGACGAACGCACCCCGTCTGTCCCAGGAGTCGTCAGGTCTCTCACACCGCCGTGCGGCACCAGTCCCACACTCGGCCTGAATCCATAGAGTCCGTTGCAAACTGAGGGGATGCGAATGCTTCCGGCAATGTCAGTACCCACGCCGAGCACACTCCCTCGAAGGGCGAGCAGGGCACCCTCGCCGCCCGTGCTTCCACCGGCCGTCAATGCGGTATTGCGGGGGTTCAACGTCCTGCCGAAGACATTGTTGTCGCTATCGCCAGTCATGATTGTTTGCGGGAGATTGGTCTTGCAGTAGAGCACTGCACCCAGGTTAAGCAGCATCGCCGCTGCACCACTGTTCTCCTCGGCGGGCTCGTCGACAAAACATCCCAATCCAGTCGACGTGTCGTGTCCCAAGACTTGGAAGCTGTCCTTAAGCGAGACGGGAAGCCCATGGAATGGGCGGAGAGTCTTGCCCGGATTCTCTTGTCTTTCGCGGTCAAGTTCGCGGGCTCGCTGGATTGCCTCGTCGAAGAAAATCTCCGTCAAGCAGTTAGTCTGTCACGGGGGTTTAGCCGGTTGAACGAGGTTTGAGAAATCAAGATTGGAATTGACAAACCAGCTGCTGAGCAATGGCTGCCCTCTTGCAAAAGGCGACCGTGACCTGTTCCGCAGACCAAACTCCATCCTTGAGCTTCTCCAGAAGCGCCGTGGCGTCAAAGTCGGACGTGATTTTGCACTCAAGAGGGCTCAAGATACCGCAGGTCGTGGGCACTTCCATGAAGTTGGTGGCGCCATGATATTTCTCCGAAGGAAGCAGCCACTCTTCCGGTATCTTGCTCTGGCGTTGCAGCTTTTTCTCGGCAGAAATGGTTTGATAGTCCTTGAGAGTTTTCGACATTTTGGGTGTTCCGTTGCACTACGGAAAGGAGGCATATTGACGTTGCTGTTCTCTTTAGCACATACTTATACCCTGGGGGCATGCACCCTTGACCTAATTCCACTATACCAGGCACCGTGCGGTGAGGAAGCGAGACGGAGGGTGCAAAGGTCCATGTGCCAGGGCTACGGTGATCTGGAAAGTCTCCGGTTCCGGTCCCGTAAGGCTCGTGCTGTTATGAGCATAGTTGGTGACACCTCAGAGATGAGAGCACTGGGGCATCACGATCGTATGGGGGAAAAGAGACTCTTTCTCGCTGTTACACCAAAACCAGCGTAGTGGCAACTAAACATCCTCCACTTTTGTCAATGACCCTCCGGTCATCCTTCCGGTCTATCATGATGCATCGACCAAATCAGCAATCTACTAACCCCCTAGGATGTTGTTGGCTAGCAGCTTTGCGCTTTGCTGTCTAGAATATTGAGCAGTTTGTCTTTTCCGCATTCGAAGTCCTTCCGCACTCGAGCCCCTGGAGAAGCGTTTCGAGATCTATGCATAGGTCTCATTGCATTGGCCGGAGCCTTGACCCCAACTGGGCTCCTCGCCCGCTTGAACCTCTCCGTAGTCTCCGTCGGCCACCTCGGTTCTGATATGGCATCAGTCACATCCCCGTCCCGCAAGCGAGGGCTCAGGACTGCGTGCGACCGATGCTACGAGCTCAAGGAACGTTGCGACCGTGCGTCGACCACTGCCGCCTGTGCAAGATGTGAGAGGCTCGGTCAGGTGTGCTTGACTATCCGCCCCGTGCGACCGGCGGGTCGCAGACTACGGCCTCGAGACGCCTCGGCCTCCCAAACCTCGTCGAGCCAATCCGGCGCTGGCTCGCAGTCTCCGCGCCATCTCGGCTCATGGCTGTGGGACATGCCTAATCTGAGCCCAGAGGAGAAAGAACTGCTGATGTTCCTGCTGGGACGGCCCCGAACCCTGGAGTACTATGTGATCAGTCCCAGCTTCGAAGAGGCTGAGCAGCGGTCGCTTGCAGCCCCGTTACCGGCTGCTTTGCCAGTGCTGAAGGACGCCTATCTGGCCTATGCTGGGGTGCTGAAGTCATTTCGCCCTGGGAGTGCGACGGGAGCGGATGAGAATACGAATCTGCGCCACGCCTCTGCCGCCATGATCACTTTGCGCGCCCTTCCCGTTGCCAATCCAGAGGATGCAGCGTTATGTCTTACACTGGGCATTGCACTGGCACTATTTGTTTACGCAGCCATTGGCGTGGGTGTCCCCGACATCTGCCACTACTGCCTCAGCAGCACGAGGCCTTTCATTGAAACGGCCTCGTTAGATCCAGACACAGAGCCCCGGATAATCTTTCTCGTGCTGTTGGAGACCATGGACTGTATGGTCCACCGCCGAAAGCCGACATTGAGGATCCAGCCCCGACCCCCGAACGGTGTGGACCGCCATCTCGGGCTTTGCTTTCCCTTGCTACCCTACTACTACGATCTCTGCGTTATCAGCCACTCGCTGGCCAACGCCACCGACGTAGGCCACATCACCCGCCTCCAGCAGCAACTGGCTGCGATCCAGGCTTTCGTAGACACATGGCAGCCATCCCAGCCGGAGCATTTCATCCATCAATTTGGATCGGCTGAAGTGATCCATCTCCTTGCCCAAGCCAGGGTATACCGATTGGCGGCTCTCCTGATGGCCCACCGACTACGACACGTGTTTGGGCAAGAGGACAGCCAAGCAGACATCTGGTCGCGCGAGGTGATGATGGAACTCGAGCTAGCCCGGCGAGTAACGAAACAGTCGATCCGCTTCGTGACCCTGCCATTCCTCATCGCAGCAGTCGAGATTCGAGATCCGGTCACCCGGATCAAGGCCGTCGAGAATGTGGACGAGTATGTCGATCAATTCACGCCCGTCGTGCAGAAGGCGGCCAAGATCTTTTTGTCGCGAGTCTGGCACGAGCGAGACGGCCAGACAACATACTCTTGGTTTGACTCAGTCCACAAGCCATGCGTCGTACTGAACTCCATAGAAGCTTCTTTCAGAGGTGAGCCCATCTTGGCATCACCATCTTAACAGTGGCTTGAAATGCTTGTCATCCTGGTCACGCGCGTGGCTTCGTCCAGGGAAGGGAGGCCTTTTCGCTCGTAATCTTTTCTCGTTATTTTAAGATGCCATCGAGAGTATAACGTTAGAAGCGAGCGTCCATTAGGGAAGGAGAAGGAGAAGTCCATTTTAATTCCTTACAGGACGCAGCATTGGGAAGCTCGATTGTGATCCTTCTTTGTCTTGGAGGCATACTTCTCACTACAGCGGGTTCTTGTCGGCTTCGGCATGGGCTCCTCTCTCGTAACCATTAGCCCCAGCTTGAGCCCACGCTCGTCGCCCGTAACGCTTCCCTCGCCCATGGTCTTACGAGGAAGCGATGAGCTCTGGGAGGTGGAGAGCCGGTCAGGGCTGGGGGGGAAGATTAATAGGACCTAGAAATGGAGGATATGCAGGGGAGCTCTAGGATAAAACCGAGCTGTGACGGCGAGGGTGAGTAGGAAGAGAGTTGAGGCTCAGTCGAGGCGAGTCGTTGGTGAGGTGGGAGTAAGTGGACCTTAAAGCGGCAAGGCCTTGGTGAGTGACGACACGAGCGCATTGGGATAGTTTTCTACATTGTCTGAGCCGCCGTGCTAGCAACTTTCGTACCCTTCCCTAATATTCCGTGGTACTCTGAGCGATACCCTTTCAAGATGGCCTCGAAACCTTCGAAATGGGCATCTGCAGATGACGACCAAGAATCGGCAGCCGTCCTCGCGCAGCGAAAGAAAGAGAGGGAGGAGAGAAGAAGACTCAAGGCACAGAAAGCCAGAAACTCAATAAGGCAGTCAGATCCTCCCGCCACCGACGCCGCCGACAGCGATGAACGACCCAGCAAGCGCCAACGCACATCGCCTGAAGCAGGGAAAACACCCCCTGCGGTGACGGCAGCAAATGGCGAGAGCAGCAGCGTAGAAGAAGGTGCCAACATCCTCCGTTTCCCCAACCGACACTTCGGCCCCTGCGGCCATGTCGATCAATTCGAACTCCTCAACAATATCGAGGAAGGCTCATACGGGGTGGTTTCGCGAGCCCGGCGAAAGACAACCGGCGCCCTCGTGGCACTGAAGAAGCTGAAGATGGAGCACACGAGCGACGGGTTTCCCGTAACGGGGCTCCGGGAGATCCAAACGTTGCGGGCGTGTCGACATGCCAACATCGTCGAGCTGCAGGGAGTCGTCATGGGTGACGGCGACGGCGGAGGCGGCGGGTTGAAAAAGTAAGTCTGCACCTCTCCTGTACAACCCCCCCACCCCTGGAAAGGCACGGATACACCAGACGATTTTAACCATGTGCCGTCCTTCCCGGTCAATTACAGTGCCAATGTCTACCTCGTCATGGAGTTCCTCGAACACGACCTCGGCGCCTTACTGGGCGACATGGCGGAGCCGTTCCTGCCGTCCGAGGTCAAGACGCTCGTGCTCCAGATCGTGGCGGGCGTGGAGTATTTGCACAAGAACTGGATCCTGCATCGCGACCTGAAGACGTCGAACCTGCTGCTGAACAACCGCGGCGAGGTCAAGCTCGCCGACTTCGGCATGGCCAGGTATACGTCGCGGCCACGGCCGAAGCTGACGCAGCTGGTCGTCACGCTCTGGTACCGGGCGCCCGAACTGCTGCTCGGCGCCGACGAGTACGATTTCGAGATCGACATCTGGAGCGTGGGCTGTATCTTCGCGGAGCTGCTCACCAAGGAACCGCTCTTCCGGGGGAACAACGAAGTCGGCCAGCTCTCTAGGATCTTCACCCTGTTGGGCCCGCCCACCGCGCAGACGTGGCCGGGATATCGGTCCCTGCCAAACGCCAAGGCGCTGCATCCGCTTCTGTCAAACCCGAAAGGCAACGCCACGTCGAACCTCACGGCGTCGAAATTCCCCTATCTCACCACGTCGGGTCTCAGGCTGCTGTCGTCCCTGCTCAGCATCAACCCGTCATCACGGCCCTCTGCCTCCGAAATCCTCAACCACGCTTACTTCAAGGAGGACCCGCGGCCCAAAGCCAAGGAGATGTTCCCTACCTTCCCGAGCAAGGCGAACCAGGAGAAGCGGAGGCGGAGAGAAACGCCGCAGGCACCAATCAGGGGAGATGCCCCGAAACTGGACGAGCACGAACTTCAGGGGATTTTTGCCGGTCAGGCCGAAGAGGAGCATGGAGCGGGCTTTGCCTTGAGGCTCGGATAGCCGGAATGGGTTGCACTTGGGAGACCAGATCCGGAATCAGAATCAGAGCCAGAGTCAAGAGGCCGAATCACCAAACATCAAACATCATATTGCCGTCGTGTCCTGATTTCTGCTTTCTAAATCTTTTTTTTTCTCGCGCAGTCTCTTGCTGGCTTCTTTTGCAATCCCAACCTCATTGCCATCCTTATCTCTGATCGTCGTGGACAACAAGCAAATACATGGGTTGTCTAGATCTCTTACCCGTCTCGAGTGATGCCCGGTACGTGTCCTTGGTCTCGATTCCGCTCTACGGTGTCTAATCTGAGATATTCCCTTCCCCGACGGTTGAGCTTCGTTACTCCTCAATATTCTCGAACGAAAAGCTCGGCTGTCCAGGGACCGCGTGCTCCGCGATCGAGGGCAGTCCCTCTCTGTTGTCCTCTCCGACCTCGACGATCTTGACCTCCTTACACCCCGTCGTCTTCATCAAGCTCTTCCTCATCTCCTGCAGGATCTCCACCTCGTTGAACGGCAATTTCCGCTCAAACACGGCTTCCTTGGCCACCCCTTGGGCGAGTCTCTTCTTGAGGCCCTGGACAAAGGGCATTGCCTTCTTCATCTCCGGCCCTTTGCCCATCTTCGCGACTTGGCCGTTGATCGCCTTGTCGTCGTTGAGGGTGCTGCTTTCGAGTGCCTTGCGGACCAGCTCCACGTACTTGTCCTGCCAAGCGGGGAAATTCTTCGCCGCGAAGATGGTAATTCGCTTGGGTTTCCGGGGGTCGAAGGCCGCGGATTTGCCCTTCGCCATCTTTTTGGCGGCCTGCGCCTCGGCGGACGTGATGTTCGAGGACGTGGTTTTGACGTATTCTCTCGCTGCGGTGAGGGATGGATCTGCTTGCGGGATGTCCGTCGGCCAGCGGGCGTGTTGGATTGAGGACGGCTTGTGCAGGACCTCGAGCCACATGTACTCGGCCCAGTGGGGGGCGATGGTGCAGATGAGCAGGGCTTGTAATTCCACGTAGCGGAGGACCAATGGCCGGGAGAGGGCGTTTCCAGATGAGAGGCAGGCCTCGCGGTAGAAGTCTCGAGCGGATTGGAAGTCGTAGAGGGCGGATTTGAGGGCGAGTTTGTAGTTGGTGCTGTAAGAGGGGGTTAGCCTTTATTGTGTCAAGGGTCGTCAAACTTACTCCGAGTAATGCTGGTACGCTTCGTTGACCAGTAGGTTCATCTCGTCCTCGAACAGTTTGTCCCAGATGACCTCGCCTTGCGTCTCGCGCAGACCTTCGTCTTTGAGAGTATCCTCAATCCACTCTTTGAGGGTGTACATTCGCATGATCGCGGCATTGGCACCTTTCTCCTCAAAGTTGGCATCCTCCATACCATCGCCCGCATCGGCGAGCGCTATCCGCGTCGCATCGGCTCCGAATTTCTTCACCGCCTGACTCAGAGTCAGGAAATTGCCAGTCGACTTGCTCATCTTGTCGCCATTGAGCAGCAAGTGACCATTGGACCGGACCGACTTTGGCCAGTATTCTCGGGGGAAGAGGGCGAGGTGAATATAGAGGAAGAAAGTGAGATGGTTCGGGATCAAGTCTTTGCCGGAGGATCTCATGTCGAGAGGATACCAGTATTCAAAGGACCGCCGTAGTGTTTGCAGGGCTTCTACTGGTATCTTTGTCGACTTCGACACTTTCTCTGCGTCGTTCGTCCGGGTGAAGATGTAATCCCAGACATCATCCGTCATCTGATCGTGCTTGATGTTGAGCAAGCCAGGCGTCTTGCCAAACTTGTCGCCGTGCAGGAAATGTGCGACTGTGTAGTAGGACATGTAGATGGTGCTGTCGCTCAGACTCTCCACCAAGAATGACTCATCCCAGGGCAGCTTCGATCCAAGGCCGTATGTTCTTGCGCAAGCCCATTGATTCAGCCACTCCAGGTTTGCGACGAATTGGTTCTCGGTCTCTTGTGTGTATGTTTCGAGGCCGTCCTTGTCTTTGACATAGTCCAAAACTGTTTGTTGCCACTCCTTGTCGTTCTCGCCGTAGTTTAAGAACCATTGAGGAACATACGCGACCACGCACTCATCCGCACTTCGACTGATGACTTCTGCAGAAGGATCTGCGAAAGGGAAAGCGTCGCCTGACTTAATCAGAGCATTCCGCACCTTGTCTTTAGCCTCTTGGACTTTCTCGCCCTTGAATTCGCCAATCAGCATGGTGCCATTGTAGAAGCCTTCCTTGTAGGCGAGATCCTTTGCTTCCGCTAACAGGGTGGTATCTTTTGGAGATTGGATCTTCTTCGTCTCGACCAAGTGTTTGGCAGCAAGATTTCCGTAGGCTGGGGTGTCGATGATTGGGATGATTTCAAGCTCAGCCCACTCCTTCTTGATACCATAGAACTCTGCTTTCTTGGCCAGCTCTCTCATTGTCGCAAAGTCATCCGGACTGTCTGAAGGTACTGATGTGACAACACCCGTACCCTTGGTCGCTGATACTGTTTCCATGGGCAATATCCGGACACCTTCTTTGTGGACTGATAGAGGAGCATTGATCAAGGTGCCAACGAAAGCAGATCCCGGTAGTTCCACCACGGGTTGCAACTCTTTCTGATCCCGAGGGAAGTTTTCTTGGTTGAAAAACGTGCCTTGAAACGCCATATTCCAGGCTGCCCGCTTAGTAACCACGTAGTACTCCTTTTCCGAGACCTTGAAAATGCCGTAGTTTATCTTGGGTCCGACGAAGCAGCAAACCTGACCGTACATGGTCTCGGGTCTCAGGGTCGCTGGAACAAAATAGACGTTCGCGTCTGCGGGAATCTTCGACTCGACAGCCTTGGCCGCTTCCGGAGACCACTCCTTGACCTTCAACTTCAGCGCGGTGTACTCTGTCGGACCAACACCTTCACCCTTGGTCCGGTCATGGTCCATACAGGGTTGACCGTCCTTAGGACTGTAGATGGTGTATCTCTTGCCGTATAGGACCTTGTTCAGTTCTTTCAGGCGGTTCATCTGCCATCGCACGAAAGCGTCGTAGTATGGATTTGCGTCGGTGGTGACGAATTTCCTCCGCCAGTCTATCCTCGCGCCGAAGTCGATCAGATCCTGTTCACACAGAGGTGGGAAATACTCCAGCCAGTAGTTTGCATCCGAGAACTTGTGAATCTCTTCCTTCGGAATGCCCATAGCCAGCATGGTCTGGAACTGGTAATTGGCCTTGACTGTTTTTGCGGTATGCTTGCTCTTCTTGCTCTTGAACTTTGTGATGTCGTCCTTGACATTGACTCCTTGTGTAGGCGCAACGGCGACTCCATTGGGCTCCGGCTCGTCCTCATCTTCATGATAGTTTTCGAAATTCTGTCCGAACTTTCTCACGTCCTCGACGAGCTTGTCTGCGCAGGCCTTAATTGGCATGCCCGTGCAGTGAAAGCCCAACGGGAACAGTACTCGCTTTCCGGTCAGGCGGGCAAAGCCAGCGGTGAACTCGACCTTACTGACGGTGAAACTGTGTCCAGCGTGCAGGGTGCCATTCATGTAAGGGTAAGCAAAGGTGCCGAAGTATTTGGGGTGTTTTTCTCGAATATCTGCGGCGGGGACTGAGCCGAAGGGAATTTCGCTTGTTGAGGGCGCATCCGACTCGAAGACTTTGTTCTTCTGCCATTCTTTCTGATACTTCTTCTCAATCGCTATAAGGACATCTCGATTGCGCGTCTGCAGATATTCCCATTAGCACTGGTTCCTCCTCCTCGCGTGCGCAAGACTCACGTTCTCGAGCTTAAGGGTGTTGGCCGCACTGGCAGCCGGGTCCACGGGGATTTGGGTCGCCATGATGGCGGGGCAGGTAGATGAAGATCGTTACAGACCTGAAGACCTCGGAGGACAGGCACTTCGCGGGATACGTTGTGTAGAGATTGAGATATATTTCATTTTAACATCCGCCTTTTTCAACGGGGAAAATGACTCCGACAATGCGGGCCGCAGCCTCGTTTCAGTTTCTTGAGCTGGCGATGCGGGGCAAGGCTGACGCATCGTCGTTGCTGCTTTACTATTCGCGCTTCAGATTTAACTCTAGGGGGACGTTATCACTCCGAATCTTCTCAGCGACGCCCTTAAAACGTGCTTGTTTCCGCCGTCCTACAGCTCGGGCGCCTCCCAAGATTCTCGGTCGATTTTCACCACAGCTGACTGCTTGTGCGGGAAGGTAATCTCGCCTTGCTTATAAAACCCAGTATCCATCAGGTATCCAATAAATCTGTGTACATGTCAGTTCTTGACGTACCGCAACAGCACTCCTGCTAAGAACTCACTTCGTATTATCCACCCTTGGCTCCAACATCACAGTCTCAGTTCGCGAGTCGGCCAGGAAACAATAATGTACCAACGCGGACAACCAGACTTTGACTCGATGGGGGCCTCGGAATTCGTTTTCTCCAATCAAAACGTGCAGTCCGCGCGTGTAGTTGCCGACTTCGCCGCCCAGCAGTCGGCCCAATTTGTCTTCCTTGACCCAGTATATCTCGAAGTATCCAAATGGCTTACCGTCCCAGCAGCCGTAAACCGGGAACGAGTGTCGGCTTTGTAGGCCGTCGACTAAGAATTTGTGCTGTACGCTTTGTGGGCCTGCGACACCCCATGCCGCGTTCACTCGGGGATCATTCATCCACTTGTGCAGCAAGTCAAGATCCGAAGGACGATCCATGAAGTTGTCCATAGTAGGCAATGTTGCTATTGATGCCCCCCCGGCATGGCTCGGCATCACTGTCGGCATGGAGACCGATGCAGGAACAAATTGAGGACGTGGACATGGCTTTGGAGATAGCGTCGGTACCCTAAAAGACAGCCACTGACCTAGGCTGGGTATATATCTGCTATAAAACGTTTCGCCCTGTCGCGGTGGTTTGGGGCGGATAGGATGTCGTATATGGTTTGTAAAGGTGAACTGGGTTGGATGCGGAGGGTAGAAGGTGGGTAAATGACTTCCAGAATTGAATGGTCCTCCGGGGGATGAAATGCCGGCCGTAAAACCGTCACCTATGCCCGGAGTCGACACATAGTCTGCCGGACGGGGAGAACCACGGTCAGTCACAGACACATTTGCAGTCCGGTCTGGCGACGATGGTCGAGAATGATACGGCGACGCCTGTGGGAATGGAGAGTGCGACTGAGGTGCCATTGTAAAGAGAAAGATTCTTGCATCAATCTGCCAGAATGCCCTCCTGCTCACAAAAGTCTCTGTCCAGCCGCTCGGTAAACGGGTATCGGTATCGGTACCCACGGAAGAGTCCTCGGATGAAATCAATCCCATACGCTCCAGCTTCTGCAGGGTGTTCTTTCCCTTGAAAATGCCTTCCCGCTTGATTTTGATGCGCCAGTCCAGCTTTGGTCTTCCAGGCTCGGGCGTCAGTGCAGACGCATCGGTGAGGGCGTGAAGGTTGGGAGGTTCTTTGTGGAAATACCAGCACAATGTCGCCCACAGCATCATGGCGATATTTCTCGTTGGAGAAGCGGTATTCTTGAAGTCTGTGCTCGATGGCATAGATATCGAGGATATGAACATGGAGTCACCCTGGACGGTCGGCTTTGTGAACCGATGTGTGACGGTATGCTTGTGTATTACTGTCTCTTCTGAGTCTCGGCCAGAACCACCCTCTACTCGGCTTTTCCTACGCTCTTGATCGTCTTCCACTTGGTCTTCTGTTTGCAGGATGACGGTCCATCCCGGAGGCATTGCCGAGTGATGCAGGTCCAGATTCGTGGATTTAAAGGCGAAGCCCCCAAATACGGGCGTGACAATATATATCTGCCTGTAAAGTCACAGTGAGCTTGCATCGGGCGGTGTGCAGCATATGTGGATTGACGCTGTACGGAATGCCGGTTGCACGCATAGGACTAACTCACCCATTGGGCAGGTAGACTTGCTGAACCATGTCCCGATTGTTCAGAGCATAGCGGCGCTCAGCGGCGCAAAGAGGGAGGCTTTTACTTGAAGATGGCGGATTGACGGGAGTCTTAGAAGACGTAGATCCCCCGTTCATAAAGTGTGCCAGTTGTTCCAATTCGCCTCGTCTCGGACCAGAAACTCGGGGACTCCAAGCATCGAACGAGTGGAGAAGAAACGAGAGAGAGAAAGTGAAAGCGACACCAGACTGCCGTATTTCACGTTCCTGTCCTTTGTTGGTGTGCAGCTCGAGTTATGCGAGAAATATTCTCGGAGACGGGCTGTTGCTCGCGAGACAAAAATGACGTTGGGCACTCTAGGAACAACAACAATGCTGGTTCTGCCCCACCTCGGCTGTCTTATAAGTTGATGATAATTGGGCTGCGAATGCTCCGTAGGGGGCACCCCGATCCCGACTACGAGGGGTCAAAATAGGCGAGAGTTGTCAGCTGGGGCTTCACTCCATGCATGCCAAACTCGCAGCGCTTCAGAAGGTGAGTAGGAGGCAAAGGCGGCCGCTGCAACCCGTGGGTCGTACGGAGCTCAGGCCTAACCGTTCTTGAATTCATTGACATGGACCAGAGCAAATCGCACAGAAAAGTGTTGTCGTTGGGGAGCTTTGCGCAAAAATATCAACGCAATTCTGAATACTCTGGATGGTGTTTGCGAAACGTTGATATCTATTCGGCCCGTCTCAAGGCCTTCACAACCTGTCAGTGGCTTTGTGCAGCCCTGTTTCGCACTCACATGCCTTGTGATGCCTCCTATCTACCAGTCAACTAGGAGCAATGCAAGCGGAAAACCATTGCGGAGAATATCGCTTCTGCTGGCAGCATCATCTGCCCTGTCCACCAGCTGCAGCCCCGTCGCGCATCCTCAGAAGTCTTCGATGGTAGTGCCCACATCTTTCGCCCCTGCCAGTGCAAGGAGGTCTCCAGCGACCACCAGGTCCATAAGGCCCATACCAACAGATTTATATATGAGGTTGCCCTTGGTTAGCCAGTCGAGAAGTCCTTGCTCTCCAGGTCCCCCAAGCTCGATTTCCTTTGTCGCGGCCTTTTTGATCATCATAAGCTCTCCAACCTCGACAAGGTGCTCTGGCTTTAATTTGGCCTTGATGATCTCCCCAGCCTCCTTCAGGCAGGACTCCAGACTGTCGACAATAATTACTCCGCCCTGTCTTGCATGTTTGTGGTGGTGGTGGTGTCCGCCATGTTCTGGTTCGACGGCCAATTTGAGAATATCCGGGTGGACTTCGACCATGTGTGGAGCGTATGACCCGATGGCCGCAATATATCTCCCTTTCCTTCGTCCCTCGCGCGATGTCAGGAATTCGGCAGGAAACAGCGGTTCCGTCGACGGCGTACAGCAGAAAATGACGTCCGCCTTCCGCACCTCCTCCTTCAGGAGGCGTCCGTATTCTCCGAACTCGGGGCTCATGGCTGAGAATTTGATGTCCTTCCGCCACTGGACCCGGTCTTCTTGCGTCATCTGAAAGGCCTTCATCAACTTGATGGATCTCTCAAAGCTTCGGTTGATGATGTTGACGTGGTGTATCTGATCTCCTTTGAGTATCAGTGCCAGTCTAATGTGCCAGTACGCTTGCTTTCCCGCTCCGAAAACGGTAATTGTATGAACATTCTGTCGCTTCGTCAGCAACATAGTGGAAGCTAGTGCTGTTCGAAAAGCGGTGAGTTCCTCAGCATTCACAATGCCTCGAGGGTTGCCGTTTCTATCAAGCAGGGTGACAGATCCTTTCGGTGCGGTGCTCTGCGAACTGGCCACGGATGCAGGTGGTTGGAACGAGGAGCCATCGATTGAGTTGCGGCCGGACGACATGGTGGACGAAGGCGACAGGGTCATCGAGCCCAGATCATTGGTTGCAGACTTTATGGAGGCCCCGGACATACTCCCAGCTGTCGTACCTGAAAGGGCCTCTGACATGCTAGAAGACATTGAAGACTTCTTGCTCACAGACACAGGCTGCTCTAATGACACGATCTTCATCCCGACAGAAACCCCCGTGGAAGCAGGCATAAAAAGAGTGGTCACTCCATTCTTCTTGATCACGGTCCGGTAAGGCTGAAATGATGCGCTACAGGGAGAGTTCGTATCCCCGGTAGAGTATGAGTGTAGCGCTTCGGCGAGACTAGACTGCAGCTCGTGGACATCATCCTTATCCAGCGAATAAAGTATCTCCTGGACGTCCGCGTTCGTGAGAACTGTGAAACTATGAATACATTAGAACTGATATTGGTATGTCCAGATTGTGCGCGCAGCTTAAGAGAAGGTTCAGGGTATGTACGTCTCCGGCATGAGCAGGGCGTGGATGTTTGGGCGTATGGACAACTCACGGCATGGCTGAATGGTCGAGCCCGCGGGCAGCGACTCTCCTTTGGTTCGAGGCTCGGTCTGGCTTCGCGAAAGCCGGCGCAGGGTCTCAGACTCAGACGTCGGAAGTTCTATGGTCAGGAGGCACTAGGTACCGCACAGGCGAATTCTGCGACAATTACTCCTGTTGGCGTTCGTGACGAACGATTGACGTCTTCTGCTTCTTTGCAACCGAAAATAAGGTCCTCTTTGTAGAGACGTTGCCAATGAGTCTTGCCAAGGAGACAAGAAATTCAGGCTCGGAGCATTCACGGGAAGATAACGCACCAGGCGGGCGAGTGACGTTAGAGTGGCGGTTGAGGACGGGAAAGCCGTTGCTAACTAAGCGCCTCTGTGATTGGCCACGCCACCAGCACATGCTTCTTGGCGGGTTCATTGAGCTTACGAGTTCCTACATATAACTCAAGCGGGCTTAGTGGCAGGCCAGCATACTGAGGGATACTCGTACTTACCGGTCCCAGCGCTGGTCTTGATTGGGGTCGAGGTCTACGAGTACTATGTTTGCGGCGAGGAGCCAAGCCTCGCTACTAGAAATTGAATATAATACTAATCATCTATTCAATAGGCAAAGCTATGGCCATCGAGTCTCCCCAATTACACCGAGAAACCCCGGCCCTCGCACGACCGCGTCGTCTTCCATATCACATCCATATACACATCCCATCTTCGTTTTCTCGCTTCGAAGGGCAGATTCGTACTTCACTATTGCTTCTCAGCGAATCTCGACTTGGACCTCAACCTGCCCCCATACCACCACAGGAACCACATCCCAAAAACGCCCGCGGCAGATATGCCTGCAAGCAGGCTAACGCCGTTGTCAACGCCCCATGACACAAACACAGCTCGGCTTCCCATAACCACTCCGGCGGCCAAACTGCCCCTAGACATGTCATAGGCAGCTGATAAACTAGCAAAGTATCTCCGATAAGACAGGGAGATGTAGATGATCGTGCATTGGAAGACGACATATGAGCCTCCTGAAAACAGCCCGACTCCGATCGTAGGCACGATCCAGCTGAATCGAGGTTCCCCAGAAGCATTGGTCGCGACGGAGGTCCACGCGAAGAGGAAAAGGCCGGCTGGACAGAGGACGCTGAAAGGGATAGAGGGAAGCAGCCAGGACTCTTGCGGGACTGCCTGGTTGATGTGTGGTCTTGTGCCCGTCGCTGTTGGCACGCGCGACAGTTGCAATTTCTGTTGCGCTTCAGGGTCACTTTGGGGATTGGTGCGTGTAATGGTGTCATTGATGGAATTGGAGGATGCGTTGGCGGCTGCAACCTTATCTACTTCTGCCCGAGCGTAGGGTATGAAGCGATATTGGAGATAGGTGGCGTAGATGATCGCACAGCTCAGGGAACCCACTATGACGGTGAGGAAGATCAAGCCGATGGCCCCTAGGGAGAAGTGGTATCTCTCGTAGTAGACGAGTGGGAACGCCTATAAGGAAATTCTCGTAAGCACTGAGGCGCACGTGAAGATGGAGGAAAGAAACCTACCTCGAAGAAGGAGTAATATGTGGCGTACACAATCCCTCCGTATACTGTCACGAATCCAATCGCCGGATCCTTTACAGCAATCTCTGTAGGCTTCATCAAAGCATCAATGAATATTTTGGTCACTGGCACCTCCTTGATCTCTGAGCGTGCACGGTATTTGAGGTCGCCTGTAAGCTTTCTTAGTCGTTTGGCTCGTTGCAGCAGGATGTAGTCGGAGCTCGTCTCGGGGAGCAAGAGGATAAATGGTACCAGGGCTGCTGCCATGATCGCGACTTCCCAGTATGGCCATCGGAATTCTTTGACAACGGCGTAGCCACTGAGAAGAGGTCCGACCGCCGGGCCGGCATACATGGCGCCCAACCAAAGCATATAGCCGTATGGCGATGCAAATTCGTCGAAGATGTCGTCGTATGACGCTGCCCCTGTCGCTAAGATAGGAGAGCCGAAATAACCTTGGAGGAAGCGCAGGACGCAGATTGTGGCGAAATTGAGATCTTGGATTTGCGTGAGGACTATGGATATGATGAGAAACGGGATGAATGACACCCAGTAGGGAAGATTGCGTCCAATCCACGGAATTTCGGACATTGGAGCAGCGATCAAGGGCCCTAATGCGTAGCCGAGAACATATAGAGCGAGGATCAGAGACACAGGCGTTTCGCTGAGGCCGTGCCGAGGTGCGATGTAGGGGTAGGAAGGGACGGTGATTGCAGAGGCGCAGTAGACGATGAAGGTATAGAGGCTAGGGAGCACGCCGCGGTCAGTATCTGGTGCTCTGGACAGGACAAAAGTCTGCACGCGACGGGTCATCTACTCACAAAATGACGAAGCCAATCCATAGCTTCTTGTGTGTGGAGAAATTTCTGGGATTGTCCTGATCGGTTGGACTGTACCAGTCGACGATGATAACGTCGTCCACATTCGTGCCTTTCCTTGCAAGGACTTCGGGGTCCGCTTCGACTTCGACGGGGACGGCAGGGATGAAATCGCAAGGTCGAGATTTTCTGTTCTTCAGTACCTCAACACCGTTGGCGTCTCCATTATAGCGGAGAAAGTGTCCACGGGAGGCCAGTCGGATCAGTTGACCCGCAGGAGTCTCCCTAAGGGATTGGAGCATGTTGGCGACAGGATGAATCGTCGATGTGGAAGTAGTTAGGGATGTATGGTCGAAAGCAAGACAGTAAGTACCAGTAGTGTGATGGCTGTCCAGTATCTTATACCGTCCACGGTCTTGGGTCTGATGCTCTACGCAAAGGCCCATCTACGATTACTTCGGCCGTACCGTGGACTGCGTCTGTGAGTGCTCGTGAGCATCTTCACGGCCATAAGCGACCCATCTAGCCTTTCCACTAAGTCGACCCTTCGCCGGTTTCAATCAGAATTGACGAAGGGGGAGGAGCTGACAGAAAGGATGACTAAAAATCAAGCATCCTGTTAAGGTCAATGCGCGCGCCACGAGTTCCATATGCAGCTTATTAAACTGTGCGGCGGTGATGTTGCGGATGTTCTGATTGCGACGGAGCCCATGTTGATTGGTACAGGCCACCTGTGGCGTGGTGATGCAGGATACCGCTACCAACCAGTGTCCACCGGGCCATCGCCGTCAGGGGCAATTGCTGATGGCCGTGGAGCTAAAGAATGCCCTATTGCAAAAAGCGACTCGGGAGACGGTCAGATTGCCAGTCACGGCTTTTGAAATGCGGCGGCCGGAGGATAGTCCAAAACCCATGCGTGACGGACTCCTTGTCATTGCATGATTTGCTCTGTGCTTTCTCGTGTTCGCGAGAAAGGAAGCGAGGGCACTTACTATTGTGTATACCTAGCCAAGGCCTCCTGAGCCAAACACGCAGGTCCTAGGCAGCATTGCTCAGCACTCGTTCGATGTAGTTGTAAACAGCAGGAGGCGCATGATATGTGCCCTGCTCCCGATTAGTGCAGATAAATGACTGTGTCCGTGGAATGCTCCTTTGCCCTTGCCACGAGGGAGGCCTAGGTGCTGGAGCTAGGCCGAGTTGTGCTGTGCGAGCAAAGACATCTCTGTTCCTCAGAGCATTTGCTCAAAGCAGCCAATCGAGTTAAGGTGCGGCTCGCGCGTAAGAAGGCTCGTCTCGTACGAGTCGGCGGAATAGACGCCGCGGAAGTATCCTATAGGCTTGGCTCTTTGGCAAGGCATGGCGCCGAGGCTGAGGGACAAGGCCAAGCTGGTGCTTTGTGCGGATTTGGGAAATCTTGAACAAGGTGTGGTTCGTTGGAAGCGCACACTGGAGGCCAAGGCGCAACTCCCCGTTCATTCGCGTTTGTCAAGAAAAGCCTTGAACGAGGGTGTCATGATGCCGTGCATTGTCCTATGGACGAGAAAGCTTGTGTGTAACCCAGCCATGGGGAAGTGGGCAGCGCTGGTTGGGATGATGCGAGGAGAAACAATCCAGAACTTCGACGCCAAAGACACCAGAGCCAAGCACCAGCCACTTACCAGAGAGCGCTAGTGCTAACCTCAGTTAGATAGGCGTCGCTGATTATCTAACATGTCTTGGCGCCACAGCCAGCACCATCACCTCAACGGCCGTGAAAATTGGTTTGGTTCCGGCCGAGTCGTAGGGCTCTACAGCATTTGTGTGCCCCTCGGAGTTGAGGACATAACACAGCTCTGTATAGAAGACATCGGAAGATGGAACAAACTGTGGACACATTATCTCCGTTTGTTTGGTCTGCACCATACCGCACCTGGGGAGGTTGCCGCGAGATCTTGCGCCGGGTGTGACTATGTCTACTCCGGGGCTGCAGGTTGTCAGTAGTTTTGAGGCACTCACGAAAGGGTCTCAAGTTGGGCCATGGAATTGTCTTTCCAGAGGCTCGTTGGTCGGCTCTG
The DNA here is from genome assembly GCA_016109575.1 of Phialophora chinensis. NCBI lineage: Eukaryota > Fungi > Ascomycota > Eurotiomycetes > Chaetothyriales > Herpotrichiellaceae > Phialophora > Phialophora chinensis. The sequence goes on along the minus strand of JADWPU010000020.1, from coordinate 316,015 downwards.
CAACCGTCTTCCCCGATTTCTCGCTCAGGGACAGCGCTCTCGTGCGTAAGGAGATGCGATATTCAACCATTCCGCCCGAGATAATCCTGAACCAGACAGCAACATACTCAAGCCTACTTATCATAGTCGTGTAGTGTTCGGTACATTGCGGGATTGCAGGAGATTATCGTGACGGGAGGTATTTGTCGTCGTGGCGGTTTCTTTTTCCATTGGGATAGAACCAATTTCTCAAGCTCTCGGCAGGGACGCGGCGACGATCGTTCTCGGAAAGATCGAGATTCAAAGGGATCCTCCTGGCGCAGATAGAAGATGTTTCCGTAAATGCTCCTCCATCTCAAAGCCGGCGACGTCGAGGCCACCACTCAACCCATTCTGAGAATGTAGTCCATCAAAACAGGCGCGGTCGATCCTCCGCTATGCCGAATGACTCTCTGGCTGGCTTCCAGGTATGCTTCATCCAGCGCCTCCCATTCACATTTTGCCTAGTGGCCGCAGTCGACTGTTGGCATTCAGCTGAAGAATTCCATCAGAAAGCGAACGATGCTTTGAGAGGTCGCTGGGTGGATGTTGAGGAGTTCCTGAGGGTGTGATATCTCAGAGCCTCCGTAGCATACCACAAGTTCCGACTCAGCCCTGCGAAGAGACATCGTATAGCAATTAGCTTTCGAAGCATCTGCAGCGCCGATGCCGTGACATGGCGTGCTCTTGAGCGTGCCTACGAGGTACAGACATGACATACGGTGCCGCCAGCTTGTGCTCAAACAATAAATGAATGACTCGTAAGCGGGATTGGGCTTCTATGAATAGCAGAGCCATCCACTCAACTTCGAAGAGGAGCCCGACAGAGGACACCGACCATGAACATGCCGCGTATGCCCTGGAAGCTGGGTCTGCTGCCAGCTCAGCCGACCTAGAGTACTCGTACAGTAGAAGGAAAGGACGTATCTCAAGAGATTGTCGACCCGTTGATTTGAGGTCGGCGGGTTATCTAATTACAGCATCGACACCCGAAGCAAAACCAAAACCGATCCACTCTTGCATTGCGACTCGAAGTGTCTTGCTATTAGAGGCGAGGCAGCTTTGCTGTTAGTACGTACAAGTACCTTTGATGCCAGAATTAGATTTTATGACCAGCTCGGACTTGTTTTTAACTCAGAGCTAGCTTCGTGGTCTGCCTAACAGTGGATTCCGAGTTGCGTCTTGACCAGCCTGGAATGATAGCAATCTTGACCTCACTGCCACAGTTCCTCGCAAGCGCAACCGAAGCTGGGTTAACTAATCTAGCTGCCTCTGACATGTCTCAGGCTGTGGTTCCTTGCCAACCAGCTCAACTAACACTGGCACCCTTAAGGTGAAATATGCGGAGCATGGGATGGCTGCACTTATCCTTCATGCGACATCCGAAATTGCTGCTCGGAGGGATCAGAAGAGTCGTGCTGCGACGAGGAGATCTATGATGGAGGATAACCTTATCTCAGAATTGAGATTGCTCCTGGTTTCGAGGGTTGTCAAGGGTTTGGAAGCAGGGTCTCATTTCTATCTTCTAGAAAGATACGCCACCAGACGCGGTAGCAGTTCGAAAATCTCCGACATCGCCGCTAGTTTTACACGTGTCCCAGCCTGAAATTTGTCGAGTCGCCAGACCTTTGAAATGTTTCCAGCAGGAATTACTCCGTACCGATGCTACAAGCTCTACTCGTATTGATTTGATGATGCAATGGAAAGTTGACTGCCCCACAACTGCGGATTGGACATGCCGCCCCCTGATGATCTCATGGCAATGGACCCTTCTTTTGCCCGCAAGCTGCTATTCTTAGGGGTGCTGGAGCCATCGTTCCAAGGGCCGACGTTTCAAGCTGGGCCTGCGCAATATCAAACTCCCTTCTCCCTTGTTCTGACTTGCCAAGGCCCGCAATCATGGGATCATTCCAGCTGGGTTTCGTCTCAAGACAGATTGTTATTTACCAATTACGACTGTTCAGAGGAAAGTGGTGTGCGGCATGATCGGCTCTTCTAAGACGTGCATAATATGCGTGTTGTTGTCATTGTGCGGCACGCCTGTAACTCCAGAGCTGGGAAGGGTGCTTGTACGAGTACTCCGCAGAGGCTGGTAAGCAATTCGTTCACAAGCAAGGTGACAGTCACGCTCGTACGAGTAAGTAGGTCAGCAGCGGTTGACCACGTCACGCAAGCCGGCATTCCATTTCCAGAGCGATATGTGAATGTCATCATTGTTGATGTTCCTTATGACAAACTCCGAGTTGGCAACCCCACATTGTCCAGTGATTCGGCAGGTGTCGTCTCTGTGCCGAAGAGGTGCTGGACGCCCGCTCCTTGCCAACCCTGGAACTGATCATCAGGAGTGCGCAAAAGGTTGATTTGAAGGCGTGCTGATCACCAGTCGAGGATACTCCGTGACCCGAACTCCCGAAAACAACATTCCAACGACCAACTTAACACGTTAGAGAGGAGCCCCCTTTTTCAGCGTTGCAACAAAGTGCCAATTGGTGTCAATCGTACGAGGGATGGCAAAATGATGTTATCCCTGCGCATGCGGCTACGATTGGCAGTTGCGACAGCTGCCCTGATTGCTGGAGGGGCGCTCGAATGGAACGTGTTCCGGAAACGAAGCCTGCGAACGCCTGTACGGGGACATCCCACGGCGCTTACAATGAGGTCGACGGGCTTGCCAACGCACAATGGGGAATCCATTTGTGACGGGTCGCTAACCTGCCAGGGTTGTTGACGGTAAATTCAATTCTTAAAGCTCTCCGTTTTGCGATTGGCCCACGACCGTAGGAATTTCTTGGAATTTGGACCGTTAATTCCATGCACTTACATTGCCCTCGTGACATTGGAGTTGTAGCGTTCCTCCATGTTAGCGAAGCGATTCGTGGGAGGTCGCAGCGAATAGCAGTCAACGGATAATCGAACAAGTGAGAAAGCACAGGAGGCGGTGTGACAGCACGGGCGTCTTTTACGATTCGAAACCTACCGTCAATTTTAGGTGAAGAATGCTCTGGACTCATGATGTCGCATCTTCTCGAGAGCGCCCCGTCTGTGCACCCACCCCGGTGAAGAGCGCCCTGGAGGCTAACCTTCGGACAACTGTGGAGACAAGATGCGGCAATCGAAGATGCGACGCGGAGTTGCACAAACAGCTGTGTGCAGTAAAGTCACATCTCATCACATTTTGCTGCAGAGAGCTCTTCGATTGCATTTCAACCCATCCAGGGCCAATGAAACCAGTGCATTCTGCTCTGTGCCGTGCCTCCCACGTTCGCGCCCACGCCCGGAAGTGCCGAGGCTTATCGTTGGCGCACAAAAATGATGAGGTGCGTGGCTAAAATCCGGGGTGCGTCAGTCCTGCCTTTGCCTTCCTTATCTCGCCCACTGAGGACGGCGGCGTGCCGACAAGCGAGGGGGAACGACGTCAGTAATTTGCACAGTGCCCGCCATCCGGTTCCCGGCCTGGCGGGCGCTTGGGGCCTTTCTGAAACACGCACGGGTCCATCTCGTTTGCTGGTTGTTTGCGGAGAGGATAACTAGCAATTGCAAGGTGAGGATAGGCTGAGTATAGATCAATAATCACGTTATACCTACGTGACATCCTTTTGATAGGATCAGCTACCTGAGAGAGCACAATGGAGGATTCTTCCGGCCACTGGATAGAAATGGAACAGCTCGGAGAGGGGGGAAATGTGTTCGGCATCGTCGAGCTCTTACTCCGTGCCCTCACTCTCGACAGCTATGGGTACATAATTTATGTTTGGAGATCAAGCTATCCATCATTGGCCGTACTGGTTTCGTGTTCAGCTCAGGCCTTCTCGAATGCTCAGACTCTGTCGACCGAAATCCGGACTTTGGACCAAGTCGCTGGGAACGCTAGGCACCCAGCTTCCGGGGACCCTGTCTTCCATACGTGTCATTTCAACCTCCTTGATAATTGGGGCCATGCTATGCAAAGTCTGCCGTGTCTGACATCAGTCGAGGTGTAGAGTTTGGAGAGCAGGCTCGCATGTCTATGGCCCATGCTCCTGGGCTATGCCCACTATGTACTCCCGGACACGTAAGTAGCTGAACAAAAGTTGAACCAACGCTGGATGCAGGGTAGGTGTACGATCAACAATGATCACGAGTCATTCTAGATGGTCCATAGCACGGCGAACACCAGATTGCAATCTGGTCTAAGCTGTGGTCATTGGTGTGGGGGTTCGCGGTCGTTGACTTGCAGCTTGCAGCGGAGGGTCAGAGAAAGACTGGCGGGAGCATCTGCCACGTATGCTGCGCAACACGCCATTCACTGCATCTGAACTCGTGTCTGATCGAGTCCGCCTTAAGGGCTCAGCAACGAGCGACCTGAGCCGCAGCTGGTCGGCACGATGCGAGAGAGGCGGCTTGCAGATGCGACTTTCCTTAACGCGTCGTCTGATGCTAGTGAGCTCGTGTCTATGCGCAGGGACACACTGTCAGCAGGACGCAAGCAAACGACCAGATTTGGTCCTCTGCAGCATCGCACCGAGTCAGCGCGGAGGGTTGAGGCGAGGCTCGATATGCCTATGGCTGCAGTTGAACTGAGAATTCTACCTAGAATGAGCTGTTGCAGCGACCCTCATGCCGTCAGCTGAATTTTCGCGGGGCTCTCCACCTGGAATTTGCGCGTGCAATGGACTCCCTCCGACGTCGTCGTGCGACTCACCCAGCAACTGAGCGGCAACCGCCCAAAATGTGCACACCGTTATTTTAGCCAACTGCGATATCACGGACAAAGCCGGGCAGCCACGGCGTGGATGCACATTTGCCCCAATTAGGCGACCGGGACGTCAGCTGTAAATGGCGCCAAAAAGGGGGTTGCACGCGAGTAGGAAAGACAATTGATCACCTCCGGCATTCGTACGGTTGCCGGGAGAGGACGGAATTATCACCAATGGCAGCCCGTTCCGAACGAAGGGCGACGAGTGGAAGGAGGTCTCCTCATCCTGGGGCGAAAAACGAGGATCGTGATGGCGAGGGTGCAGAAGAAGCGAGGATGGCGAGCCCGCCATCTGCGATCAAAGAGAGTGATTAAAAATGGCGAAAGACTAGGGCCAGGATTTCGCAACGTGAGCATGGGGGACGACGAGGAGAACCCCGGGCGAAGGGTGACGAGTTCCAAAGCGCGTTCTTGCCCCTGGGGCCTGAGCTGGGCGCGCCAAGTCTCTAAGTAGGTAGCATTATCAAAAGACATGGCAAAAGGTTGGGTGAAGATTCGGAGAGAATGTCTGTCGTCAAAAACGCATTACAACTTCGTACCGGAAGCGCAGGATTCAGGTCCTCCCTTGCCCGTCGTGACTCGTGCCTGCCCCTGCCCTGGACCGTTGAACGACGAAGTTGGCATTCCCCACGCACTCCACCGATAACTCATTCGTTGCATTTTTCTTCTCCGTCCGAAACTCCTACACAGTACCTAACTGGGATCCAATCCTCTCCTTCAGACGCTCCTTCAACCTTGACTCACCAACCAAACAACTACTAATTGCTGGCCCTGCTGTGGTACACAGGGATCTTTATTAACTCCGAACAAGAGTAGACGCTCAGTGCTCCTCTGCTCGTCCCTTCCTTTGTTCGTATCCGATCCCATCTACGTACATACCAAGCCAACTTCCCCCTTTGCGAAACGACGACGACGGACACGACACCACTCTCCAGCCAGAACACCGCAGGGTTGCTGTTTGCCGCACATCCAGAGGCTTGCTGTCCACTCGCCTGACCGGTATCTGACTGCATACTGCGACCCTCTCGCTTGGGGCGCTCTCATCCTATTAATTGCACTGCGCGCTGCGCCGCGAATCTGCACCTACCCTACAAGGCCGAGTCCGCGAGGCCACTCCAGACCTCTACACCCTGCGCACCTCGATCGGCCACTGCCCACCGCCGCACGCGCAGTACTTCCACCGGGATCCTGGTCCTGCATATTGCAGCTGCACCAACACTGATCGAGCCAGGCGCTACACCTCCATCAGGCGCACCAGCATGGCTGCTGTTTGGGGCTGCTGAATGCTACAGCACCGTCTATACAAGTTTCGCTCGCATTTACCGGATATCCTCCAGTGCAAGACCATTATGAAGCCGTCAAAGCGCTACAGACAGAGCTGGACTCCCTTACACTTTCGACTTCGAATGTGAATTTCATTGGAAATTGCTCAGACCGAACACAATCTCTGCGGATATGATATCCGCAACTGCATCGCCCGCTGCCAGGGCTCTGCGGAGCCGTGACGACTCACCTTCGCCTCACCCGCGTTCTTTGGCTAGCATGGCTTCCAGTCAACGGGTGAACACGGCTCTCCCCCAATCCTTCTCCGTCACGCCGGCGTCGGCTAATAGCACGTCCTCTATGACTCAGAGCCCATATATCAGCTCTATCCAGTCGTCCCCCCTGGTGTCCCATCCAATATACCAGCTACCCCAGCTCGGAAATCCAGCCCCGTTCGACCTGGGTGAGAGTCTTGTTTCGACCCATGCATTTCCTTCTCCGCGGGAACCCTCCACGGGCTCGAAACCTGTCGGGATTATGCGCAAGCTCTCTCAAAGTGCCAAAGATGGCGTTTCCACTGCTCGGCAGACGCTGCGCAGAAAAGCATCCTCGTCGGCGCAGTCTCGCCGCGACGAAAGCACCGGCCCTATCACCAGACGCCGCAGCGACAGCAGGACTGCACTTGCAAACGGTCATGTCGCCGATGCTCTAGCCGTGGACGTCCTACCCCTCGAACTGCACACAGGCTTGGGGCTGTACGGTGATACAATGAGCATATGCAGCGAGCCAACGACCTTGGCAGACTCGAGTCCCGAGGGTCAAGCCCCATGCGTACCAGAGAGTCTGGTGGCCGGATGCTTGTTGACGAAGATCACGAAGAATAAAATGCAGGAGAAGATGTTCTTCATGGACGTGGAAGGCTCCCGCGTATCGTGGAAGGGGGCTGTGACAACCAAAACCTTTCACATTGACAACATTAAGAGCATCCGCAGTGGTGAGGAAGCTGCAAGCTACCAGCACGAGCTTCGAGGCGAAGCCGTCGACCCTGGCCTCTGCTTCACAGTCAACTACGCAACCTCGGACTCTTCGAAGCAGGTCAAAACTTTGCATCTTGTCGCTCATAATCACCATGACCTTCGACTCTGGGTCGATACTCTGGAGAGTTTGGCCAAGCATCGAGAAGAATTGATGACGAGCATGATTGGCTCAACCGAGCGTGAGTCGGTCATACGAGCTCATTGGGAGAACGAAATGGCGAAACGAACCGCTAGACAGGACAATATCAAAGCTGACGGATTGGACTTCCGTGCGATTCAGACCCTCTGTCGGAAGCTGCACATCCATATTCCTGATAAGGAGATTGAGGAGCATTTCAAGTCTGTCGACGTCAACACATCGAATCTTCTGGACTACAATCTCTTCAGAGAGTTCCTCAGACGCCTCCGAGAAAGGAGCGACGTCAAGAAGATCTTCGATGGCTTGAAGGGTGCCCACTCGAAGGGCATCCCGCGGTCGCAGTTCATCGCATTCCTCAAGCACGATCAAGGATTCGACATGGATACACTTGCTGACCCACTTCATTGGGAAGAGAAGATCAATGATCTTATATCAATGTCATTCCCTGACGATCCGGCGTCGCGAGCTCTAGAGCTCATCGACGCCAATGCCTTTGCGTCCTTTCTCGTCTCAAAAGACTGTCACGTCTACTCTGGACCCGCGGAACCCGTTCCACTCTTCGACCGGCCACTGAGCGAATATTTCATCTCAAGCTCACACAACACCTATCTGACCGGTTGGCAGGTTGGAGGTACTGCCTCTGCCGAAACATACATTACGGCCTTACGTCACGGTTGCCGCTGTGTCGAAATCGACTGTTGGAACGGTCAAGATGGGAACCCGAGGGTGACCCATGGCCATACACGGACCAGTTCTGTGCTTTTCTCGGATTGCATCAATGCCATTCAGAGATGCGCCTTTGATGTTACCCCTTATCCATTGATCATATCCCTGGAAGTGCATTGCGATAGCGAGCAGCAGGCCAAGATGGTGAAGACGATGAAAGACGTGTTTGGCGAGCGGCTCCTCCTTTACCCATTACCCGGTTTCAATACCCAACTACCTTCCCCGGAGGATCTCAAGCACAAAATACTCATCAAAGTGAAGTCCACCGAGCTGCATGCTGACCTTGCGGCCTCCCGTCTCCCCACACCCTCATACCGCGATAGAAGTGCGAGTTCGCCGAACCGGGGCATAGTCTCGCCAGCAAACTGGACGCTTCTGAACGCACCTCAAGTCGCAAGTCCCTTGCTCATTACACCGCCAGAAACCATATATTCTCCAACTGATCGCTCAGTCACGGCAACAAGCGCGAGTAGTGCAGACGAGGAGAGCGATGCTCCTGCAATCTCGCCTACTGCTGTCGATAGCCAGCGCCGACAACCGAAGCCAAGTAAAGTCGGTCCTCAGTTGTCTGCCCTGGGCGTATACCTCAAAGGTTACAGCCTGCGGGACGCCAAAGACCTTTCCTTCCAGCAATACAACCACATCTTCTCACTCAACGAGAACAGAGCTATTGAACTCTGCCGCTCACCGGAGCAGAAGGCGATATTTGAAGACCACAACCTCCATCATCTGTGCCGAGTGTACCCTAAGACGTTGCGTTTCCAATCATCCAATTTTGACCCGAACACATTCTGGAGGAGAGGCGTGCAGATGGTTGCATTGAACTGGCAAACCTTCGACGCCCATATGCAGATGAATCAGGCAATGTTTGCTGCTGGCACAGATGCATATGGCTATGTCTTGAAGCCAGCTTACCTGCGCAAGCCTCGGACCAAGCAGGGTGAGTTTGAGCATCGTGTGAAGCTTCCCCGATACAGAATCAGGTTCTCGGTTCAAGTCATCTCCGCTCAGCAATTGCCTCGAGCCGCCAATATGGGCAGAGATACTCCTTTGAATCCATTCATTGAAGTGCAGATGTTCAGCGCAGAGGACCGTGCCCGAGGCATAGCGAACGGTTCTGGCGGCACAGAAACTTACTCAAACGGTTATCATGGCATTGGATCGCCCTACCGTCGACAAACCCAGATCCGCTTTGGCAATGGTTACAATCCTCAATTCGGTGAGAACATCGAGCTGTCTCTGGAAACAAAATATCCCGAACTCGTCTTTGTCCGTTTCATAGTACTGAACTCCGACGACGGCAGACGCACCGGCAAAGGAGTCAGACAGCTTGCGGCCTTTACAGCAAAACTCGACAGCCTCCAGAAAGGATATCGACACGTCCCCTTGTTTAATGGACACGGGGAGGAATTCATTTTCTCCACTCTATTCTGCAAGATTGTGAAGCAGGAGCCGAAACTGATGCCATGGTCACTTCAGGACGCCACCGAGCGGACGTCCAGACCCAGTGTGCTTCGAGGCATTCTTTCACGCGGCCTGTCGAGTGATCGAGGCAGAGAGCGTCTGTCCAGTGGTGAGGACGTACGCGCTGCCCAAGCCAGGCTAAACCGCGAGATTGAAGAGAAGGTGACAAGAAAATGAGGGCTGCACGGGATGCGTCGCAAGCATACTGTACTGTATCGACGATCAACGACATGGCGTGGGGTTTTGATTTCACGGGATACCCAAAAAGCATATACGACCTGATGACCACAAAAAATAGACTCAATGCTCGTCTGGCAACGGACATTTCTTCTTTTGCTACGACAGGTAGCAGTCGTTGAGGAGGCTTTTTGTTTGAGTATGAACCGTATCTTTCTATGTACCAACATATAGAATATCAAGCTTGACCAGCCCCTGTGCTTGTAATATATGCCTGCTTTATAGCTGATCCTATGGTGTCTCGATCACGATCGTCATGCACCCTGCTCATCGCCTGGAGACTGCTATTGATCAATATTAGATGCGCGGTTCCATATGTGGTCTCTTGTGACGGGCACTCGCCCGAAGACAAAGGGCAGCCAGCCTCGACGTCAAGAAGACTGTCGAGTGGTCACATACCCGTCGAGATCGACTTGATTGCAAAAGGTCTTTCGAAGGATCCGGCGCATGATCGTGATCTTGCCCTTAGGATTGAATCATTCATCCAATGAAAGATGCTCACCCGGGGAAATGGCCAAATGGTCTGGCCCCTTTTGCCAGCCACCAGCCATACGATGAGTTGTCCAAAGTCGGTGTGAGGCCGAAAAAGAATTGAGTCTGACCGCGACCAGCCCATTTATTGCGTGTTCTGACTCGCTTTTATCTTGTCATCTAGATGTCATTTCATCTTTAATGCGGGGGCGAGGCTGAGCAAGCTTGGCTGCATAAGAAGTTCACCAGAGCATCACCACCCTACCCCGATGCGCCCCCCGGCCAGGTCTTTTCTTACCTCCAGCACAAGGCTCTATTGCGGCTTGTTCAGCATCGAGCCTCGTCAGGTCTACTCGCACAATGTTAATGCCGCTAGCACCTGTTTTGTGATTCTTGTTACTGGCTCGGTCTCGCCTTTAGATCCGAAAGTTGTGTTCGACGTTCTGGCACACCGATGTCCTTGTGTGATACCGAGCATTTGTCCGCTGAGCGAGGATGCGGTTCATCGAGCAATATGTCAGCAACAACGAGGGTTTTCAGCTTGACATTGTCGGTGAGATTGTGTCCCGGCAGTGCAGCCCAAGCTTGCAAGGGAGACCACTAATACCAGTACTCAACTAGGTTTCCTCGCTATCCTTGGAGAGGGTTCCGTCGAGACCATCGCCCAGGTTGCGACCCTGAGCTACCTCATATACGTTCCTCGCCTCATACCAGCACCGCAGATCTTCATTCGGCCCTCTCGACCGGAGAAGCTGGAGACTACCGCAGGTGCTAAAGTGATCGGAGTCCATTCTGGTAATACCGGCGAAGACATCCATCATGTGGCTCATGCTCTACATCGTGGCGACAAACTGCCCCCAAACACCGTCACCTGTGTCCGTGTGACGGAAAATGATAAACCGCGCCCATCCATCAAGAGATTTGGCCCGTTGGCAATGCTTGCATTCCTAGGAGCTGCAATGAGTGCTGGGTTGCTAGGGCTTTCTATATATTACGAAGACGGAATGTCCTTACTGGCAACAGCGCTTCTGTCGACTTTGAGCACAGTGACTGGCATTGCTAATAAGTGGTCACCGACGCCTAATGATCCTAAGCCCGATCCACATTCACCCCCGGGAGACGTTGTCATCAAATACCCCCAAGGAGCGTTCATCGTGGTAACTTGTGAAGAACGAACGGCGCGATATCTGTATTTCAATCCAAGCGAGCGTTGCATTTATTCCATCAGGAGCACGGCGATCTATAGAGGACTCTCCTTGATTTCAACATTGTTGCTCATGGGTGGGGTCATTTCCTTGGCCAACGCCAGAATCGAGACTCAAACGGCGTTTGCTGGATCCTACATGCTCATCAATATCTTCTACTGGATCGGCGCTGCCTTGCCTCCAGCTCAACATTGGGATCTTAGCAGATTGCAGATTGAGCATATCGAGGTCCACGGTGGTACGCCGCCGCGGACCGCAAAGGTGGATAACTACTCTCCCACGTACACGGAAGCATTGTGGAAAGCCATTGCCGTTACAGGGACAAGCAATTGGGTCAAGGAAGCTGGTTGGGCACCAAAGACGCCCGCCTGGGCAGATTGGCTGAACGAAGCGGAGGAAGCCGCAGTGGGTGAACCACTGAAGGCGAGCAGGAAGATGGTGGATGGTAAAGAGGTGGAAGTGTGGACGATCCGTAACTGGGACAGTCGGAATGCATTGTCGACGCTCCTGCGAACCACGACGGACAAGATTACAGCCCAGTCAAGGTGGGCTACAAAAGGGGCTTCCATTCAGCGAAGCAACCCTCTATGACTGTTGCTCTTCCGATGTGTTGATTGCCCTCCCAAGCCGATGACTGGCAGGTGGAAGGATGAACATATGACGGCTATTATGATGAGATGATCCAAAAATCAATCTGCATGAGAGAAGACTAGATAATGCCGGTAATGAATTCACGACTTGACGAATATCATGTTTTCCTGGTGGCATCTCCAACAAGCGTGACGCCCACCGTACTTAAAACACCAGCTTGAGTGAACTCGGCGAACTCTTGGCATCACACAAACTTATTGCGGAGTTCATCGACCACCACTCAACCGCGCCACTCAGTCTTTGTTTGACACTCCTTTGCTTCTTGGGACTCAGATAGTCTCCTCTTCAAAATCAACAAGATGTATGAGAGAATCCCTGCATGTTGCTGCGGAATTGGGTCTGCAGCGCAAAATGCTGATTCGGGGGTTTCATAGTGTACCGATTGAATCTTGATTTGACAAAGCCGTCAAGATGCCTTTCACCAAGCTGTAAGTCGAACCGTTCTCGACCCGTTACTGACAAGATTTGAACAATCACTGACCGGCACCTACCACAGTGTCAAGAACTCTCCCTACTACTCCCGCTACCAGACGAAGTACAAGCGCAGACAGGCCGGAAAGGTACGCAATGGCTCGACCCTGGCCGTGGAAAATCATTGACAACTGTACCAGACCGATTACTATGCTCGCAAGCGATTGATCGCCCAAGCCAAGAACAAGTATAATGCTCCGAAGTACCGCCTCGTCGTCCGCTTCACCAACCGCGACATCATCACCCAGCTGGTGACCGCCGAGCTCACCGGTGATAAGGTCTTCGTTGCCGCCTACTCCCACGAGCTCAAGAGATATGGCATCAATAATGGGTTGACCAACTGGTCAGCAGCCTACGCCACCGGTCTTCTTCTCGCTCGCCGCGCGCTCAAGAAGCTGGACTTGGATGAGCAGTTCAAGGGCGTCGAGGAGGCGACTGGCGAGTACGCTCTGACCGAGGCTGCCGAGGGTGAGGATGGAGAGGAGCGTCGTCCCTTCAAGGCGTTCCTTGACGTCGGCTTGCATCGTACTTCCACCGGTGCCAGAGTCTTCGGTGCGCTCAAAGGGGCCTCTGACGGCGGTCTCTACATTCCCCACAACGAGAAGCGATTCCCTGGCTACGACAATGAGACAAAGGAGTTGGACGCGGACACTCTGCGCAAGTACATCTTCGGCGGCCACGTCGCTGAATACATGGAGACACTTGCCGACGACGATGAGGAACGCTACAAGTCCCAATTCAACAAGTACATTGACGCCGACATTGAGGCTGACGGGCTTGAGGAACTGTACACTGAGGCTCATGCTGCCATCCGCGAGGATCCGTTCAAGAAGGATGATGACGAAGGAGACAAGAAGAGCAAGGACGAGTGGAAGAAGGAAGGCTTGAAGTACAAAGTTCACAAGGCGTCCAAGGAAGAAAAGGACCGCAAAATCAAGGAGAAGATCGCCACCCTCGCGTCTTAGACCATCTGTTTGGTTCACCAGCAGAAGTCAGACGGGGATAATTTCTCGATCTCTGCAAAAATGAGGGCGGCTGTGGTCACCATACGCGTCGGAGAAGCGTTTCTGGCCAGCCCCAGGGCTTTCCTACGGTCCAGCATCATGCTGCAGGCACCTCTGCACGGGGCGTGTGTTCGGACAAGTGCAAATGTGCTAGCTGGAAGCGTCGCCATGTTGGCGGGTGTGCCGAGTATGGAGGCTTCCACCACCCAGCGGCGCCGGTTGACGAGTCAATGACAGAAGCCAGAAATGAAGCTCATGTCTTCATAAGCCGAAAGTAGTCCAGGGACTTAATCAGCAACAGTTGAGCTTAGCACAGTCCAGACCCCCGCGAAGCTCGCACGAAGTTTAGGGATTTTTTGCACATGAGCTGTAAACATCGAATTCTCGGCGGATAATATTTTCTCAGTGGCCTCCGCACAGTAGCATCTTGATTCGCCCACCGCAGGCCTCGAATCGGGTGCCCTTTGGACGCCCTCTGACATAAGATGCTGACCTGCACCGGCCACTTGTGAGTCCACCATTACTGTACTGTGGGTTTACGAGGTGTAGGCCTTGGATCGAGTCACTCTGTTGGGTCCAAGCCTGAGCAGGATGAAGGCTAACTAAGCAACCGGGCACGCCAGGGCACGGGAGGCCGTATGCCAGGCACGGGGATGATTAGTGTGGCCTGCACCCGGCGTGGCGGCACCCAGAAGACTCGAGAAATATAATGCGACTTTGCTCGACGAATACTTGCTGGCCGTAGCTGATGAATTATACGTTTCTTTCCCCGGCGAGGTCATTTGTCGGCGGATTGCGTTAATAGGAAGCCGCGGGCAAAGTCGTCGGCGAGACAAGGACAGCACGGGCAGAAACAGGGATGAAGGACAGCGCCGCGACGATTCCCGAAGTCCCATGATACTCCCCCCCGCGGATTGCCACCCAGAGTCCCCAGAGAACCACCAACTACCGGCTTGCTGGTTGATGTTCAGCGAGGGGATTTTCAGTATTGCCTTTGGTCAGGATGACAGCATAGTGCATGGCCCACCGCAGGGCCCTTCAGGTCGCGAACGTTCCCCCTCCTCTCTAATATTACCGATCTTGGGCAACACGACGATTGGAAGGATGGCCTTTTAAGTGAGCTTTCGGCTGCATCCACCGTCACGCAGGGCCCATCCAAGCAGTGGCTATCTTAGTGAGCCTTCGTGTTTTAAGTAGTTCCTCCAGTGGCTCTTGTCAACGAGCCAGACCACAGTCGATCGTCATATCTAGCCAACAAAGTTCCCAGTTCCTCTTCCGCTCTTGACCCCGCTGATACTTCGAAGTCTGCCTTTGCCCAATCTTTCAGCTTCCAGTCGAGGTCCCAATTTCTGACAAATGTCCTCGGTCAAATCGATACCAATGCAAGAATTCTCCTCTGCTCCCTTGTGATCTAGAGAGCACTCACACTATCGCCTTACGGCACGATGGCAGCAGCCATGGAGAGCAATCTCGACGTCGACTGGCTGCTGCGCTCCAAGAAAGGTGCGATCCCACAACGTCGGCTTCCATGCCGCGCCTGCCTCTCTCTCCCTCTGTCTGGTCCAAGATTTGAGGGGAAGGAAAGCGCTAACAAGCACGTCAGACCTTGCTCACTTAACAGCCGAAAGGAGCAACCGACAGAAAGAGTCGCAAGCGTCCACTGCACCTCATGCAAACCAGCCCGAGCCTAAACCAGTCCAACTCCAAGCTCGGACCGAGCAGACACCGCTGAAGGAGTCGCGAAACGGTGCAACAGAGCCAGTCGTGCAGCAGCCAAAGCCTGCCGTCACAGTCAATGGCAAAGAGAACAATGTGCAGCCCACTGTACAGAGGACCAGTCCGCTCCCCGCGCAGCAGACACAGAATCACCCGGCGCGACCTACCATACTGAGAGGCCAAAGCACCGAGGAGAGCAAGAAGGGTTTGAAACCGGGCACTCCGAAGAAAGAGGGAAGGAGGAGTTCGTGGATTTCGAGCTTCAGTTCCAAGTTCTCGTCTTCACCCACTGCGTCCCGGAATTCCAGCATCGACGTCCAGCAAGCAAACAATGTCCTGACAGCATCTCCTCAGCCAAGCCCGAAGCTGGAACTGACAAATCCGTTTGAAAAAAACAAACCTGCGAAAGATGGCCAGAAGGAACACAAGAAAGAAGACCCGAAGCCCGTTGGTGCGCCTCTTACACCCCGGAGACCCTCAGTACTAGTCGCTGCTGGGAAAGAAACCAAGCTTGAACATCCTGGGTTCTTGTCAAGCGCACTTCGGAGGCTCTCCTCCTCTTCGAATGCTAACATGGGTAAGAGCGCTACCAACGGCGCCGTCTGCCCGAGAAGGGTAATGAATATTGACCACAATCGCGAGCGCATCAAGATCACCGAGTTTGACCAGAACAAGCTCAAAAGAGTGGCTTTCTGCGTCGACGTTGAAATCGCTGGATTTTCTTCCCACGCAGACGAAGAGCCAGAACATTTCAATAAACCCCCCGTTTCAAGCGCACAGAAGCAGAGTATTTCAACGTCACCAGACAAAGAACCAACGAAGGACTCGAAAGATGCAAGAATGAACGAAAAGGGTGAAGGAGCTGCGCTCAAGAACCCGAAACCTCCTGCGGAAGTGAAGGAAGACTTGGAGCAACCTCAACCCGAACCACAGCTTTCTCTTCCTGAAGAGACAAAGGAGAAGGAAGTGAAGGCTGAAGAGGTCTCAGCGTCGCTACAAGGCCCGGACCCTCCACCGGCACCAGGAACCCGGAAGAAAGAGAAAAAGAAGCGTTCAGAGGCCGAGCGAAAAGAACGAAAAGAGCGCAAAAGAAGGCACGCAGAGGCAAACGGGTTGGTGCCGTTAGAATTGACTAGAGACGACGACGACTCAGATTCGGTTTACAGCAGTACACCCCCAGGAGCCTCGACACCAAGCAAGCGACCCCCGGAAGGTGCTGACGGCCGAACGACGGACCCTCTCCGCATATACAAACGCTGCTGCCAGCTCCGCGAAACAACCGTCGTCGGCCGAGTAAAAGAGCAAATTTCAAAGCCCACGGCAACTCTGGCAGAAGCACCGGGCACGGTAGCAGTAATGGATCTCTCAGGCTCCCAGATGCAGCTCTCAGATATCGTCACCTTGGGTGATTGGCTTGCGATCGTACCTGTCCGGAAGCTCGTGCTGGACAATTGTGGACTTACAGACGAGGGTGTCCGTGTAATTTTGTCCGGCCTTTCCAGCTGCAAATCTGCAGAACAAGCGCGACAAAACAGAAGATTACCCAAGAGACTCGGCGGAAAGCAGGGCAAAGAGCAAATGGGCGTGATAGAAAGACTCTCATTAAAAGACAATCCAGGCATTACCAACCTCGGCTGGAGACATATTGCGCTGTTCATGCATATGTCACGGTCTCTGAGGGCTATCGATCTGTCAGGTATACAATTTCCGAAGTCGACAGACCTCTCGAGGACGATTTCGACGACGAGCTCAAACAGCAGCGGACCAAGCGGAAGCTCCACCCTGATGGACTTGGGTTCTCTGGTCATTTATGCATTGTCTGAGCGACTGGGCGATAAATTGGAGGAGCTCGTTCTGAGCGGCTGCGGCCTTTCAACTGCCAACATCCGTGATCTTGTGGATTGTGCCATTAAGTGCAAGATCCGAAGACTGGGGCTTGCAGCCAGCAATCTTACTGAGGAAGGACTGAGCCACTTGGTCCGATACATGAAGTCTGGCCATTGCGAAGGCCTCGATCTCAGCAGCAACGACCTGCACGGCATTGCGCACATGCTCGCAGAGGCCGCCACCAGCGATTGTCCTTTGTTCGCTATCAGCTTGTCAGATTGCAATCTGACCCCCGAGGATCTGACCTCCATACTTATCCCATTTGCGCGACTGAAGAACCTCAAATTCATCGATCTATCCCGCAACATGGCATTGTTCAGCAGTACTCCGAATGCGGTACCTGTCTTCCGGAAGTTACTCCCCAAGTTGGCGCAGTTGAAGCGTCTGCACCTTTCAGATGTCGGCATGACACCTGAGCAGGTGATTGCCCTCGCTGAGATCCTGCCGGATTGTCCATCAATGGCTCATGTCAGCATCCTTGACAATGCTCCTTTGATACATACCATGAACTCGAAAGAGGAAGGCTCGCAAGAGGAAGCTTGTGCGTTTTTCGCTTCATTGATGACAGCGGTCAGAGTTTCCGAGACCATCGTTGCCGTCGAAATCGAGGTACCCTCCGCGGACAGCAGCGAAGTCGTCAAAGCCCTTTCCTCGCAAGTCATGGCGTATAGTCTGAGGAATATGGAACGCACAACCTTGGATGAAGTAGGCATCAAGCCCGACGACCTTGCCGAGAAGGACGCGCCGGAAGTTCTGCTGCACCTGGTCGGTCATATGGATGGCTATCCCGAGAACTATGACAGGGATGAGCTTGCACCGGATGAAGACTACATGATCGCCTCAACTGGTATTGTCAAAGCTCTAGGTGTCTGCTTGGATCGTAAGGATGGCAACAGTCGAGCACATTCTAGGAACATTAGCCCTACCGCCAGTGGCACTTCGACTCCAAGGGGACCGTTTCGACAGAGGAGGGTGTCCAAACCTCGAGATGTCAGCTTGGAGCTTTGCGAGAGTGCGAGGAAAATTAGGCGAAGGTTGCAGCCCGTCCTCGTCAAAGAAGACAGGGCTGGAAACCATGACAATTATCGTATGTCTCCCGGCATTGCCCCCAACTTGGAATTGCTAACATCGTTTGTCAGGCCGCCTTTTCCTACTTGATGAGACCCTCCAGGGTATGATCAAAAGGTTCGAAGAGGAGTATCCTGAGACGAAAGTCACAGCCGCGTCTCCTCCGACGGCGAACGGCATGCCTTCACCTGATCCATCAGTGGACGCCTCACTGCTATCTGCCTCGATCGATTCGAACGGAGTCATGACGATGACAGATGGAGATGAATACTTTCCGCCAGATAGCCCACCTAAAGACAATTACGCGCTCAAATTATCCCGAACTTCGTCCAACACGTCTCTCGCGGCCAAAGCATTCACGGATGAAGAAGGCCGAATGCACCGCTTTGGCCAGACCATTCGCAGAGAAGTCCTCAAGCCGACCGAAATGGACGATCATCTGCACGGAGCACACGCGAGTGATTCTGATCCACCCCACATTGCTGCTCTGCGGGCGAAACTCGAAGAGCTGAAGGGTGAGGATATTCGGTATAGGGTGGAGAAAGAAGGAGCTGATCACGTTGTCCGGGAGTTGGGTATCAACGCGCGGGAGTTGCTCATGCTGAGGGAGCAAGATCCCAAGGGTTTTGAAGCATTCAGGGAGAGCCAGCTGGCGGCTCAAATTAATGCCGGACTGATCCCTCGGGAGCAAAATGGGGAGTCGAGGCAGTGACTCGAGGACGACATGGGTGTTGCTGCCCCTTGTGGGATCAAGCTTGAATACTAACAACTGATATGTGAAGAGACGGAACCCAATGTATATATAATTGGGTTGGATGGTTGACGACTGATGATCCTGGCTTTCATGCCTTCTGAGCGTTTTGTTTCGCACTGCGTTTTTGGACGATCTTATAACCATCTGATCAGGAGGTACAACGGCACCAGCCCCAGACAGTCGCTTGGGAATTATAATTTCAAGTTGAGTTCATTCTCTGGACTACAGTACAAACGGCAATGGAGATTCTACCTCTCCATCAGCGCTCTGCTTTCACGTCTGGCTTATACACACGTCCGGTGAGTAACCGAAATAACGAAGTCGGAGGGAGCACTGCAGCCTCGCGACCCTTGGACTGGGCCCTAGACATGGCAGCCTGCCGTTTGTACTCCGTAACTGACTAACAACGTAGCTCCAGTCTAGGATTGGGCCGGAACGCCTTGCAAGCGTCGTAGTATGTAGGTACGGAGCATGAATGCATGCATGCGCGCTCGCGCACGATGTGAGACGGCCTGGACGGGATAGTGCTTATGTATTGGCCCGCCTGCCTACCAGTAGTCAGTTAGTGTGAGTACAGTACTGTACTCTTACTCTCGCCGAGATGGAAGGATTGGGGGGGGCCCTTTGGGCATAAGTTATACGATAGGCACAGTACTTTCTTGCGGAGGACTGAGTGAGGTACCTACCTGCCGTGCCTGCCTAGTTGGTTAATTACTTGCTTACGGTACCTAGTCCCCCTATCTCGTCTACTCGTTTACTTACGTTACATAGGATTCATATTCCCGCTCCTATTCCTTGGTCACCTTCTCTCGTGGTCAGAGACAATCGTGCCCTTTGACTGCCAGGACATTCGCCTCTAGAAGACAGGCCAGTCAGTCAGTCGCTTTGATTCTAAGAAGCTGCGTGACCGGGGATAGAGTCTTGTCCTCTGCGTCGTCGTCTTTTACCATGGGCTCGCTCGAAACCCGCACCCAAGAGCACTCACTCCTAGAGGCCCTCGCGCATGAAATAAGCACGGCAGCCCACCGTCTCAGCACGTTCGTTCAGTCCGCCAACCCGGCAGCTCTGCAGGATGGACAAGCAGGCAGCTACGACATCCCGCCCCGGGCACCCGCCGAGATCAGCGCCGTCAAGGCGGCACTCATCGAAAAGACCATGGCCGTGCAACAACTGATCATGTCTGCTACGGACGTGCAGCAGCAGATGACGCTGCAGACACAGCACATGGCCTCGGTGCGTTGGATCTGTCGCTTCAAGATAGCCGACTATATCCCCGACACGGGTTCGGCCTCATACGACGCAGTTGCTGGGGCAGCGGGCGTGCCGGCCGACCAGCTGGCGCGGGTCTGCCGCATGGCTATGACGGCGGGGTTCTTCCGCGAGGTCGCGCCGGGGAAGATCGCTCATAGCCATACGTCGTTGGACCTTCGGTCGTCATGTCCCGTTCACGATACGTTCAAGTTCTTGACGGAGACGGGACATTCGGTGGTGGGCAAGATGCCCGAAATGACCGAGGCGACCATCGCAGCTTCTCGGGAGGGACGGGCGGAAACCCCCATCACGGCGTTCAGTATTGCGAAGCGGACGCAAGTGCCGTTTTTCAAGTACATCATGTCGGATCCGGAGTTGGCGAGACAGCAGGCCGCGCATATGAACAGCGTGGGCGCCGCGGAGGAATCGCATATCAGGCATGTGCTGAGTGGGTATGGTTGGGGGGCTCTTCCCTCTGGGGCCAAGGTCGTCGATGTGGGTGGATCGACGGGGCATTGCTGCGTGGCTCTCGCGAAGGAGTTTCCGTCGTTGAATTTCCTGGTGCAGGATCTGCCGCCGGTGTTGGCGCAGGCCAAAATCCCAGAAGACCTGAAGGACAGGATTTCGTTGCAAGCGCATGATTTCCTCACCCCTCAGCCGTCCAGTTCACAGGGGGCAGAAGTCTTCTTCATCCGTCAGTGCTTGCAGAACTGGCCGCACAAGAATGCGGTCCGCATCCTGCAGAACATCATACCCGCCATGGATCGAGCCAAGTCGAGGATTGTGATTATGAGTGTCGTGCTAGCCAGTGCGTCGGATACTTCGATCGGACAGCGGGAGAAGGGAATTGGTCGCATGAGAGACCTGTTCATGATGCAGGCTATGGGTGGCCAGGAAAGAGACATGCAGCAGTGGGAGGCCGTGGTCAGGGAAGCCGATCCGGATTTGGAGATTGTGAGTGTTGAGAAGCCGGAGGGAAGTGTGCTGAGCCTGATAGATGTGAGGTTCAAGCCTGGTTCGTGAGTGAGTGTGTTGAGAAGTGTCTGCGTAGGCAATGGCTGCAAAGGCCCATTCCCATAGTAGGATGTCCGCGTCTACAAGCCACTGTGGCAATGGTCCTCGCCCCCGTGTGCGCAGAAGTACAACACGAGTGCCATGCGTAACCATGAGGCATGCTCGGAAAAAGAATCAACGATATGAGCCGAGTATGCCTACTTGGGTGCCGTTCAACTGCTAGACGAACGACGATCTCCTCCGTCTTCCAGTTGGATTGTTTCTCTATTAATGGGCTTTGTGATTTGCGACCTTCGACTGGGACGTCAACAGTGACAGGCGATCCTCTTGAGACACAGTCGAGCAGGGCAGCTCCCGGACAGCTTACCACCGAAACAATGTTCCCAGCAAGGGTGAAGGGCTTGCTCGTAACATGGCAATTCCTGGACGACGTAGTCACACCTTCGGACCATATCCTTCCAACAGCTCTCAGGGGTGATCGTATCAGTGAGACAGCACTGAGGTTGTGGATAACATGCGCGCCTGTCGATGCGGATCCGGTGCGCAAGGGTTGAAGCATCGTGCGAGGGCTTTTGCTACAGCTCTTCGAGTAATATCTGACGAAGAGGTTGCCCGTCAAACCGGAACCTTACCAGCCCATCAACTACCGCCACGGCTGTTTGTTTCCTCAATCCTCTCACTCCGCTTGATTCCTCAGTCTCTTTTATTCCGCTTGAAGATGGTCTCTCAGCAATGTAACGAGACTGCTTAGACGTGTATCAATGGGCCTAAGTTGATGCGGGAGGATTTAGGACAGCCGACTGTCGAGAGTTGATATATGTGTTTCAGGGTCGACGGAACAGGACGGGGACGAGTGATGAACCATGGTGCCCTCACTCAGCACTACCAATGTCGAGAGTGTGTACTGCGGTTGAGGATGTTGCGTTTTGTAGCGGATGAGGATACCAATGAAGTTTATTGCCCGGTACAATGAAGGTCAGAAAGACAGACTGCCATGTTGCAGCTTATAGCGATGACTGTCAGCGGCGAAACCACCTCACAGAGGAACTGTCGGGGATTGTTTGCAAGTATTGCTCTTTTGTCAGCCACGCCTATCAGGCTCACGGTCTTAGTACGTCGACAACACTTGTCCCACCTACCGGCACAGCGCATTGATTTGTCTCTAGATACCCTTCTATCGCCATATGCCGTGTGTGGCATCGGATACCGAAGGACGGGTTGTGTACGCGTGGTTGTTTGCGGAAAGCCACATCTCGACTGGGTGCCCCTCGCAAAACAACGAGGCGTAAATCAGATGAAGATTGCTCAGGTCTTGGCGCAGGCTTAAAGCGGGTCCACACACGGCCTTCATCAATGTCTTTCGCATCGTTGTGAATCACAACTTCTTTTCATCACGACCACAACTTCAAGACAACGACAGCGACAGCGAGATGCCTCGCCGTGCTCGCTCCGCCTCTGCCAGTGAGGGTAAGTTTAACGAGCCAATCGGCATCTGTCCGTCAGCTCGGGCCGATCCGTGAAGATCGTCATCGGCGCTAGAGATAATCCGGCCTCCGGTGTCCCCTCTCAATTCTCAGATCAAACTGACCTTCTTCTGAATTCAGACTCACTACAGTCCGTTCTGTCAACTCCTCACTTGCGTGGTCCAATCGCCCCTGACCTTCATCCACTCTTCGAGCGTCGTGTTCGCGCCAGCTCTACTTCTGCCAGCCATCGTCGTCGTCGTCGCTCATCAGCCAGTCGAGAACGCCGCGCCTCGGAGAATGAGAATCCACCCGCGCTCCGCTCTCATGATTCTCTCGATCGTGGACTCTTGAGGGAGAACAGTGGTATTGCTGAACACATCCAGCTCTTGCGACTGGCTGTCGAAGGCGAAGACGCCAGAATCCTCGAAGAGTGGTACGAGCGAATCCGCCAACGCGCAGGCTCAAGGAACGACGCTTCTGCACCCCAACTCCTAGACACAACTGAACCTTCCACCAGCACCATGTCCTCCTCGAACGCGTTCCCCGCTCTTGACACCTCCATGGGCCCCTCCGGTAATCGCTCCGCAGGCGCTTCTCCCACCAACCCCTCCATGAACGGCGGCAATGGCGTCAACGGTCCATCCGCCGCTGCGGCTGCTGCATACATGCCCCCCCTGCCAGTCGGACACCAGCAAGACCTGAACCATCTCTTCAACCAGATTCAAGAGCTGGGCAATCTTCTGCGAAGCAACCGCGACAAGGTGAACAGCATCACCAAGAACGCCGAGGAAGTTGCGAAACGTGCGAACGGTGCGCTCACCAACGGAGAGGAACCTGGTGCGGCAGAGAATGACAGTAAGTTTCCCACCCACTTTGCCCATTACTTCACATGCATCCAACTGACTGCGCCGTGCTACAGAAGCCAAGATCCGCGAACTCGAGCTCGAACTCGCCAAACAGAAGCACCTCGTCGAACTGTACAAGCACGAGCAGAAGGAGAACACAAACCTGATCGCGATGTACGAAGAGGCAATGGGCAATGCGGTCGAACAAGTGCGAAACTACTGCGGAGACATCGAGGGACGCTTCCTTCGCCAGCGCAAGCACTACAACGATCTCTTGCAACAGGAGAAGGACGAACATCTTCAGAGCAGATTGGACCGAGACCACTGGCACGCGCAGACGCTCAAGGTGTGTGAGATGATCCGAACGGCGCACAGACTCAGAAGTGAGGAGTGGAACGAGGAGTACACCATCATTGCTGCCCTCCAAGGTGAGGTGCGATGCTTGAGACGGGTGATTGGGATGGAGGCAGAGAAGCCAGAGGAGGAGACGGGCTGGCCGTACCTGAAGGACTTGCCATTGCCAGACTAGGCATTGGCTTGTTTGCCAGGTCGGGCGCCCGGCCTCAACGGCGTGGTTTAGGAACAATGCACAGCGAAGGCGTACCGGAGTACCGGGGTCAATGAACATGGCATTGTCATTGAGTGGCTGGGAGTAACCAGCAGCATCGAGCTTCGATGCTTGACGTCGTCCAAGAGACGACCAGAATCAAAATACCGTCATAAAACATCCTGTGTCCTCTCGTTCTATCGTATCCTCGTTTCATTAGCCCATTTAACTTCAATGGACCGACGCCATGTCCTTTATCCCTATTACATAAAAACGCCGATGAAAGCCACCTAGCACAGCGTCGCACCAGGCAGCGATACCCACCTCGAGGCCTCGGTCGGCAACGCCGGAAGCGGCGCATTAGGTGGTGGCCCCAAAGGCGGGCCCCGCGACCGCAACAACGGCAAACTCTTCTGCCTGGTGATCTGGTCTCTAGAGAGCGGCGTCTTTACCACCCTGGGAGGTGGCGACGGCGGCGGCGGCTGGACGGCGTCCTTCTCTGGCAAGATCGAGGGGAGGGACTCCACCGCCGACGCGCTCGCGGTCCTCGTATCCAACGAAATTATACCGGATCTCTTGGACTTGGTCCATGACGGCGGTGGCCGCGGCGGCCGGATCGAGTCGGTGCTTTCTCTTTCGCGTGGTGAAGGCGCGCTTCTTGAGTCAGATACCGCCCTTTCACATTCACGGTTGTGGGCGATGGTTGTGGCGGTGGCCGGCGGTGTCGAGGGCGTGCGCCTCGATGGCACAGGGGTCTGTCTGGTCGATGGCGTTCGGGGGAAGAGAGTGTACGAGGCGGTCCGCTTGTGTCCGTCGCATGATCCGGACGCGTGCGACGAGGTTGTGCTTCTGATGCTGGAGGGCCGGGAGGCCGGAGACGTCGGGGTCCTTGGCTCCGTATATGCGCCACCTCGAGCCTCGCATCGGTAGCGCGCCGAAGTCTTTCGGATGTGCCCCGGTTCGGGCAGCGGGGCGACCGTAGAGATTCGTCTACCCTTGACGTCGTGCTGAGGGACAGCGGGTAGCGGTTTCAGATTCCGCGGGTCGGCAGCATTAATTAGGAGAGCGTCCTGAGAGGTGGTCCGTTTTGGCAGAATCCCTGGGTATTTCTGGATGGCGACGTGCATGGAGGACTCTTCAACGTCATGCTGCATTGTGGCCAGGATCCGTGACCTAGAATCTGGTGGCATAGGAGCTTCATAGCTGTCTGTGCTGGAGAAGGAAGAGTCTGGCGTATCTGGACCATAACTGGCGTGGCTGGAGAAGCTTGTGTAGGTGGTAGAGATGGAATGATTATCGGAGGACGACCGCTCCCGTAGGTGGTCGAGGCTGTTCAGTGTATGCTCTGACGAATCTGTGTTTGGTCTCGAAACCGTGCGCGACGTGGTTTGTGGGAGCAGCGGCAGCGGCATTGGTGATAGAAGCACGGGTGATGGCAGATGCAGTTCTTCCACAGGCCGATGTGAGGGCATGTGGAACAAGTTTGGCAGACTCTTCTGAGCCCTGAGCAGTCGAGATTCCCTTCCACTCCGTTGAGGCAGGCCCAGCTTCCGGCTCGGCCAGGTTGAGTCCGCGTTTGAGTGTTGTTGAAGAGCTACTTCCGGGCGCCGAGAACCGTTTCGAAGGCTCAAGGCATGGGGTTCATTTTTGTCGAACTCGGACAGTACTCTATCATGCTGCCTCGTGAATTTCTCCGACCTCGTGCGGCCAAAGAGAGCTCTGAGGCGAGACTTGGCACTTTTTTCAGACGGCCACCATCCAGAGACTTCCTCAGCCGCCACCATTGGCAAGGTTTGTTCACCAGACATTTTGGAAGCGAGGACGAGGTTGGACCAACGTCCCACCGCGTTGGGGCCGAAGATGAAGTATATGAAGGTTTGCTGGTGTGTTGCTTCGTGCTCCGTGCTCGACGCGGTCGCCGAAGCTGGAGTATATGAAAGTTTGCTGGTGTGTTGCTTCGTGCTCCGTGCTTCACGCTGTCGCCGCAACAACAGTGCCGATAGACGTCCTAATCGACGATCTTGGACAATTCCTTACCCCAGGTTTAGGATGTTGCGGTACGATTGGGTAAATCAGCAATGTTGAGTCAGTCTCCCTAGTCTCAATTTGACGGATCTCCGTTTTGGTATGGCGGATGTTTTTATGTGCCTGCGAATGAGCGTATGCGACCGGTTCTGCTATGGCTGGTGGTGTCGGGGAACAGCAGCAGTCGAAGCAGAGGTGGTATATTGCTGAAAGGTGGAAAAGAAGAGAACAACAGAAGCGGCGCAGGACTACCCATAGGCAGGGATAAGCAAGTTGGAGCAAACAGCGCGGCTGTGAAGAGGGACCTCCGTGACAGCTTTGTTGTTGTGGTCGAGAGGTATGAAGAATTGGACTGGGGCCGTGCTTCACACCATAACAACCTCGAGCGATCTGGGCTAACATAGGCATGCATGGCGTCACCACTGGCTTGATGGGAATAATGGAGTATGTGCTATGTTGACATCAACTGACAGAATGCAAGGAGACACTTTGAGCCTCAGGGACAATGCGGCATCTCTATACTCGTATACAGTGCACACTTACTGTGTACATGAACTGGGGGCTTGGCGTCCCCCCCTTCTGCCCATTCAAACACTGCTCTCCGGGCATTGGAAAGAGGATAGGTAACAGGAGAAACAAGTCCTTGAAAGAAGATACGATCGCTGCGGCTGAAGACAGTCACTCTGCCACATGCGCCAAGCATACTGCGCAGGAGGGCGGAGGGACACAAGAAACAGAAAAAAGAGACAGGAGGGCAACTGTGAGGGTGTATTGAAAGTTTTGACGCGAGGGTTACAGCCAAATTGGCTGTGTACAACACAGATAGATACACAGACCCAGGTCAAGTAGCCTGTTCTTTCCCTGTGCCCTTTGGTGGAACAACCGGGAACAATGTTTGCTGGAGATGAAATGCAAGGAGAGAGTGCACGTAGGGAGGACGTGTGGCACAGCGTTCTGACTGGTTGTGAGCGTTGTCAGCTGGCATGTCAAGTTTGCTGTGAGCTGAGGGGGACAGCGAAGCGGCAAGGGGTGAGCGGCCTTGGCTGAAGCATAGCAAACAGAGCGCTGGGCCAAAGTTAATAAAGGGCCTCCCTACATGTACAGTGGTTCAGTTTCCAGCTGAGGAAAGGAATGTGAGCGAACGGTGAGCGAAGGGTGAAATGCAAAGTTGTGTTTGCGCTTGGCGCGTAACTATTCACCCTACCATAGCCCCACTAATTACGGTGGGATTTAGCCACTCTGTCCGCAGTGCTCTCAGGACGGCGTGGACGGACAGCTCCATTTCAACTCTCGTAGGCGTCCAGCATCAACAGCTGTCACCTCAGATCTGCCAAACCATCCAGCTCAAAATGTATCTGAACCAGCAGTCTCTCATATCGGTAGTCTCCTCTGGAGTGCTCTCGAGTTTCAGGCAGCAAGTATCCCAATAACAGTTGTGACAGTGCATCTATCGTGGGCACATTCAGATGTTTTACCACGTTCACCATCTCCACAATGGACCATGCCCTCGGATGGAGCTGGAGCTCCGGCTCTTCTTGTTGGGTCATAAGGACCGACCACACCTTTTCAAGCGAACCTCGTTCTTCAAGATGGTGGTCGATAAGCCGTCTCTGGGCTCTGAGCAGTCCGTTTCTTCGTTCTCGGGCCTCTTGGTGAGCACGATCCGTCCTTCCCAGGAGGACGTCAAAGATGAAGAGCAAAGTCGCTGTCAGTGCTACCAATTTGCGCAATTTGCCCATAGGCGTTGTCTCATCGGCTACGTTTCGTCGCATCATGTTCAGTCGAAGCAACGTCTTCCTCAGTGACGAGAATGATGGCTCGTTGAGGATGGTGGATAAAGAGTCAGGCGCCGACATTTGTCTTTGGATGTTCGAGAGTGTATCGAACAGCCGCGTCAGAAAATGATAACCATTGGCTCCAGATTGTGCTGGTCGAGTGTTGTTGACGGCAGGCTCTACCATTCGATTGTCGATCGGCCAGTATCCCGGCATCGTACTCACACACCAGGCCAAGAGCCATAACGTTTGCGACGACAGATTCTGCATCCCACCACAACACTTTATCGATCTTTGCAGGCCGTTTATGTGAGTCTGGATGTTGTGTGTCAAGGATTTGGGGAAGTTCTGATTATCCGTAGGAAATCCCATTGACAAGGTCACCTCATACGCCCACAGATTGAGCACCGTAAGGATGGCGTCGTCAGATACAGCATCTGGTCGCTGAATTTGTTGTTGAAGCAAGCTGATGCCCTCGACAAGCAATGCAAGCGTATCCGAGGTTGGTCCTTGATGTCCTCTCTCAATATCGCGGCTGAGGCTGGAAATGGCGAGAAGTATCCGTGACGACACCGGCCGCGCCATTATGTGATTTGCCATTGCAGCTGCAGGTGATATGTACTTGCTAGACTCCGGCGTCTCGTACAGCCTACTTATAACAGCTGTGTATACTGCATCGGAGTCAGTCGCGATCGGTAACGAGCGCTGGCATTACTCGACTTACAATTGGTAACAAGATCTCTAGGACTGTGTGAGGTGTTCGTTGCGGTCTCTGAAGGTCCGCCGAACTCCAGGTTGGAACCGGAGGAACTGAAGGCGGGAGAAGCATGCGACTCTGCCACTGTGCTTCCGGCCGTCCATTGGGACTGCTGGGGCGATGATGGCCTTGAACTGGTATCGCTTAGAGAGTCCGACGACAGTGCAGCGTCGGCCACAGAGCCAACCGTTTGTGATGCGCCTTGTTCCATATCTTCTCGTCGCAACCACGGAAGGACCCGACTTTTGGATCGAGAGGCCAATTGCTTCTGACGACGGATGGAATCGCGCTTGCGCAGGAACTCTTTCATTACGTGCCTGGATTTGCCTGTGCCACGCTGACAATCACCGGAAACGAAAAGGTACTTTGGGGTATAGTCCACTCCCAAGGTCTGAGTGAAAACCACACTCATTTTGAACCAGAAATGGAGATCTTTTGTGGCGGGAGAACATGGGATTTTCAATAACAGGAATGCGACCAGCTCTTGTGAGAGCAGAAGGCGCAGTCTCTCCTTCTTGTAATCATGGAGCTGCCAACAGAAATACACGAACGGATCGCGTCTTCAAGATGGTCACTGAAACTATTCCCGTCATCTTGCCCACCATGTCCACTCAACCTCGTAGGGCGAGACGGGGCTGCACGACCAAGGGTCCTCCTCTGGGGGCCGATGACTCGCAAACCGAGTACCACCGATGGTCGTCATTATGATTGGGCGGTAACCGTTATCCCAAAAGAGTTCGCAGTTTTGACCACTCAGAGAATCGCATGGCTCAACACTTCATGAGGCCTAGCTCAGAGCTGAGGACGACTTTCCTGACACGGGCTGCAAGTGCTTACCAATAGCGCGGTAGGGGGTACACCTGGACCCAATCAGACTTCGATTGCGGAGGCTACAGAACTCACTAATGTCGGTTCGAGGTAACGGTAGTTTTGGGAAGGAAGCACGAGAAACACCAAAGGGGCAAAGGGGTCGGGAAGGGGACCTGATTCGCTCGTACGGCCGTGAAATTTGCGCAGACTTTGGTTGGCGGCAGAGCGCAGACCATCCCGGGCATAGCGCATTTGCCGTGGCTTTCGGACTACATCATTCAGCCGCCCATGGAGGTCGAGAGCCATCTCGATCCCGTGGCAGAAGACACCGTCTCTCGCAACTTGCAGAGGTAGGCGAGGAATCATGCCCTCCCTGCGGAGCCTGTCTTTACCAGCTCAATGAATCATCTTTGCATTAAGTCTTCCATCCGCCCATCCGCTTGCCCTTTTGAGCATGGACGAACGCGCCGAGGCGGCTCATGGTGCTGGAAGAGCAGTACATAATGCTACCAGAGCCGACCGGTCACCGTCTTTGGATGATGGAAGCGAGGAAGGCCAATCGTCGAATAAGTATCGAAGGATAGATCGGGAAGGCGCGAGAGCTTCGACAGCGTCCGACCAAGCCAACCGTTTCCTGTTCGTCGACTCGTCTTCTAGTGGGCAAAGACCACGTTCTGACCAGCGAGCCATTAACGCCCATATCCAACAGACGGCTCACAGAAATCGAAAGCAGGCCGCCCAGAAGCAGAAAACGACGGGAGCGGCGAACATAGGGCGACACCGACCCAAACCCGTGTTGCAGCCACGACCGATCGAGGCTCTTCGGGCTGTCAATCCTCCCGCCGCTCTTGAGCCGCGCGGTGCCTCAGAAGCGCCGTCTTTCCCCAGCGTTGCGAGCTCTCCAGCATCGTCGTCAACGGTGAGCGTTCGAGCTGATAGTCGCACTCCTGAGCCACAGACCCCTGTTCTGCAGCGGACACCTGCCCTCACCGACCAGGAGCGACTTGACCGAGAGCAGCTGGACCGATTGCGGCATTACAGCAATGTTCGCCGACCTGAAGTTCAGGAAGCTGTCAGTGCTCAGCGTAGCGAGCAAGACGCGTCAACCGAGGTGGTTCGACGAAAGAGCTCCGAAGATGAGACCAGCTCTGTGAGATCCATACTTACACAGATCTTGCAGAGACTAGATGCTGGTCATACAGGAACTTCGATTCAAAGCTCTCCAAATTCCTCGCTTCGAAGTACGATTCTCGACCCGTTTAATATCAGCTCTGTCCATATTACCCCGAGCATGAACACCGCCTTGCGCCATTGTAAGTCATTCCTTTCCCTAGGCTTCGCTTCTAGGCTGCGGCGCGAGTGCATCTGTCGAATCAACAGCAGTGGGATTTGCCGACGAATTTGACATCAGGAGGCTCGCGCTGACTTGGTTGGGTTCTTTTGCCTGCAGCGGACAAAGGCTAAGAACGCTGAGCTAAGAAATCGATCCTATGTTTCATTCTCCTTCTCGAAGGATAATAGCAAATCGAGCGAGCGGCCTAATCGTGCAGAGAAGCTGACTTGTCCTAGTTTCTGACGTTATGATCCCCAGTATTTTCCCGACCCGACACCAAGCGGAAATCCAGACTCGGTGGGCTTTCCAGAATGCTGCGCAGGAACCATTGGTCCTGTACTCGCTTTTGGCTGTAGCTTCGGCAGAACGAAGCGCGAGATTGGGAGAATTGAGGAGCGGCTCGATCGAAACCACGTTCACCGAAGCCGACCTCGAAAACCGCGCAGTCCCGGACTTTGTTTCATACAAACTGAACGCCGTGAAGATTGCGAACGAGACCATGAAGTCGATGGAAACGGCCGCCCAGGCTTCAACGATCTTCGCCATGATGTGTCTGCTCTCAATTGAGGTATGTGGTGCATTTCAAGCGTGGTTTTATGTCAAGACTCAGCGGCCCTGCGCAGGTTATTACAGGAAACCACAAGGAGATGTTCGCGCACGTTTCGGGACTTCAGAAGTTGATTGCCTGGCGCGGTGGATACCATGGGATACCCCCTCACGCGACTGAGCTTATCCTATCGTAAGTAGTTGGATGAGATTCTGTGGCCACCTGTTGAAAGTCTGACCACCGCGAGCAGGGCTTCCTACATGAGCGCTGCCTTGACGCGGTCCTTGCCTGCGGCACCTCCCACCTCTACGTTACCTTCCCTGCCCGCGAAATTGATCGAAGAGATTAGGCAGAACGTCAGTGACGATATCAAAAAAATGGGTACTGGCATTTTGACTCCGGACGTGGACACACTCCTCGATTGGAGAATATCGCAGGCCTTCCGGGACATGCGAGATGTCGTGCAATACCGAGAATACTATCACGAGAAGCAGGTGCTACCTGTGCAAGAGGAGAATGACTATATAAACGCCAAAAGCTACCAATTTCGGTATGCTGTCTTGTCGGCGCCGTTTGAGCCACGGGCGCCTGCCAGCGACAAAGAAGAGGCTTGTCGACTGGCGCTGCTGATCTTCTGGTTTAGCAACTATCAAGTCACGGCGCCCGACTCTGCCCTCAACCGGACTTTGACCGCTCAGCTGAAGACAGCCCTGCAAGGCTCAGATCTGAAAGGCCTGTGGGGCCCGTACTTCGAATTGCTGACATGGGTCTTGATGCTGGGTGCCTTCATCTCTGCCGGACAACGGGAGCGGCCGTGGTACGTGGTGACTCTCGCGAAGGTGTCCAAGGTACTCAACTTGAAGGATTGGGGTGAGCTTCGTGAATTGCTGTTGAAGTTCTACTATCTTGATCGGATCTACGCGAAGGGCATGCGGGATATTTGGGACGAAGCATCATTGTTGGCAGAAAGTCTGGACTGAAGAATGATCATGCTTCACGAGCTGGCTCGACCATGATAATGTTTGTTACGGCCGATATTGGTGGCATTTGCTTGCCTCCTGAGCGTTTTGATACCCATTGTTTCAGCATGGGCGTGGGTTGGGCCTGGGCTGGGCTTTGACCCACGAGCACCACCTCTTGAAGGAGAGGTCTCGAAAAGTTCAACAGCATAAACTTTGCGCAGATGGCTCCCTGGGCAATAATCAATCAAGAGCCGTAAAATCCACTTGTATTCATCAGCGGCGAATCTGCACCTGGCCTATGGTACCTGTTTGGGAACGTGGCCCGCCGCTTTACTCAGGAATTAGGTGACCAGGCTCAACTTCGGCTCGGCCTCAGCTCACCCTCCTCATCCTTTTACCAGCTATACTTAGTCCCGTTTCTGAGACCCCCTGTCATTAAAATGATCGTGGACCCTTGATGAGATGGGACTCGGCATATAGAGACTGTCACTGAGAGGTTATCACTTGCCATTCCGACCTTGTCAAGCGCTTGGCGGCATGATCTACAGCAATGTGGTAATTTTATCCTCTACCGTACTGCTCGGCCGTCAAGCCATGCCTTGCCACAAGCCCCCAAAGAAGTGCTGAGGCATCTCGACTTTCCCGAGGTGCTCAAATTAGCCGAGTATCAGGATCTGACATTTTGCGTGACTTTCGTGAGCGAGATCATCGCTGACTCCTCCCGGCTGCGGAAACACTATGTCACAAGACTGGTTGAAATGCTGTAGCTGCGACCGCAGAAGCTACCAACGTGCAAGGAGTTCAAATGCCCACCGGAGAGCCCTCAAATGGTTGGGATTTGACGCTAGATTCTCCAGGTGAACAACCATGGAGGAGATCACCCTTGGGAGCTGTCGGGTGCCACAGGGACACCGGCCTCCAAGATGCGTCTGACGGCGTCTTCTTTAGATGAGATGCAGTTGTTCAATCCCGGAAGGTAGATCCGCTTCTTCAAGTTGCAGACAAAAGTTCTGCCGCGTCAGTCGTCTGATCTGCCTCGCCAGGATCCGTAGTGATTTCCACCCGCAACATCTGCTTATGGTCGTGGACATTGGGACATGAGCATCCGCGGCTTCTTGTGCCAACATCATCCTCAACAAGCCAAGATGCTCACCGCCACCTACAACCCCTGCGCCCTGCTCGCTTGCCGCCAACGACGTAACACAGCGCTCTGCCCTCCACAAAAGCTCCAGGCTCGTCTCCGCCACCACCTGAATCTGGAGGCTCCGATGTTGGGAAAGCTGAAAGCCATCGAGCGTCAGGTCCGGCAGCGCGATGGGCAGATCGGCCGACACCCGTAAGTCCGTCGAGTAGCCATCCAACATGTTGCGGCAGGAGGGCAGTGCGTCGAAATAAGCGGTCTGTCGCGCGAGCACGGTTTGCAATGACTGGAGAATCCTCCGCAGCCAGAGGCGGTGCAGTCGCACGAGGGATGTGTATGTGGTGGCGAGGGCAAGCATTGTGGAATAATTGATCGACGGTTCGTTCGCAGCCTGATCGTCCATCGGGTCGGCGAGGTTCGTGTCCGCCTCGCTGCTTGGAGTTGGTGGTTCGAAGTGCACGTCGTCTTCTGAGTCTGTATCTGGATCTAAACCCGAGCCTGAAATGGACGGTTTATCCTGAGACGTCAGACGGGGGGCCGCCTTGAGGGGGATTGCTAGCATGAAGTGTTTGGAAATTGTGACATATTCTTGGGTAAATCGCAAAAGCTGAGCGACGGCTGGTAGGTCTTGTTCTCCAGCTCCAGCAGAGCTGGGAGTGGCCATAGCAGGATTTTGCAACTTGGTGAGTTGCCTGAGCAGGGCACTGTTCAAGTCGACGAGCCTGTTGACGTAGTACCATGTCTTACCAGGCCCAGTCTGTGGCAAGATGTCCGGTGAACGACCTGTGGTAAGGGAAGCCTGACAGTTTAGACCTCCTGTTTCCTCGAAATGCCATACAGGGAAGTCATTGCTGCTCGCTATGGGTAGTACGGGGTCAACATTGTCCGTTGTTGGGGTCAGCGGCATCAATGCACGAAGGTGATGCGTATCCTGTATGGAGTGGCTCACATCAAGAGCTGGGGTGAGAAGAGGTTCAAGATTCCATGGGACGCTCTGGAAAGTATCTCCATTGGGGGAACCTGCATCGAACATGGGTTGAGGTGATGTGATTGCGGGACGAGTATACAACGCTCCATGGTTTGCTTGTGACTCGTATTCCGGTTGGAGAAAGAGTGTCCGCTTCATTGCCAGTCGATTCTGATTGCCGGTCCTACCGAGACGTGGTCGACCAGTCGGCAGCATCGCCAATGTGCTGCATCGGAGGCCTGCCTTCGCACAGCGATCGCACTGCCTCTGTCCCTGCATCGTGCGCTCACATCGTAACTTCTGCGTACGGCATCTCTCACAAGCACTCCGTGAACCTCGGAGCTTTTCCAACAACATGGTGCTGTCCAGGTTGGTGCTCATCATTGGAATGCGCGCGCAAAGAGGACTCCAGCAGGGGGGCTGTGTATTCAGTGGCTCAGTCACTGATTCGACGTGTCTCCCAGAAGTCCAAGTCCTTGCTTCCTCATGGGGCTGCTGAGAGATCGAGGCTGATCGCGACCATAGACCACGACCACGCTGTAGGGCCCGAGAATTCCCGGATGCCTGCACGCTTGTTACAACAGATATAGCTATACGTCGGGGCGGACAAGCAGTCGGTTGAGTTGAGGGTGCATGGGTGGCCGAAGTAATTGACGAGGCGTAGCCCTCTTCTAGATAGAGCCCGAAAAGCATCCGTTAGTGTCGGAGTCTTCCACCTCCTGTGAGTGGCAGAAACTGTCCGATTCACCAAGCACGATTCTGGTCTAAGCTGGCAGCCAATATCCCGTGGCAGCCAGTGTAAACAGATCCGGGATGGAGTTTCAACATGTGGCAGAGCACAGGCACGGGAGGTCGGGAAACCAGTCTTTGAAAAATTAGGTACTCGACAATACATTTTTAGGCATTGGCCAGCACGCTCTGCGCTGTTTCTTTCTTCCTCTCCCCTGTCGAAGCCTCCCGACAAGCATCCATTGGCTGATGAAATTGCTTGACCAGATCCCACCGGAACATCTAGCCACCAAGACTGGCTGTAATGTTGTCCATCCCAGGAATTTCTACGGGTCCATTACCTCCAAACCCATCTCCAGTCTCCGAATTTGCCAACAAGGGGGTGTATGGTTCGGCATCGACAAAATCTTTGCTGACTTCACCGTGTCTGCCAAGGAGACCCTCAGTGTTTACATCCAGAGCCAACTTCTTCGTCTTGCCACGAGGGCTCAAATCTAGCGCCGTCATATTGATCCAAATCGAGACAGGCTCGGTGACGCTCTCGTAGAAATACCGCTTGTCCTTGGTGTCGGCCACGACGCGCCAAAGAGTCGCGGAGCTGGAGACGTCCGTAGCCTGTCGCAGCGTGACGCTGATGCCCCTGAGGAGGCTCTGCACAACTGCTACCGCCTCGAGCATCGTTCTAGCGACTGGTGCGCGGCGCAGGTTGTCTGCCATGCGCGCAAATCGGTCAGAGGGAGCTGATGTGCCGGGTAGAGTCAGGTTTGCCAGATTCGCTAGGTACTTTTGCACGGCGAGCTGCTCCTCATAGGGTGGCTCGTTGGTGAGGATCCGGTAATCAGGAGACTGGTAGAGGTTGAGCTTGCCGTCGATGTACTCCATGATCATGTTATCACCTGACGCATCCCCCAAAACCAGGTGGCTCACGGTGGCCACACCGGGGATTGCACCTCGAGTTCGGACTTGGAAGCGCTCGCGCCCGTCGGCTGTGTACAGAGCGGACCTGACAGCCGCAACAGAGGGGTAGTTGTCAAGGAAGTACTGAACCCAGAAGCTGAACGTCAAACCTGGCCTGGAGACGTTGCGGTCCCCAAAGTCCGTTCCACTAAGGTATAGGAGAGCTCCATGTAAACCCTCGGTGTTCATGCCATCGAAGGTCAGTATGTCGTACATGGTCGTGATGACCGATCCATACTTGCTGGTCCACATGAGTGAGTTTTCTCCCGCGCTTCCATTCCTTTTCATCCCTGCCGGGAAGGCATAGATGGAGGAGCCGGGCGGCATGGTCCAGTCAAGCGTTCGACCGATGACGACTCTGGAGCCATCTTCCTTTCCGCTCGTGTAGCTCACTCGAGTACAAGCATCGCAGATGGCAGGGAGCAGGCTTAGAAGACCGAGAGCCTGTGAAAGCGATATGAGCATCATGGTGCAGGTAAAGAGATTGAGAATCGTATATTGGTCTATACTCAACTTTCCAAGCAGGGTTTGAAGGTCTCACCTACTTATAGAGCTGGGGGAGATGGAGACAAGAGCGTTCTTGGGTACCACCCACATCGGACACTTCTTGACCGTTGAGCAATCGCATCACGAAAAACATCCCGAAGAGCCTCGAGCCAGCACCAAAGCACCGTAGAAACATATACCAATGGCAGCTCCACGCCGAACACTTGGCCCTTGCAACCAGGATGCTTAGGTCTAGAAATGGAAATGGATTTTAGAGAGGTCAAGATTCGCCGCGGAGTACTGTAGTGAGTGTTCACGTTTCCCCGCAAGTAATTAAAGTTACGGTGATTTAGGCCACAAGGACATCGCCGGCCGATAACTATCTTCGCTCAATCATTCATACAGGACGTACCTGACCGCCAAACCGGCCCTCTCCGTATCTTATCTTGGCCTGCTGTCGACTTACAGATAGAGCCGTCGTCCTCTTCGTATTAGACCAACATCATCCACTATTACTCGTCGAAGACTGTTTGATCTGAACTCAGCCTCGCTACCCTGCGTCTCACAACAGCTTCACCGAGGGCTCTGATGCGCAGCCTTACCGGTAGCTGACTGACAAGACCACCGTCGATCTATCCAAAGGCCATAGTTTACATGGCGACGCATCCGATCCCGGGTCAGAGTGATCCTACTTCACTTGGTGGCAATTTTGTCATGTTGCCAGACCAGAGTGACACACCAGAAATCTTCCGAATACCCTCGTGCAACAACTTGGACCTCCATGAAATCTCCGTCGACGAGTTGCAGCATCACTATGCTTCCGGTGCTCTTTCGGCCTCTGTCTATGTCAAGTTCTGCCTGGACAGGATTCAAAAGGTGCACGGCCGACCATAATGTCTGCTGTTGTGTGTCGTGAGGTTGCTAACAATGCGGAAGATCAACCCGTACCTCGAATGCGTGATCGAGACGAATCCCGATGCCCTTGAAGATGCCACTGCGTTGGATGAAGAAAGGAAGCGGCAGGGTGTGCGAGGCTCGCTCCATGGCATTCCCGTGCTTATCAAGGACGTAAGTGGTGCTTCTACGTCCACTCGAGTCAAGCTGACTGACTACCTACTTCGCCACAAGAATATCGCGACGTCGGGCAAAATGCAAACAACGGCCGGCTCGTGGGCGCTCCTGGGATGCATTGTGCCCAAGGATGCACACATCGTTCATCTGCTACGTGAGAGCGGGGCCGTCATCATAGGCAAAACGAACTTGGACGAATGGGCCGGCATGAGAGGCAGCATCTATGCATTAGGATATTCGGCGCGCGGAGGTCAAACTCGGAACCCTTACATGTTGAACCGCTCTGCAAGTAAGCACATATATATATACGCCGGTCGGCAAGTGTGTGCTGACAAGGTGCGACAGATGGCAGCAGCTCAGGCAGCGCGGTAAGTGTGTCGGCCAACATTGTTCCCCTCGCTTTTGGCACGGAGACCGACTGTAGTGTGATCTCGCCTGGCATGGTGTGCGGCGTGGCTGCGATCAAGCCAACCGTCGGCCTCACATCGCGCGGAGGCGTCATCCCCATCTCCGAGACCCAAGACTCCGTCGGCCACTACGGTCGCTGCGTGGCCGACGTGGCTCGAGCCCTGGACGTCGTCGCCGGTCCAGATCCGGACGATCAGTTCAGTACCCAGCCCGGGAGACGTCAGCCAGAGAGTTACTACGCCTGCCTAACTGATCGACATGCACTCAAGGGAGCAAGATTTGGATTGCCCATGAGGTGTTTCTGGGACGTCGCGCCGTTCCCGCAAAGACTCGTTGCAGAGAAGGTGCTGGGCCTCCTGAAGCAGGCCGGTGCTGAAATCGTCCCCGTCGATATGCCGTGCGCGGAAGAGAGGATGGGCAAAGACGGCATATGGGACTGGTAAGTCATGCTGTCCCCTGCGCTTACACTTCCACCCAACCCTGACCTGGCCTGCTCCTCAGGGAACGATACGGCGAAGACAAGCCCGAAATCTCCGAAATCACAGTCAGCAAGGTTCAGACCTACTACCTGATGAATGCCTACCTCGGCAAACTGAAGAACACGCCCATAAAGACCCTCGAAGATGTCGTCCGCTTCAACGACGAAAACCGCGGCAGCGAGGGCGGCCAAGCCGGCGACCTCCCCATGTTTCCTGACGGGCAACGACTCTTCCGCAAATGCATCGACACCCAAGGCATCAAAGACGAGACGTACCATGCCGCGTTGAGGCATATTCAATCGCAATGTCGTCAGAACGGGATCGATGCCGCGTTGAAAGGATACCGAGAAGACAGTACCAAGCCCTTCGTCGGGTTCAGCCAAGCCATGAGCTACGTGACGAAGATCAAGGTAAAATCCCGTCCCGTCCCATCCCCTCCCCGAGTGAGATCGCACGCATACTGACATTGTCAACAGACTCGTTTCGCCGCACAGCCCGAAATCTACAAACAATTCCTAGAGCTTCTGCAAACCTACCAGCGAGAATCTACACCAAGAAGCGCGGTTCACGACGAGGTCACGCGGTTATTCGCTTCCGCTCCGGACTTGATTGCGGAGTTCGCGCAATTTCTACCTGAGCCGCTGTCTCAGGTGGATGTGGCTGAAGAGGAGGAGAAGCCGCTCGATGCGCTCCTCTTCTGCGACGTCAAGGCCGGGGGTATCCAAATCGCCGCTCAGGCCGGCTATCCCGTGATGAGCATCCCTATCGGCTTGGATCCAGATGGCATGCCCGTTCCTCTGACGCTCCAACACACAGCATGGCAAGAGGACCGGCTCATCAAGTGGGCCAGCGCGATTGAAGATCTGCTAGCCGATTATAACGAGGGGCACGAAATCCCGCCGACTGAGCGGTGGAAACGACTGGGCCGTGTCCCGCCGGCGTATATGAATCATCTGAGCAAGAATATCCCGACGGATATGGATTACAGGTGGCCAGGAAGACATCGCGACCACGCTGGTGCGCCAAGCTGGGTGCGCGAGTAGAGAGACGTAGTGGTCGGTGACTCGGAGATCCAATCATCTCTCTTTTCCTGCGCGTCCCCTTCGCTCTCCCACGGCGCCTGTACGCCTGTGAACCGACGCTCAGCTTTCACAATCGACCCTCTCTCTGAACCTCATACACACCCGACCCGCACCATCATCCATCGTGCTGGTAAGGTTCTTGGCCGGCAGCGCAATCCGGCCGTCAGCGAGGTATTTCTCGCCTTTTTCTTCTCCAACCTTGGCCGCCGCGGCCCATACCGTCTTCTTGGGCCCCCTGTTCCGTAGACTTCATGTTCGGCTCGATCTCCGGAGCTACCTTCCAGGCCGCGACCTGGTTGGCGGTTGACGTTTCTCGAGGTGTGCGGAGCTGTAGCGATGGGAAGACGACAACACACAGACGACCAACGGGTAGAAGGCCGGTGTACTGCTGGCGATCAGCACGGAAAGTCGTGAGAGTGAAATGAGCGGGATGATTGACTCCGGGCCGGCGTTCCAAGCCATCGGCGGCTCCTGCCTGCGGACATGCCATGATGCCTAAAGTACGGTGTTAGTATCTCATGGAATACCGTTCGAAGATCGTCGAATGATTATTTCTCCGTCTGTTTGCGTAGCCGCATTATTCACCACCAGGTTGAAATCCCCGGCACTCTTGTCCAGAAACTCGGCAGCAGTGGCCTTGACACTGTCCAAGGATTTCATGTCCATCATGGCAGACTCGATATTACCATGTAACTCAGTCTGAGGCTGAAGTGTTGTTAAAAAAATCCGCCCCTTCCGCCCTCCCCTTGTTGGTCCGCCATCTAAGACGCAGTCGCGGAGGTGGAGGTGGAGGCGGAGGCGGAGGAAGCCGAGCAACCACTACATCAAGACAGACAAGGTCACAAAGGCCACCATGATGATAATGATATCTCGGTCCCGCATAACACAGGATAGATTACGCGGCTGGATTCCTAAGCAAGTGTTCTCCCCAAGCAGGCGTTATTTCCCAACCAAGTGTTCCTTTTATCTTGTCCTGGCGAGGACAGTAGCGTCGGCAGCCACGTAGATACGTACGATGACTCGTCGAAAGAACAGGCCCCTGAGATCCTGGCAAGGAAGTAGACAGACGAACCTCGGCCGGTTTGGATCATCCATTCCGTTCCATTCCGCTGGGCTCGGAAACAGTCACTGTCGGGGATGGCAGGGGCGATCGTCGCGGTGACTGATCGACTGGCATCGTCATATCCTCATGTGCCAGAACAGGTAGGTGTTTGCCATGTACAGTTGTAATGCCGAGCAGAGCAGTAATTAGATTCGACTTCTTGTTGGTCGTTGTTCGTTGGTCAGAGGGGTCCAGCAGAGCCTGGCCGGCCCTGTATGTGCGAGAATGCCACTCACCTCGCCCGAGCACATACTCGCCCTGTACATAGTATGCACAAAGGTTCTAATCTAGTAAAAGTCTCAACGGGAAATGGAACAGGGCAGACCGTCCGTCGGCATAAGCCCCCTATTACCCCGCCTGCCGTGGGTGGTGGGCGAATTAATTACTCCGTATCTACTCTGTACAGTAGAGGGAACGGACAAATGAAGCAAGTGGAGGCGGGGAGATTATTGCGCCGGTTTACACCGTATCCACCCCCCATGATACAGAGTTGCTTGATAATGGACATCTTGCTTGTCACTCTATGCAAAACACTCAGGACCTCACTTACTTAATTAGTCAGTGGGTTGGAGAGGGGGCTTGGGTTCAGCATACGTATAGACTCCTCCATACCGACTACTCATACCAGATCATGGCATACGTGTTGTTCGTCCGAGCGCGGCGGTCGAAAGATTAATCCTTGGGTGTTGTGTCGATTTCACATCCTGATGCAAGCTGGCGTGCTTGGTATAGTGATTATTATATGAAGACGCTCGATGCCGTCGTCGTGAAGGTACATAGATCTCGAGCGAAGAGTTAGTTAGACACGCCGACACGTCCTCGCCAGCCAGCCAGCATATCGTCCCTCGCGTCACGTCTGGTCTCGTCTGGTCTCATCTCGTCCCACCATGTCGAAGCTGATCGTCATCCTAGGCGCCACGGGCACGCAAGGTGGCTCCGTGGTCAACACGTTCCTCGACCTCCCCGGCTGGAAAATCCGGGCCCTGACCCGCAACGCCAACAGCGCGGCCGCGCAAAAACTCAAAGATAAAGGTGTGCACGAGGTGGTGAGCGCAACCCTCGACGACGTGACGTCCCTCGCCGAAGCCTTCAAGGGCGCACACACCGTCTTCAGCGTCACCGACTTCTGGGGCCTGTACTACGATCCTGCGAACACCGAGAGGGCCGCGGCGACCGGCCAGCCGAAGAACGTATGGGCGGCCCAATATGAGGAGCAGCAGGGCAAGAATGTGTTCGACGCGGCGGCCAAGACGGAAGGGCTCCAGAGATTGATTTTCTCGGGCCTGTCGAATGCCACGAAATGGTCCCGGGGCAAGTATCCCCACGTGTATCACTTCGACTCCAAGGCTCATGCCGCCGAGTACGGCCAGGCCAAGTATCCGGACTTGTGGGCCAAGACAAGCGTCATCCAGGTTGGGTTCTATCTGTCGAACTTGTTGGTCTATCCGTTCATGAAGCCGCAAAAGGTGAGAGGCGTCCTCGGTCACTTGCAAGCTTTGTTCTCGGCGAAGTTGGCGCTGACATGAAGAAATCTTCTCTTGCAGGATGAGAATGGCGTGTACGTCTTCTCGTTCAACATCCCGGCGACTGTGAAGTTGCCGTTGATCGCGACGGAGGAGGACACCGGCCCCTTCACCAAGGCTCTCCTCGAGGTGGCACCGGGGAAGAACCTGATCGCGTACCGGGCTTGGATGACCATGGACGAATATCTGGAGATTATCTGTCACGTCAAAGGCGTCAGGGCAGTGAACAAACTGCTGCCGCCTGGCGCATCTATGGAAGCGCTCCCGGAAGAACTGGTCGTGGAGTTGACCGAAAATGCGAAATACTTCGAAGAGTTTGGGTATGAAGGCAGGGACGATCCGACGCTTGTGCACCCCAAGGACGTAAGTGTGACGTCCGTCCCGATTGATTACGTCGAGACCGACGCTGACCACGTTCAACGATAGCTTGGTGTGGATGTGCAGCTCCCGTCTGTCGAAGACTGGGTGAAGAAGCAGGACTGGAGTGCCGTCTTCACCTAGAAATTAGGCGACATCGGACGGGACACGCTCGGTCATCGCGACCGCCTCATGGACAGAAGATCGTCATGCGTTGTACGTCCCGCGTGATGATGGTCAGTGGACGGTTGTGCCCTCCGAGCACTCGAAGAGTTTCAAGTATTCGTCTAGCAGGTGTTAGCCGGTACGAGTCACTGGTTGTAGGGTCGAGCGAGCGATGACCAGCTACTCACCACAAACTCTCCATTGATGTGCCATACACTTCAGGGCATTCGCAATGGTGTCAAAGGCGTACTGCATCTGTGGGCTAGGGTCTTCCCGCACGAACCATGCGCACTCCCCAAGGGCCTGATACATGCAATGAGCGAGCATGGGCGGATGGCCTCTCACGCCCATCTCCCAGTCCTGTTTGAATCGTTGTGCCATTTGCGCTACCGTGAGCGCCACCCTCGACAAGCCGTCCACTGAGAGCTTCTGCATATCTGATCCTCGACCGAGCTTGTAGCCGCCGTATCGTTCGTTGCAGGCGTAGATATTGTACAGGATGAACCTAGCACTGCACACGAATGCTCTGGGCAGGTCACATCTCCTGGCCTCGTCGTACGTCGCATCACAGGTAAAGGACATCTCCAGTGACTGGAGAGCTCGATGAAGTTGGAATGCTTCTGCGAATCTGTCAGGAAATTCCAGGATGTGGTCGCATTTATGCCGTAGAACCCGTCCGAGCATGTGTGACGCTCGGCAGACGGTCGCGAAGTGAATGCCAGGAGTCGTGAATGACGGATTGGCCGTGAATAATGGATCGTTCGACCCAACCAGGCCTTGAGACCAATCGTTGTCGTTGCAAGGTAGAAGTCCACCTTGGCGAGGTTCACATGTGGCCGGAGGCACACCAGTCATGCCGCAGTGCACATAGCTACAACCCATCAGTACATCTACACACCCATCTAGCGTCCAGCAAGCTCACCGATCGAGAATGATGACCGCCCACCACGTTCGGCGCTCCTCCTCGCACAGCGTCCATGTGTCGGCTGCTTTGAACATTTGGCTAGCATGGTCCTTGTCGTGGAGGCCTAGCAGATGTCCGATCCGCACTGCACGGCTGACACTGAGATAGCCGGATGGGTGAATAGCATGACCAAGCTCGTAAATGGCGGTCAGGACAATAGTCTGGACAAGAAGAAGGCTGAGCGACCCGGCGTTCTCGGTCGCAGAAATATACTGCCTGGTCATTTGGTAGAGTGGCGTCTCCGGTGAGTCGTGAGGACGCAGCGGCTCTGTCAACAGCTTCATACCAAGCAGAAGCAGTGCAACAGCAGGGTTCAACTTGGTCGGTGAACTAGCCAGACTCTGTGCCAATAGCTTCCTACTGAGCATGGGAAACCACCTGTGCGCACCTGCAAAGTACTGCTCACAGATGGCGTT
This sequence comes from Phialophora chinensis, assembly GCA_016109575.1. NCBI lineage: Eukaryota > Fungi > Ascomycota > Eurotiomycetes > Chaetothyriales > Herpotrichiellaceae > Phialophora > Phialophora chinensis. Next base: position 271,990 of record JADWPU010000020.1, on the reverse strand, counting down.
GATGTCAAAGCCAATGGCGTCGAGGACTTCGCATGGAGTCCCCCCGGCTATGCTGTGTATTCCAGATCGCGCTAAGGATGTGAAGAGGTCCGCATCGAGGATGATTGCCTTCGGAAAGGAGATTGGCCCTGCTGCAGCGAGCGGCCGCCATCCCCCGCTGGGCGGCCGATTGCTCGTATTCCCAGGGAGAAGAGATGCTTGCCAACCGGGCGTAGGAGTCAGAATTGCAACCAAGCCAGCCGTGCTGCCGGACTGCGCAATCTCCAGTTGGTGTTCAAGTTGCTGAATCCTGTGAAGCAAGAAATCCGTTTCGTCCGCGCTGTCACGTTGTTGCTTGAACGGATAGCCACAAAGCTTGCCCAAGCGAAGACACTGTTCACTCGGCGTCAGGAATACTGAACCTACCGTAACGAAGATCCAAGACATCTTCTCGTCACGTAACTTAGGGCGGAAACGGTGCTTACCAACGCGCACGAGGGAAGCTCCCGACTGCATTTTCGTTTGAGCCTCCTTGGGTAAATGAGCGAACAAGAACATTTCGAATGATTGAGGAGAGAATACCTGCAGGGACGGCATGCTTGCGAAGCTTTTCCCAAGCTAGCACTCGAGGTTGTGGTTTCCATTGTTGAGGGCAGAATCCGATCACTCCGCTGTGTGCGCTCGACGGGCGTCAATCAGATCGAGGAGCCACGACGAGGCCGTATATGATTGAAGAATTTAAGCAGCGGATATTTGCGCGACGTAGTCATTGCGACCCTCGTCTAAGTAACGCTCCATCGGCTCTTGGCCTCTCGTCTCACCTCGTCGACTGAACTGTGTACCGCCATGGCATGACAGTGGCTTCTGGAGCGCCTTCACACACAAGGACTTTGAGAGCTATATGGAGTCAAGACACGCTTAGGTACTTGGCACAAGTCCCACTGTCAGCCTTGAGCTGGGAGTGAACTGCTTTCCCGTCGGGTGGAATAGGTAAGCAATGCGCATCAGAAAGGTCGCCGCCCAATATCAGTGACATAGTCGGTCCCCGCGCACATTCCGGATCAGGGAGGACTCGTCTCTTTGGTCCACCTGAGCTTGATCCTTTCGGCGTCGACCATCTTCAACGTTACTTCGACTTTGGCTTCGTTCACGATTCGCAGGATTCTCGCCTTGGCGGCTTGCTCACTTTCTCCGGGTTCGTGGACCAATGCCACCCTCGACCCGTTGGCAAACAAGGTAAAGATGATGCGAACAAATTCCACCTGGGAGAACTTCTTGCCCGGGCCTGAAAAGACATCAGAGCAAACCTCAGCGTGAGCGACAGTAGAAAGACCGTCGGTTAAAGAACGCTTCACACGGAATGCCATGGCATAGGGTGTGTAAATCGCACGTGCTTTGGGGATGAACTTACAGATCCTAGGTCCTGCGTTCCATGGTATAAATGAACCCGGAGCTGGCTGATAGAGAGATGGTTCGCCTGCCTTCTTTTCTCCAGGCACAATCCATCTGTCCGGCCGGAAACTCAGCGCATCACGCCCCCAGTAGTCGGGATGGCTGTGTAGCGCTGCAAAGTTCAAGGTCACCGAAGTCCTCGGAGGTATGATACATTCCTTGTCCAGGATCTTAAGCCTCTGGGTGGCATCTCCCGTGTAACGAGGCATCATGACGACGGGCCCGTACAGTCGGACAGTCTCATACTACAAGTCATTAGCGGGTCCTCGACAGTATGACTCATTCTTACCATCAACGCTAAACATCTTTCGAGCAAGGGGAAAGTCTCTTCATAGTACCACAGGCCTGAGGGATCAGCCTTTCGTACTTCGTCGACCTCTTGGGCAATCCATTCCTGCCACTCGGGGAAGACGGCAAGCAGGGTGATTGCAAAGTGGAGAGTAGCCGCGGTTGTGTCATGGCCGGCCAGGTTGTAGATGAACAGATTGCCCAAGACCTCGTCGTCGGACAGGCCCGCTGCTGACATGTCGGGAGATTCCTTCGACGTTCCAGCGGCCCCTCGTGATTGTTCGGATGCTCTCACTAGTGCACTCATCAAGTTGTGCCTGGTGAGGTCGCCTTGTTCGAACGCCGCCTTCTCCTTCTCCAGCATCTCCATCATGTACCCTTTGAACTCTTCGTAGGCCAGAGCGACTCTGCGCATACCGCCGAAGAACATATACTTCGGGATCCCCGCCTTCTTCAGGAGACTCAATAGAACAAGCTGTATGATGTTCGCCAACAGGGTCTGTAGACTCTGTCGATATCCCAGCCGGAGCTCGGATTGGCCATCCACAACCGGGGATCTGGTGTCAACGAAGCTGCTGTGCAATCCAAACCCGGCCCCACACAGCACATTCAGTGCAACAGCGTGAACGTCGCCTTGTGTGGTCGTGACATACTCGGCCTTGGACCAGACCTCCAGCATCTGGTCTGCCTGCTCTGCCGTTTCTCGCCACACCAACGCGCTGTTCTGTTCATTGAAGGGCGGGACGGTGATTTTCCGGTGGCGGTCCCACGCCTTGCCGTTGACTGTGTCGAGGTTCGGTCCATAGAAGTCGAGCATGCCATATACATCGGGGTCTTTGATAAAGTCATTTCTCCGGCGCAGGATATCGTCGGTGGCGGCGGGTTCAGCCATATAGATCTCATTGGTGCCGGGGGAGACAATGGTGAAGGCCTGACCATATTTGGCATGGACGGAGAATCTGGGGTAAAATGTCCACCCGACTTCTGCTCGGTCAGCCCATTCGCCAAGGCCAAAGGGCAGACAAGAGATGATCGGTTTGAGGCGGTCTTTTGTGAGCAGCCATAATGGATTGCGTGGATCGACGGGGCAGACAACGATCGGTAGCCCGATCTTCCTTGCTTCGATGTAGTTGTTCGTGAACCGAGACAACGACCATATTAGGTAAGGCAGCGCCAAAGACAAACCCGCATAAAGCAAGAACATGCTGGCTGTTGAAAGCAGGAACCAAAGGAAATGCTCACGGCGATGTTGCGGTCAGTGAGAAAGGAGGTTTCGACGCAATGTGAGATTCGCAGGGGGGGTGAGATTCCGGCGGGGAGCATTTGCGGCGCATGTGATTGGCTGACACGAGCATTTCCCGTGGCTGTGATTGGCTATGTGACGCATGTGAAACTCGCTTCCCAATCCACCCTCAACACGTGAGGGCGCCGTCGCCGCCTCGTTCACGCTGATGGTGCTGATGCTCGTTATGCCCGACGGGATTCGAGTCGTAGCCATGCCATCGGTCGTTCGGGTGCATGCTGGCAACACTGCCCCGGGGAAAGAGATCAATTAGAGGCCCGAAAATCTGGGATACTTGCTGAGTATCGGGTCGTGTTGTTCAAATATCCGGTACACTGACCCCAGCAAGTCCTTCTAGTTGTTTGATCAGGTTTTTCTGTACAGCGTCTTCATTTGCCTCCCGTTTCGGCGACCTCGGCTCACAATGGTACCAGTACTTCCCCGATGCGTTTTTCGCCTTGCCCGACCCTTCTGCGAGCATGACATACGTATCTACCGCAGCGTTAATGTCCCCAGTAGCTCCAGCACCCCCCATCTTAGTCGCGACCCAGCCCGGATCCAGCGAGTTGCTCTGTACGTTGGGCCACTTCTTGGCAAAAAAACACGCAAGGAGTATATCGTGGAGCTTAGTGTCGGAGTACGCTTGGAAGTCCCTGTAACCCTGCTCGCCGCGCTCTTGCCAGGTGATGTCCTTGCACGATGCGTCTCCTCCACTGTGAAGGCCAGACGATACAAACACGAGTCGCTTCGGCTTGGGGTTAATCAAGCAGGTGAGGATATACGGGCTCAGGGTATTGACTGCGAATATGCTTGGCCAACCCTCCTTCGTCTTCCGATAGGGCCCGGTGTAGAGCCCTGCGTTGTGGATGACAGCGTCGAAGGCACCCAAGCGATTGATATCTTCAGCCAGCTTCTTCGTCTGCGAAATATCGGAGAGGTCGGCGACGACGCAAGTCTCGGCGTCGGGGCATGCTGATCGCGCGTCTTGAGCTCGTTGATCGTTTCGCGCGTGCAGGACCACGGAATGGCCCTTTTTGATGAGCGCACGTGCAGTCAAAGAGCCCAGCCCGTCCGAGGAGCCCGTGATGAGGATGCGAGCCATAGTGGACGACGAACCAGAGCACAACGACCGACTGTGCGAGGTGCAGTCGCGGGGAGCGTCAACGGGCGAATGCTTCGGCTTGCGTCATTGGTATCCCGCTGCTTTTTGGATCGCTGCTGAGAAGCGGCTAGGCGGCTTTTAGCCTCATCACTCGGGACGACGCGCCGACGCGGTCGCGTTAAGTGCTGCGCGGCAGGTTTCCTCTTGAGGGGTTTGCAACAAGTCCATGAGAGCTCAGGTCAAGTCGATAGGGGTACTATCCTTTACGCAGTGGCGTATTATCGTGACGACCTACCCTGAAGCTCCCTCTCCCCCTTCGAGGCAGCTCGATTCTTGTTAGCCGGACAATCACTCCTGAACATTAAATTGCAAGGCTGCGTCTCTCCGTCCATTATTATCCTTCGTTGTGCATATCGTCTCGTTGATTCATACCCATAAGCACGCGCCATGTCCTCCCAGAGCTCCTCCCAGACTATCACATCGCACTGTTTTCGATGCCAGCATCACCCCGGCCCTGATGAGGGGCCCCTCAAGCGTTGCGGCGGCTGTCATGCTCGACACTACTGCTCGACTGACTGCCAGCGCAGTGACTGGCCCAGACACAAACAGGAATGCCGTGTTCTAGCTGATGGCGGCGAGATCCCGACGAGAAATCGTATGACCATGTGCCTGACAGGCCTGCCTCCCCGTTGGGGAGAGCCAGCACGGACGTGATATACTATCTCAAGACTTCGAAGCCCCACATGTTAGATGTTTCCATCTCGGGACCTTACTAACCGTTAGACGAGGCCCTCGATCAGCTCCACGCAAGGATGGAGATTGAAGAGAGTACCGGTGGAGCTATGCTCGAGGACCTCGTCTCCAGCGGGGCGTTTCCAAACGTGGAGCACTTCAACGCGCCGTTGCCGGATGACAACATCATGAAATTTCAGCTATTGAGGGAACGTAACCGGGACGTCGCTCGGGCGTTGCCGTGCAAAGTCTGGAGTATCACTATTGCGAGCCCGAATATGAGTGTCGGTGATTCTGGCGCAGGGAGCCAATACCTGCCTATTGAAGGCATGGAAATGCGCGGGACTTTCTTGACGCCGCAAGCGGCGAACATTGAAGCTGAGAGTAGTGCTAGGAGAACTGAAGACCGAGGCCGGGAGAACTGCTGTTATGCAAAAGTCGTACCGTGACGGGTTGGTGGAGGGGATCGTCATGTCTGGGCTTGGTGGGACTGCCAGGCCGAAGATCGTCCAAGTCCGATGTGATGATGGACAAATCCAGCAGGTGGACAGGTCCGGCAATCCCATACAGGCTTGAGGGAGTCCACCAGGCGTCGACGCTTTTTTTGGTTAGGGAGTGGCTCTGATCTCTTGTCCTTTTCATTCCTCCCAAACCGTCGACGAGGGAGTTCCGAAAGGTAGCATTTCAATCGATATACTCCCACTGCGTCAGCTTGGCATTTACTCGTACATAGTCCCCTGTATATAGCAGGGGATCGACGTCGGAGCACAAGGCCACCAGCGTCGAAGCCTAGCCCCCAGACTCGGCGCCGGTTTAGGCCTAGTCGGTATCGCGGAGAAGTCGCCAAGGAAGAATTTATCTGGTTCTTGACGATCAAACTAGATACTGATGGCTCACCTCGCACATTCGAATTTTCAGATTAAATGACAGATCTCGCAATCTCTGACCCCTCTCTATCCGAGGAAGGGACTGTAACAATGGGCAGCCAGGCTGACGATGATGGCTCGGCTCTCCCGGGCTACTTGCGAACGATTCTGGACCAGCTACCAGACGACCATAGCGCTGCCCTCAGCACCCCTAACGGCCCTTCAGTGGCAGAGATTCGGAAGCTCACAGATCGGCGGAGGAGATTCGCGTACCTGCTGCTGGCTCGCCACCGCTTGACTGAACAATTGGCGAAATGTCCTGGTCCTTGTCCCGAGATTATCCTTACACGAGCGGAAGTCTACGAGGCCTTGGGCTACAGTGAGCTGGCTTTGGCGGATGCGTATGTCTCGTACACATTATGCTTGGTTGCGCTTGACGGGCCCGACATCTCGGATCTGGTTCCTGTCGATTCGGACGGCGAACCCTGGCCGACAACCGCCGACGAGCAAGACGAGCGTGAGGTGACTGCTGTGGCGTTGAAGCACGAGTACTGGTCTCTCGTTCTGTTGTGCCGTTCCGCCATCATCTTAGGTGCTCAAGTCCAGGCGAAGCTATGGATCGACGAGATCATGACCGTGAAGAGAGCAATTCGTGCCCTGGAAGGTGACGAGACGATGGATAAGGCCAAAGACATTGAGGAGGTCACGGAGGATTTCTGCAAATACTCGACAGTGTACGAGGATGAGGCGAAGTTCAGAAAATGTGTGGGCATATTGCGGCAAGAGGACCACAAGCCGACGGTGTTCGGCTGGTGTCAGCGGCAAGTGTACCCCTGGAATGAACATGAGCCCGAGAGGATGTCCAAGGAGGCAGTGAAAGAGATCAACGACAGACTCCATGAGGCCGCACCAGACCTCGAGGCGGAAATCTCCACGCTTCCGACACTCACGCCGTCCCTCGACCTGGGCATGCCCAGACTATCCATCGGCGAGAAAGAACCCAGCGTTTCCACCCATGCCAATTGCTCTTCGCAACTGGGACTGTTTGCGAAAAGGCACCTCGCGCCTGGGGCCACAATTCTGAAAGAGCGGTCAGTCTTGACAGGCATACGACCGCACGGTGAAGCTCTTTGTGAAGCTTGCGCCGCAGATCTGGAAGGGATCGATCAGGCGGATCGCAGGTATTGCATCGGATGCAACGCCCCCTTCTGCTCCGAGGACTGCCAATTAGCTGCAACAGAGCGCTATCACCGTCCAAACGAGGAAGACTACGAGACAGACGAAGGCTATCCCCCGGCTGAAGCGCCCTTCTGTCCAGGCACAAGTGGCAACGAAGACATCCACAATCTCGGCCGAGCGGAGAGCTCGACGACTCCAGAATGGGACTTATACTTCCTTCTGCTGTCTCGCACAATGCAGATGTCGGAGACGCAGAAACTCCACCCGCTCGACCTCTTCGAGATCAAATATCTCTGGGGCGATTTCTCTCCCACTCCAGATGTCACTGAACTGCCCGTCAAGAGTGGTCCCAAGACTCTGCCCTACAGCGTGCGGCACCATGTCGAGTTGCCGTTGCAGTGGTTCGAGATCCTCATGCATTCGCGGGACCGATGCCGACCATACAGTGCCACCTGGCTCAAGAAGTACGACTGGTGGATCATTCAGACCTTGTTCGCCAAATTCCGAGGCGTGGCCGATGCGCAACAGTCGACATGGACCGGCAAGCCCGAGGTTGCTGCTGTCCATCCACTCTGGTGTCTAGCAAACCACAGCTGCAACCCAAATGTGACCTGGAAACCATCGGGCGTCAGAAACCTGACTGTCGTCAACGAAAGAGTGTGGGGACGACCTGACAAGCCCAGCATACTGCCGTGGGAGGGGATCCGTGCCGGCGAAGAGATCTGGAACCACTACACCGACGTCCAGGAGAAAGACCATCGGGAGCGGCAAGGTCGCCTGCAAGCCGTACTGGGCGGCGATTGCAGGTGTGAGAGGTGCACATATGAAGCAAGACGGACCGCTGCTCCAAGGCTGCGCGAGCCGCCTCGACACCATGCAGAGATTGCGTTCAAGACCCTTAGAGGGTCTCGTCTCTCGGTCCGTGGCCAGGATCCCCCGTCGAGCGCAGCCTTCAAGACAGTGTGAGGACGTGGATGGGCCGACCAGAAGAGGCGTGGATTCGAGATGGTTTATCGTGTACGACGCTTTGTTTTCCTGTGTCTCTTGTGTTCTCAACGGGAAGGTTCATCCAGGGCTGCAGCGGCATGTACGATCTGATCTCAACCGAACCTGCCACAGGTCGTTGTTGCCAGTTATTGAGCCCGCCCAACGTCCAACCGACGACCGACATCTGTATCGTCCTTCGACATGGCATCTTCTGAAAAGCCGTATCATTCGTATATGCATTCCCATGAAGACTGGGCCACAGGTCCAACAGCATTAATTTTGTCCGTTTATCCCTATCGATGCAATCCAGCAAAGACAATGAGCGAGCTGCGGAGCGCACCCGTTAATACACCTCGCCCTCCATTCTCAACCCTCATCTACCAGTCCTTCTCCGGCTTGATCCCGCACAGAGCGACCTTCCGCCGTCTCGGCCTCTACAGCAAAGCATTTTTCTTCGACCACTGGCCAGACCTCCTCCTCGTCCTTCTCATGACCGCTATTGCAGGAGCGGTACGCGAACTCTATCCCTTACTGAGACTGGCAATGGTCAAGACACTTACCATCACCCACAGGTCTTCCTCATCCCAACACGTCCACCTCTCCTCTTCGCGCTCCTGGACCCCACCGGCGCCGTCTACAACCCCTCACTTGCCTATCCCTACCGACCTGCAATCCTCAACTCCCTTACTGCGGGTTTGTTGAGCTCCCTCATTCCGTTGGGCACGGTACTTCTTTCGCAATTCATAATCCGGTCCTTCGCTGATTTCTGGGCCGCGACGCTCGGTCTCCTGTACGCCCTTACCACCGGGACCTGTTTCCAGGTGATCCTGAAAAAGACCATCGGGGGACTCCGGCCACATTTCCTTTCGGTGTGTAAACCGCGGCCTATGCCCCTTAGGAGCGGCGTCGGTTTCAACGGGATCATGTACCGCGTGCAAGACGTGTGCACGGGCAGCGCCAAAGACATCGAGTGGGGGACCCAGTCGTTCCCGTCAGGACACAGTGAGATTGCATTTGCAGGGTTCGGCTATTTGACCATCTACCTCTTCACGCACCTCCACTCCGGTGACCATGACTGGCATGCGGGAAAACTGGGCTTCTAGAGGATGCTGCTGGTGCTGATGCCGATTTTGTGCGCGATCTATATTTCCTGCACGGTGTGGCTGAGTTACCATCACCATGCGATCGATTGTCTGGCCGGGGCGGCGATTGGGAGCTTGACGGCATTGTTGGGATTTAGGACCGCGTACAGAAGCCTGACGGACGGGACGATGAACTGGAAGCCAAGAGTAGGGAGACGATTGAAGACGGTGGTTGAGAAGGAGAGGGAAGACCAGGCGACCTCAAACCAAGATGAGATCGAGTTAGAACAGGCGTACGGCGTCGATGGCGCGGAGGAGACGAGGGATATTGAAAGGGCATGGAGGAGATCAGGTTGGAGTCCGCCACCGCCGAGCTTGAGCTTGAGCTTCAGCCGGCGCGGTAGTGACAGCATCGAGCACTGCGAAAGAATGACTACCGACACTGGACACTGCATGGACACTTGGATACGATCAAGTGAGTAGTAGTACGGAGTACGTAGATATGTCATTCATTCCTCTGGAGGTCATCAATAACATCATTTCATTGGTATCAGGGTGAACGATACCTGCCCAGCTCTATCAGGCCTATTTAAGCTCTGCCTTTATCGTCCCGTCCTCGTACGACGTCGGAGCAGCGACATCAAGAGAGAAGGCCTGGCCAGTGTCCATCGGCGTGGTCGGCACAGAACTCTCGCCAGTGCCATAACCACCCGCTGGAATAGCCGTATTGGCCTGGCCGTTCCCGGTCTCGTTCTCATTCTTCACTTCGGGCTCCTGTTTCGTTTTACCCTTGCCCTTGCCTTTGGTCTTGGCCTTCTGCTGAGTTTGATGAAGGGAACCGTCTTCTAATATCTGACTTTCCCTATCCCTCTCCGCTTCTGCCTTTTCCTTCTCGCGTTCCTTCTTGGCCGCCTCCCTTTCTCTCCGGCGTTTTCTCCGCTCCTCCCTCTCGTCCTCGGCACTGCCGCTCATGCTCATGCTCATGCTCAGGCCGGTGCTCGCGCTGGTCAAGGGACTCAGGAGCGGGGATCCCGTCGGGGTGCTGCCGTCTTTCCTGTCGCGGGTGGCTTTGCGCCTCGCGCTCGCGGTGCTGGACACACTACTTCCACGGCGCATGCGTTCGGACAGCGGGCGCTCCGCCGTGCCGTCAATGTCGAGATGCGGTGTCGACGAGCGGGAGGACTGCCGGCTCCGGCTGTGCGTGTGCTTTTCCGAGAGCGACGCGCGGTGTGACGCGCCGTGTAAATGATGGCCGTGGGGATGTTTCTCCAGATCATGGTGTTTGCGCTGATGGTGCTGTCGTGAGGACTGCAGGCGCCAGGCGCCCGTCCACCATTTCCACCCGCCCGCCTCTTTGGCCTTGGATCGTCTTTGGGCGTTTAATTTGCGCCGGAGGCCCGCGCGTCGCTCGTTCTCCTTGTCCCAGTACTCGGTGCGGTATTCCTCCCAGTTTTCGCGGAATTCTGGCGAGAAGGACTTGGGAAGGAGGAGGAGCATGATGCCGTCGCCGCCCTTGGCGAGGTCTTCTTCCACGACGAGCCCGGTCTCGTGCTCGACGAGGTGCCAGTCGCTGCCGCCGGCTTCGCGCCAGAGGCCGAATGGCAGCAGGAAACTCAGGTGGCCGAGCATTTCGCGGACGAAGCGTTTCTTGGTGATGACCACGCGGAGGTTGAAGGTGCGGAGCCCGCGGTTCGTGGTGCCTAGCCATTTTCGTGGCCATCGGATGCCCCTCTCCCATTGTCCTGTGCCCCAGACGAGGAGGACGGTCACGACCCCGCCCATCAGGGCGAGTTTCTCGCCCGTCTCAATGACCCAGTACACGGAGCCGCCCAGGCCGGTTCCATCTTCCCTTGGGCGCAGGAAGAGCGCGTAGAAGAAGAGTCCGTTCCAGGCTGCTAGGAGCAGAATGAAGAAGGTATTCAGACGCCGCCGCGAGACCAGGTGGAGGTACTGTGCGCGGAGGGAGGATTCGAGGATCAGGAGGTTCAGGTAGATTTGGGGTGGGGAGGACGGGAGGGTCGAGAGATGGGGGTCTAGCGAGGAGTGTTGCGCGTCTGAGGACTGCTTCCCTAGCGACTGGAGGGGAGGAGGTATTGCGGAGGCGGAGATGTTGGTCGTGGGAGCGCCTTTGACAATCTGGTTCAGCCGGAGGTCAGGCGACGGGGACGGGGAGCTCATGGTCGCGGCGGAGGGGTTGAGGCTGTTGGTGTCGTTGGAGAGGGGTTCTTCGGCGTAGATCACCGTAGGGCCATGGAGGAATGTGAGACCTGCGAAGTCCCGCTCGCTCATCTACTACGAGTAATTACGCACGCGGCTGGTGGATGTGAATTGAGAGATGGGGATGACGAGGCGCTGGATCGAGCCGAGGAGCTGCAAGCCAGTCGCGGGAGGTGAGCGAAAATCGGGCCTAGGGTGATGCCGCCCTGTTCTCACCCCCCGGCTTCCGCTAGTGTTTGTGCTCATCACTCTAAGAGCAGTTCTCGATAGCCTAAATATGTACCTCGTGCCATCCCCAGCCAGCTCCTTCTCTTCAGTTCACACCATCCATTCCACTCCAGTCGATGTATACCGACTTTACCATTCCCGCAGCTCCCCGCCAGGCCCCTTGAATGTGGGGAATCTCCATGATTTGGTACCGACCGCGGACTGCCTAACACGCCCCTCATCTACCTCGATGCCCAGTCCCGGCCCGTCCATCATGTCAATCATGCCGTCCTTGACCGTCCACACTTCGGCATTCTTGGTGTAGCCCTTCAAGTCGCCCTGTCCCACCGACAGGGTCTGGTTCGGGTCTAGAATCATCTCCTGAATGAAAAAGTTGGCGCTCACGGCGTCGATTTGGAAGTTTGCGGCCAGGGCGATCGGTCCGAGCGGGCAGTGCGGCGCCAGAGCGACGTCGTAGGCCTCGGCCATGGTGGCGATACGACGAAGCTCTGAGATTCCCCCGGCGTGGCTGATGTCCGGCTGCAAGATGTCCACTTTGCCCAGCTCCAAGAACGGCTTGAAGGCCCAGCGGCTGTGCAGTCGTTCGCCCAGCGCGACGGGGATCGTGGTGTCCAAAGACTGAAATCCTTCCGGGTGATCGGACAACAGCGGCTCTTCGATGAACAGGGGTTCGTGAGGCTCCAGCTTGCGCGCCAACAGCTTCACCATGGGTTTGTGGACGCGGCCATGGAAATCCAGTCCACATTCGACGCCGGTCGCCTTGACCGCTTTCAATCGCTCCACCGCATCGTCCAAAGCCGCGGGAGAATCCACCCAGCCGAGATCTTCAGTGGCCGTCATTTTGACCGCCTGGAATCCTTGCTCCTTTCTAGCCAGGCTGGACGACAAAACGTCAGCGACGGTCTAACCTTTGGGGTTGGGTACACATGCGCATGTTTAGCGCAAGCAGCAGCATTCTCGCCTCGGACCCAGGTGTAGACCTTGATTTTCGAGCGGACTTTTCCTCCCAGGAGCTCATAGATGGGCACATTCAATCTACGTGCTACACCATGATTAACGCCTGACGTACTGCCTCCGCTCTGCTCGAGGATTGGTGTGCATTACCCACCCTTTAAATCCCACAACGCGATATCAATGCCCGCCAGAGCACTCATGATGACCGGTCCACCTCGATAGAAACTTCCCCGGTATGCATGTTGCCATATATTTTCGATCTCACTGCGTGTGTAACGTCAGCCATAATAGGTTCAACGGTAAAGGGACATACGCACTTGGCTTCCATCCCCACGAATCGTTCCCTGAATGCATCCAAACAGCCCTCTACGGCTTCTGAATTACCCTCTAAGGACGCTTCACCCCAGCCTGTCTTCCCATCTGAATCGGTGATCTTGACGAATATCCAGCGTGGAGGGACGCGAAAGTATTCAATCTCCTTGATCGGCGCCATTCTTATTCCCAGGGGCGAGCTTGATGGGTTTCATCCCTAGTATTGAAGTTCTCCTGGTACTATTTGAATCTCTGGGCCGGGCAATTAGCGGAATCCCCGCACGACCGGCACAAGAGGCGAAGCAAGCCGGGGGAGGGGCGGCTAGTACTGTGTACCAAAACTTCCCTGGGCGGGAAAGGCGACGTCAACGTCTAGCCGGCAGTTGTAAATTTATAAAAGGTGCCGTGTATACGTACCCGACACTCAGGACGCGCCTCAGAAACCCTGAAACCGAGGCTCATAGCTGCACAGTCACACCCCAAAGGGGGACTTCACGATGTGCACGTGGTAGAGTAGGATCAAGGATGAAGGGGTGAGTGCGAAGGTGGGAGGGAGGGTAGGCCATTATAGAAGCGGCACGCTCGCAGTGAGTCGCACTTGAGAGTCGAGCAGTTTTTACTTCTCTTAATGTGCCAATCAAGCGCACAGGGCCAAAAGATGGTTAATTGGTTGATATACACAGTATTCATACAGTCCTCTTCTGTTCCGCTGCACTCGTACCCCTACTGTGGTACTCGGCTGAGGCGCAGGCAGTGCCCAGACACTAAGCTACAGGCCTGTCCCAGCGTCGTCTACTCTCTATTGTTCCCAATTAATAGAGCTATATATGTGTGGTGTATAATACATAGTATAGATCTTTGACCTGACTTGTTGAAGTCTCGATAGTAAAACGACCTGATCGTCTGGCCTCTACTCCGCATCTGCTGTCAGCTGGTACAAAGTCCTGTCGCTATGCCCAGAGCCACGGAGCAGCTTAATCCCTTGCCCAAAGCTGGAGCACCAGTGGTTCCTGCAGAGGACATCCTATGCCAGGCAGCACAATTAGATTTCCTCCACCAGATAGGCAAACAATCGGAGTGTCAGAGCGGTAAGGGCTGGTCTGCACGAGGCCGGATGAACTGAAGCGAATGCCCGGCATGCAAGAGGCATGCTTATCTCCGGGCCTCAACGGCCGAATTGAAATCCGAGTGGCTGAATCGTGCATGCTGCCCCTTCGTATTTTTGGTGAGTGATGATGTCGGCGTTGACGTCCGACTGACAGGTCTGGACTTTTGCTTCTTTATTTCCTTTCTGCATAGCGGCGCTGCCTCTGGGGGACTAATCGTTCTCGCGTATGCCGTTTCATTAATCTTGCTGCCTGTCTACTCCGTACATACCACTGTGGACCGGATTGGTTCCAAGAACGTCAGCATCCGACTTGCATTGAAAATAACATCTCATCCCTCACTTCCATCTCGCTGGGAGGCAAATGTCTCGTATATGAGACGAACTCTCCCTTCAGCAATTCCACTCCTAGAGGCAGCCCCCAGAGTCCGACGCCTTTCTCCTCGTCCTTCTCCTCGCTTCCAATCCTCTTCAACCCCAGCGGCGCTTGCCACCGACCCCGAGGATCTTCTCATCGCGCCGTCGTCCCACCACCCGCCCGTCATGTCCTCTTCCGCCGCCGAGTCAGACAGTGAACTCCAGGGCCGGGCGCAGAGGAGCCCTCTGGCCTCCCAGCGCGCAAGGGAAGAAAGGCAAAATCCCCGGAAATCGCGCTTCGATGGACTCTTTCCGCTCTCATACAAGCAAGGCTTCTCACAGTGGTGGACCGCCCTGCCCGCCGCTCAAGCAGAACACCGAGTGCTGTCCTTCGTCCCGTACCTCCAACAGCCGCCTACCCACGCAAAGACCGGCTCCGAGCCGCCCACGAGGAATACATCAACGGTCTCAATAAATCAAGACGCGCCGTCAGAGCAAATTGCTACTACAAATTCCATTACCGACCCCTACGGCCCGCGAAAATGGCACTCTCGCCTCGTTCCCTTGTCGGGGAAAAACCGTGCTCTCAATGAATTCTCTGTCGAACGTACGGGAGAAACTGTAGAGAACAACCTTGTCATTCTCCACGGCTACGGCGCCGGTCTAGGCTTCTTCTACAAGAACTTCGAGCCCCTCTCCCGAGCAGAAGGGTGGCAACTCTACGCGTTAGACATGCTCGGTATGGGCCGCAGTTCACGTCCGCCATTTAGATTAAGATCCAAGACGAGGGAGGCGCAAATCACTGAGGCTGAGGACTGGTTCATTGACAGCCTTGAAGAATGGCGCGTGAAGAGGAAGATCGACAAGTTTACCCTAATCGGCCATTCCATGGGCGGCTACATGGCCGTGTGCTACGCCCTCAAATACCCGGGCCGCCTAAATAAATTGATACTCGCGAGTCCGGTCGGGATACCCGAGGACCCCTATGCAACTCATGCGGCTATGCCCCCTCCACCAGGGCAAGACGGAGACGCCGATTCGACTCCAAGCACGGGCGATAACAACAACTTCCTCAACGCACGGAAGAAAGCCGAAAAAGAAGCCCAGCTGAAACAAAAGGCGAATCCGAACCGCTTACCCGCCAACGACAACGCCTCAGATTCCGATACCTCAACAGCGCCGCCCCCGCGTCGACCCCTCCCCAAATGGCTCACCTACCTTTGGGATGCAAACATTTCACCATTCAGCTTCGTCCGCTGGGCCGGTCCCCTTGGTCCCCGGCTCGTCAGCGGGTGGACGTCAAGGCGGTTCTCGCATCTCCCGTCAGAAGAAGCCCTCGCACTACATGACTACAGCTATTCATTATTCCGCCTCAGGGGCTCCGGAGAATATGCACTTGCGTACATTTTGGCGCCCGGCGCTTTTGCACGAAGCCCGTTAATACGACGAATCGGCGGTGTGGGTCGTCAACCTCTGGAATCGAGGACCCACGAAGTCAACGACGCCGGTATATTGGAACAACACCCCGGCGCATCCTCACCTGCATCTCCCGGGACCGGTGCTTCCACGTCGACCAAGCAACAATACGAGCCGGGTCTCCCCGTTGTGCTCATGTACGGCGAGAACGACTGGATGGACGTCAAGGGCGGGTACGCGGCAAAGAAGAAGATCGACGCCGAGACGCAGCGCAACCTTGCCAACGCTTCGGCTGAAGAAAAGGAACGCGATCAGGGCAGTGCCAAGGTCGTCATCGTCAAGGACGCGGGACATCATTTATACTTGGACAATCCGCAAGATTTCAACGACATAATTTTACGAGAGATGGAGGACGTGAAGAGACAAAGTCGGAAGGAGGCAGGGGAGAGAAAGCAATGAGACCATATCGATGATGGTAGTGCTTTTTTTGCAATTTTTAACCAAGGACAGGGCCATCAGTCAATCGCGACTTGAATTGGATTGCACATACAGTACGATACTAGAACCTGCATTTAGCATGAGCGAGGGATACAGTCAACAAAGGAACAGTACGGAGTAGTGACCTACCTCCACAGTAGGGTCTCTATCTATAGAATAGATCGTTTGGCAGCATCCGTGAGGAGGGCGAAGATATGCCAATTGTCTACGCACAGCATGTATGCCTATGTCTTGGAGCAGCAATCGACGCTATAGTAAATTATTTCCGCGCCGTCTCTAGGAATCCCTCCGCTCACATATCAGGTTACCCTGACGTGTATATGTGCAATGCGAGCATATTCGAGTGGCGTCGAGCGTCGAGTGTAGGTAGCGAAAACAACAAGAAGTGGCAGGGTATCCTGCTCGTGACCAGTTAACTAAGAAGCCTAAACTATGTCTATTCACACATGTCCACCACAATACCGATCTCATCTTGTAACTCTGCTGCCAAACCTCTCGCGGATCCCCGATTTGGATCTGCTAGGCTGCCCCGGGGAGTCCCTAGCGCTCAATGCTGTGCCCGATCGACGCATGTGCCATCGATCTCGAAACCGATACCGGGTCGTTGAAGCCTGTTGTTTCTCGAGCTGTGCCGGATCCTTGTCATGTATTTCGTCTTCCTCGTGCTCGTCCGCTTCTTCTTCTTCTTCTTCCTCTGTGTGGATGTCTAACTGAGTGGTCCTTCGCCACTCGGCGTCCGCGGCTCGATACCAGAAGTACCAGCCCGCCATGACGGCCGTGGTCAGAGGAACCGTGGTGACCCAGTATATCCAGAAGCGCGTCGAGACGACTCTGTGGCCGTCTCCCGCTGACGAGTTGGCCGCGGGCATCCAGTCGAACATGCCTGTGCTGAAGACCGAGGCGATATACGTGCCGGGGAGGAAGAGGGCGGTGATGAACGTGAATGCCATCATGGCTATACTGTCCTTTTTGGTCGAGGAGGCGATTCGACTGGCGACCAGGTTATCCTTCTGTGAGGTCGCGCTGTAAAGCTATCAGGGAAGCCACAGGTCAGATTCTTACAGATCAAAATCATTAATCAGACAACATGACGTGCCCGCCGCCGCCGCCGCCACCGCCGCATCCACGACTTACCACGTTAGTCTGGGTCTGCACGCGCTGCTGCAGCCACTGCAGGTGCTCTACCATCTGCTCCGTCGTGCGGAGGTGGTGTTCCATGTTGTCGCGCATACTTTCCCACTCCACGGGGAATCGTCCTTCCGGGAGACAACGCTTTTCCGTCCGGATCTGCAGGTCGAGCAGGAACTGGATGCTATCTCGGTGCCACTTCACCGACGCCAGGTACTGGTAGACTGCCGAGGCATGGAAGTGGATTGAAAGCGTCGCCGTCTTGACATCGACCGAGGCAGGCCAATCGGTTGCTGGACCGACCAACTTGCTCCAAGTAGATTTCGACGACGACATGCTCGATGATGACTTTATCGACGCGCTTTCCGGGGATTGTTCCTCCGTCCATTTCCAATACGACGTCGCACCGACGGATCCTTCCAGTTCGGTCGTCTTGCCCTCACAGCCCAGCACGTCGTCTTTGTAACACTCGCCGTACGCGCGGAGGAAGATGTTCGGGATCAGGGCCGGGTGTGTCCAGAGCGACGAGTTTGCTTGTAGCAGTTCCCTAATGTAGTCCGTCTGGACGGTGAGAAAGTCCCCCACCAAGCCGTAGCCTACCATGAGAGCAGTGCTCTGCCTGGAGGAGAGATCGTAGGTTTGCGAAACGGCAAAGATGCTGTTCTGCCATGTGTTGCTCGGCCTCAAGATTGTGGACACGCGCCGAATATCCCCTGTCGCAGGGTCAAGTTGCTTGAATGCAGAGCATACGCCCATGCTCTTGAAAAGGCTCGGGAGCGTCGCAGCGTGGAGATGAAAGGCCTTGTCGAGCGATTCGTAGTCCTCTCGCCTCATAGCCAGGCACCAGTCACTCTCCTCGTCGAAGAGTTCGACGCCGTCCACGATGAGCAAACGAATTCCCCCAGAGTCGACGGCAGCGCCGGGGGCCGACGACTTGACCGGTTTGAATTTGCCCTAATCAGGGTGAGTTCGGGATTTCGTCGTATAGCCATGTATCCCATGCAACAGGAACACATAGAATGAGTCAGCGCTCCGACTCACCTTCTGTTGTAGCCATGGTTGCACCTCGTCGTGTTCGAGAAATCCTTCTCGGATTTTCAGCTCTGCAGTGGATGGCGCACTCGATGGTTGACGGCACTCGAAGAAATACAGTTTCTTGTCATCGCTAGGCCTCCATTCCAGCTGGTCAAGTATCTGTCGGCGCTCGACCTTGAGAAAGCCGCTCATTTGAGGACTTTGCTAAGGGAGGGACAGGCGACTGCGAGTTGTGATTAACAGAAGTGCCAAGGTCGGCGCATTGTAGAAAGGACAACGCATATATACGGTATTAGCAAAGCGTTGCATCTCCGCGTTGCGTCTGGGGCGGCGTCTAAGGATCGAGTCTAACGATTTTGTCAATTACACGAGGATTCAATCTATAGGGCCACATGTTTCAGCAAAGCAGGTCCAGACAAGTCTGTCCTTGGGCTACTACCGGTTTGAGGAAGAAGCTCGCGATTTCGCGTCACCGCCGTGCTGATTTTCGGAGGCCGCTCTGCCGGCCGGCGACAAGGCGTCTATCCTTCACTGCATCACGAGACTGAACGCCTTGAGCAAAGTCGAGGACATGTTCGGGGGACTGTGCATAGAGGAATAGACTGGTTGATCGATTCATTCACTCAGTTATTCCGGTCAAGTTGTATTTATGTAGCACTGCCGCTAGCACAGGCGCCCAAGTTCCGCATAGGCGTGTCCCGGCGCTATCGCGGGTAAAGGCGGCGTCGCTGGGGACCTCCCGCCGTTGAGGGTCTCCCGTTCTTAGGCGTGCCTAAACAGCCTGTCTTCCATTGTTTGGGGCTTAGACTGAACTACATAATCTTTTGTACTGTACTCGGTACGGGCTGTACTCCGTACATACAGGAGCCTCCCAGTTCCTCATGCGTGTCAATGTCATCGTCAGTCTCTCAGCTCTCTCGTCTCCCGCCTTCTCAACGCGACGCGCACCAGATCACGGCGTCTCAGCAACCCGGTAGACCAACTTCTCTCCACTCACCTTTCCGTTCTTCATGTCCTCCATGCCCTTCAAAACGCCTTCCAACCCGGCCTTGCCCACGGTCTGCTTGTGCGCCTTGATCTTCCCCTCATTCAACAGGCCTTCGGTCATGGCCAGAAACTTCTTCGCATACTCGAAATCCTCACTCAAGGCCGGGATCTCTTGCGGGCCAAATTTGAACGGCTCGCCGAAGATCGTGTACATGAGAGTGCTGACGCTTTCCACGTCCTCGCGAGGGCAACTGACCGGTAGGATGGAGCCATATCTACCGCCGGATTCGGAGGAGAGGGCGTCGGCGCAGAACTGCGCGCTGTCCTTCTCGCTAATCGTGTCCCACGCGAGCTTGAGCTTGTTGTCCGTGAATTGGCGGATCTTCGACGCGGCCTCCTTGTCGTTATAGTCGTACACTTCCGCGGCGCCCAGCGACTTGACATAGTCGAAGTTACGGGGCGAGCACGTCGTCAGCACGGTGTATCCAGCTCTGTGTCGCGCGCGCCGTCAGTATACGGATGTTCGCCACTGGCTGATGATAGAGGGGGGAAAACCAAGGCGAGAATGGGGCCACTCACAGGTTCGCGAACTGGATGCCCAGGGCGCCCGTAGCGGTGCTGCCCGCATATATCAGGACGTAGGTTTTCTCCTTGACCGGGTCGGTCGGCCAGTTGAGCTTTAAGGCCTTTTGAAATAAGCCCTGCATTACGGTCGTTGTGCCCAGAGCCAGGGTGGCCGCCGCCTCAAAGCTCAACGAGTCCGGGATCTTCAGTTGGACGTCCCCCTTTGCGAGCACGTACTCGGCAAAGGCGCCATCCTCTGGCTGGACGGCATTGCCACCGTGAGCAACGCCAGCGACGCGGTCACCTTTGGACCATGACTTGGTCACGGCAGAACCGACCTCTTCGACCGTCCCGGAGAAATCGCACCCGGCGAGGCCGCCTTGCGCGCCTAGACCGAAAGCGATGTGCTTCCAATCCGTGGGGTTGAGGGCCACCGCCGCGGTTTTGACGAGAATGTAATCATCGCGCAGTTTGGGCACAGGGCGGTCCCGGTCGACGTAGGCTTCTTTGCCCTTGATCACAACGGCCTTCATGTCGGGCGGCCGGACTGATAAGAATAGGCTCGGCTTGTTGTTCCACTGGTTTCCAGGTCTGGAGGAATAGAGTCTGTGCGATTGGGATACCCCCGAAACTGAATCTCTAGCAGCAGTGCTGTTTAAAGGAGGTCTGAATTTAAATTTTAGGAGTGGAACGCGAAACATGACATTCTCATGATATCATTGACCAAAATATCTAGGTAACCTAGGCTAGTAACCGAATTGTTAAGCGGGTGGAAGGGAGTAACAACCAAGGTGCAGCTCGGAAAGAATGTTACCCCGACCAAGCACGCCAGAAAGCCGGCCAAAGGTCCCAGTGGACTTTGATGTCGAATGTGTGTCCTTTGGTGAGAGCGAGCTCGGAGAGAGGTCGGTCGTGGGGAATCGAGAGTTGGGAAATCGTCACCATTACCTCGGTCAGTCGTTGGAGTGGAGCTGGGAAACATGTTCCCGACGATGACCCTGCAAGAGCCTGATAGGGATAGGTGCAGAATGGGGTCCAGTCTCGTCCTCGCAGCCAAACTGCCAGATGGTGGGGTTTGTGTCAATACTAAACTCCCTCAGTTCAGTACGAAGTATACGAGCCAGTAACGCAGCTCTTGGTTGGGTCGGAGTTTGGACGAGGACTCCGATGCGCCCCCTGGTTGGCTTCTCGTTGCGCCAATGCTTATATCGAATGGTCATTGTTCGTTCCTCGCCGCCAGCCTCGCACTGGATCTCCTGAAGCATTCGTTCTTCCGGTGTCATGTAGCATTCGTTCTTGGGGTCTGCTGTCGCATTCTTTCTTCGGGTCGCCGGTAGCAGATCCTTCGAAGCTAAATTTCCCTCAGGTAGCAGGCGACCAGACCCGTATCAGCCAGTCCCGAAAGCTCTCTGGTCGAAGTGAGACCAGTTGGTTCAAATTGGTGTTGACAAAGTCATAGCGACCCTCGGCTGTTGCGATCAGATGATGGACACGAGTTTCTCGTGCATGATCGCCCACAGCTCTCGCATAGGTCTGCGCGTCCTGCAGCGAGCTCCTCGTATGGCCAGAGATTTCAAATGCCCGACCTGCATTGGTTCCCACGTTAGCCATCTGGTCCATTGAACCACCGTCTGTTCGTGACATACCCTGAATCTCTTCGGCAATGGCCACAACATCCCTGACAGTCAAACGTTCTCCTCGTAGGCGGAACTCTCTCGGCCAAGAGGGAAGATCCAGAGCTGCAACTACAAACCGGGCGACGTCGGCAGCGGATGTCATGCATATTGTGGCAGGTTGTCCAGCAGTGTTGAGATAAGGGACCTGCGCTCTCCTTCGGCGAAAGTCCATCAGATAGTCACCTTCTTGACCAATATTACTCCCAAGACCAATCTGAGAAGCAGCCATCCCGCCAGGAGCAAATCGCTCGTAGAGAACACCACATGTGAAGACTGTGAATCTCATGCCCGACGACTCGTGTTGGTGAAGCCGTAGAATGGCTGCGCGTCGGCCGTGGTCAAGGAGATCGTTTTGCGGACGCAAGGACGGGGGGCCGCCGAATTCTGAAGGAACAAACCGTCGTACGTGAGCTGCAGCAGCGGCGTCGATCAAGGCAAGCTGCGCGTTGCCGCTGATTGTCGAGATGACCGTGTCAACTCCGGCCAGCTTGAATCTGAGGTCCCCAGGGTTGGAGTAGTCGACCTAGTCGGCACAGGAGTCAGTGACCAAGGTATCTAATGGCCGGCTGGCAATGGATCAGGATTGCTCTTCCACAAGGCCGTCGCAGGCACCGTGCGCAAAAGGAGGAGAAGATGGCTCACTTGAAGTACTTGCCATCCTCTTGCTGTTAGACCTGGACTAGGCTTGGTCGGTCAGCCACTGCAAACAGACGCCTGGGGGAGCTCACATACCCTTCGCGATAGGACAACGAACTGATGGGAGGTTTGAGTTGCTATACTGTTGGCGATGTACTGCGCCAGTCCGTTGGTACCAACCACTGCTACTTTAATCATGGCTGCGCTCTGCCCAGAGGAGTGCCGTCGTGAGTCGAACATTTGGACATATATCTGCTGTCGTGAGGCATGCTGGCAGGGTTGCTAGGCCGAAGAGAGGCAAATAAATGGCAGCAACATCATGAGATCGTTCACTCATGCATATATGCACTGTGATGGATGACTTGCCTAGACAGGTGTATATCTCAGTGGATGAAATTTGAGTGTAACTTGTATTCTCAGCCGGGATAGGGTCGAGCAGGAGTATTAAGGCCCATACGGTGGGCCCAGAACATGGGAATAGACCGCCAATGGGATCTGGATCCGAGGGGTAGAACAGGATCAGTACACTACCCAAGGCAGACACGTCCAGAAGTTCTCGATCACTGTTTGCCAATGACAGCGATCTTCATCAGAGTCATCCTAGGCAGAGTAGGCATCGAAGGAAGTGGTGCTCATAACGACTCTTCCCGACAGTCACGCGGGAGATTGTTCGGTCGACTCTCGCCATACCGCCACTTGGATGGGCTAAAGCCGTGTTTATGATGCAGCGAGCTCAGTCCTTGAAGGGAAATGCCGTCCGGACGGAGGAAGATTAACAATGGAGGGAGACATCGCTGGAAATAAGAATTGTCGCAACAGAGGGGACAGCAGCAGTAACGATTGGCCGGCTGACCTGAAGGATGGTGCTTTTGCCAGAGATACCGCAGGGTGCAATTCCACGCGCAGTATTATGAGGCATTCGGGTACTTTGAAGAACGTTTGAAATGTACGAAGGGCTTAGTGCAAAGCTAGTGGTATTCCCGTCTCATACGGAAGGACGATTTCCGCAAGGTTGCCTTCAGCCCTATTGGGCGTCAGGCGAGCCGTGTGGGTGGATATGTCGCAATGCTGAGCCCTTCCAGCGATTCTGACTTGCTGACTCGTAATATGTAGTGACTCGACGGAAACAAGGGGATTTGCTGCCTGCTGCGACAGGTGCCTTGGCAGGCAAGTTACATATGTATGTAGTATAGAGGGTCAGAGGCTCTGAACAACCGCGTGCTCCTTGAGATACTTGCGCATTGAAGTGGAGTCTGCGCCAAAGTGCGCCAAACAAACGGCCCTGGTATTCGGCACGCTTGGAAGGACGCACTCAAAGACCATGATTGAGTTTCGACCCTGACTAGGACTGATGTTCGAAGGTTGGACCAGAGTCCGTGGTTTGGGGGCTGAAAGCCATTTGGGAATTCGAGATTAACAGCTCCCGAGAGCCAATAACGAGCCGCTCACTGCTCGCTCTGTGCCTGCCACACGCGATTCTAGTCTTCGATGGTTGAAGAGCTCAGAGAGTGGATGGGAATGGTTTTGCCTTGTAAAGGCTTTACTTGTACGGTGTCGGCCTTACATTAAAGCCGGTGGTGGCGGGTGGCGGTGTATTTCAGGCGAATCTGTGTTCAGGGCCTCATAGCTCATATTATAAGGGCCGTTCGTGTAGTCGAGGTCACGTTGTTTCGTGCCTTTGTCGCGATCAACGGCTGAGTGTTCTCGTACTGTGGGTAACTAAGCTCATTTGGTGAGTAATCGTAAGAATATTCAGTTATCTCAGAGGAAGTGATGCAACCCGAGGCCTAATCTCACCGGCACCAACGCGAATCCTCTTCGATTGGATCTTTCTGCACGGAACCGTCTCTCAAAACTCTGAAAGTTTTGAGGGTCATCCCATCTTCTATACGAGTAGATGTCAGCGCGCAGCAACTTCTGTACATAGTGGTCGCTTGTCTTTATGGACCACGTCGATCAACGTCGGTTCCTGGATAGCACAGTATAGAACAGCAGCGCAGTTGTGGGACATCACCGTCTGTGTGAAGGTACACATGAAGCCGAGTTGAATTTTTGGCAATTGTTGCAAATCATGATGGACTGCAGAGGTGAGAGGGTGCCAGCACCAGCAGCACCAGCGTCACCAGTGGGTCAAGTTGATTTGTTTGCTTGGCGGATTTGGTGGGCGTGACGCGCTCTGCAACCCACACCCGCGCGCGACACCCACGACACTCAAACATTGGTCTTTCACAGTTCTGACCCATAGTCCTTCCTTTTCGATTAGCAAAGAAGCAGTATGGAGGAGGATACACAGAATGCGACGAGGGTTGCGGTTGCGGTCGCGGCTCCTCACCACTCTCATTACGCGTTCCAGATCCATCCCACTAACATGTCCCCTTCTACACTTGTTGTCGGCGCGGCTGGTGTGAAAGCAAAGAGGCGGAGAACAAGGTCGGTCGTTCCCAGTCACCATGTACCCTCACAATGCCTTGTCTGACCATTCCCAGTCCTCAGGATCACGCCATTCTCGAAGCGGCGTACCAAAAGAACTCCAAACCGGACAAGGTACAACGAGCCCAGATAGTCAGTCAGGTCTCACTCGGTGAGAAAGAAGTTCAAGTGAATACCGATCTCCCAATTGTTGCTCCACCTGGGTTGACTGTTCGTGCAGATTTGGTTCCAGAATCGACGTCAGAACGACCGTAGACGCTCGAAACCGTTGGAGCCACATGAACTCGTTGCCCATCTGCGCAACAATACCGCCAGTCCTACTCCTCCTCAGGCGAGCTCATCTCCTATTCCCGAAGACCCCATCCTATCCCAGCCCCCTTCGAACGCAACTCTTGCGCCAGCCGATGCCATCAACCGGCCAGCTTCGCGAGCCTCGAGTATTCATGACCTTCTCAACCCCACCCCTCTGGACGAGGCAAGCTCCAAGCACAGCCCACAGGATACATCAGACAAACCTATATCCTCATCTAGCTTTGAGAAGAATGCAACGCCGGCAACCAAGGATCCAGCCGTAGTTGGAGCACAAGAGGACGCACCAAAGGATGTCGACAGTCTATCTGAAACTAGCAGTGGATACGGCAGCGCGAGAAAGAGAAATCACGACGAGATGACAGGTCTGAAGTCTCCCAGTTCGGAATCAGGAGGACAGAGCCCGACTGAAGAAACGAGCCGGTCGAAGGAGCCTCTTACCAGAACCTCCAGTTTCGTTCGGTTGGCCATGACTGTAGATGGTGCAGTCAAAGTGAGAACAAGACAGGAAGATACGCCGTCTCCTGAAAAGCCCCGCCCTTCACCTCCAGCCGCGCAAGTTAGATCAAACACACCGATGAGTCGCAGTAAGAGTGTTCTTAGCGTGGTGGATGTTTACCGTGATGGCAGCTCAGGAACAGGAAGCAGAGCTGTGGGCGCTGGCTTTGGTCGGTCTCGTGACGCGCGAACATGGGAGTTCTACTGCGACAACAAGACAAAAGATGCTCTTTCCACCCAGGCTGAAGCTGAAACCACTGGATCCGCTGTCAGCGCCATTAACCTCATTCGGTCAAACAGCTTCAAATCGCGCAACCAAGCTCTCAGTCCTTCGTTGTCGAAGGTCAACACTCGTATGACATCGTCCAAGGATAGTAAACCCAAATTATCGAGAGCAAAGTCGTCACTGGGACGCCTGCAAGGTCCCAATACCCCTGCAGAAAGGGTCGATGAGAAATCCAAAGCTCGTCAAGGCCACGTCAGATCACCATCTGGAGATTCGGACAAGGAGAACTGGGCGCCTGGGACGAGAATGTCGGAACATGCTCTGCGCAGAACCGAGCCTAGTGGGCGACAGCGACCGATCCTGCAGGAGAATGAGGAGATGACATTCCCAGACGTGAGCCCTTCACGGAGGCGACCTGATGAGGGAGCCGATCGCCGGCCATCGCCAACCAAGGAGAAGGCCAAAGGCGAAGAAATGGACTGTGTACAAGGCTTGCTGTCGCTCAGCCAGGGTGCGTGGACGTTGATGTAAGCTGTAGAAATGCGAGTGAAGGGGTCGGCCGGTTCAAAATAGGGACAAATATGTCAGGTCATGGAGGTCTGGATCAGTCAGCGACGAAGCACAAAATGCTTGGAGAATTAAGTTGTAAGCTGAGCCTTGCACGGACTGATAACAGCCAGTCCGCTGTGGAAGGCATATTCGACAAATGTACTATAATAACATTGGACAAGAATGCAAGACTCGATGTTTTCGAACAATTCATCTCGATATCTCCGGGCGCGATGATTTGGCGGCCCTTGTTGGGCTAATACGGCGATGAGCTCTCTGCCTCAAACCAGCAAACGCACGCAGGAAGCAGCGACGGGCGAAGGACCGCAAACACCATCACTACACTTGACTGGTAAGTGATGGTGATTGACCCTTACAGCGACTATTGATAGATCAGTAGACACCGCATTGACTTGATATCGCTACGAGCAGATTGGTGAGTAGGATTTCTAACTCGCTTGAATGCAAACAAAACCCATCTCATTGGCTGGAGGAATAAGGAGTGCTGGACGGAGTACTCCTACGGACTACGGACCACGGACTACCTTCGCCTGAGATCTCAGAGTTCAACTTATCGAGGCCGGTACGGGGCCCTCTAGGCTCAATCTCGAGCGTCCCCGCGAGAGATACACGCCTGTTCTATGTCTCGAATCTCTCTCGATCTCGCGAGCAGTGCGCACAATGGGCCTGCGCACGGCCCAACGTCTTCAACTTCAACCGCACCACTTTCAGCAATGCACGCCATCCGCCACGCCAGCACTATGGCCTCGAGCAAAATGCCCCACGTCGCGGTCGTCGGCGCGGGTATGGCAGGACTGCGCTGCGCCGACGTTCTCGCCCGCAGCGGGGTCATGGTGACGCTCTTTGAAGCCCGCGATCGGATAGGCGGGCGCGTGCACCAGGTCGACTCGGCCGGCCATCTCGTGGACATGGGCCCCAACTGGATTCACGGTACAAAGGGCAATCCGATCATGCGTCTGGCCAGGCAGACCGGCACCGTGGTCATGGAGCCCGAGGAGCGGCAAGCACTCTTCGATGCCGGGGGAGTGAGGCGACCAGACTCCGAGGCCGTGGATCTATCGACCAGGATGTGGGAACTGGTCGTCGATGCCTTCAAGTATTCGGACGAGAACTCGGCGCGGATCGACCCGCAGGAGAGTCTGTTCGAGTATTTCCGAGCGAAGATCGACGGGGAGAAGGAAGAAGGCCTCGACCGGCGGCAACGAGACAACCTGCTCCGCGAAGCCCAGATGTGGGGTCCGTTCGTGGGCGACGCCGTCGAGACCCAGAGTCTCAAGTTCTTCTTCCTCGAGGAGTGCATTGAGGGGGAGAACGTCTTCGTGGCAAGCACGTACCGAGACATTCTAGCGGAGGTGGGCCGCACGGCGACATCGAACAACGACAACGTCGACCTGAGGCTGGAGACGGAGATTGTGCACTTTGAACTGGATCCTAGTGACAGTGACAGCGACAGCGACAGGAACGGGAACGGCGACACAAACATCGACACTAATGGCGAGAGCGGGAAGCACCACAGCAGCACATCTACCGTCACCATCACGACATCCTCGGGCCAGAAACACACCTTCGACGAAGTCATCGTCACCTGTCCTCTCGGGTGGTTGAAGCAGAACCACGAAAGCGCATTCACGCCACGACTCCCCCGGCGACTCACCTCTGCCATCTCAAACATCAACTACGGCCGCCTGGAGAAATTATACGTCACGTTCCCCCGCGCGTTCTGGCTCTCGAACGACGACCCCTCCAGCTATCCCATCTTCACGCACTTCCACGACCCAACGTACGTTCCCCACCCCGCAGACGAGGCGTGGAACCAGTCCGTCGTCTCGTTGGCCCATCTCCCACCCCCAACCGCCCACCCGACCCTGTTATTCTACATGTACGGGGCGTGCGGTGCGCGGCTCGTCAAATCCACAGCGGACCTGCCGCCCCATGGCGCGGAATACAACAGCACGCTCGACGACTTCGCGCACCCGTTCTATTCCCGCCTGCCGAACTATACGCCGAGCAACCCTTCCTGTACGCCCACCTCGTTCGTGATGACCCGGTGGCAGGCCGACCGGCTCGCGGGGAACGGATCGTACTGTAATTTCCAGGTGGGGCTCGAGCGCGGCGACGAGGACATCGAGTGTATGCGAGACGCGGGCAGGCTGACGAGGAGGGGACTCTGGTTGGCGGGCGAACATACCGCGCCGTTTATCGCGTTGGGGACCACGACGGGCGCGTGGTGGAGCGGCGAGGCCGTTGCGAGGAGGGTGTGTAGGAAATATGGGATCGTGGTGCCTGCTGACGAAGGGGAGCAGGAGCAGGAGCAGGAGCAGCAGGACGGTCTTAATACCTTGGGAGTCAACGGAGTCAATGGAGAAGAAGCCGGGAAGAAAGAATTGGATAAGAACAAGATCGATGGAGCGAACTTGAGCGGGTTGGCGATTTGAGACGATTGGCCTGTCTGGAGTAGTCTTCTGTTTCTGCTCATCCCATCGACTGGCAGCTACTTATCCAGGTGTGCTAAGTTAGAGAGTTCGCTCCTCAGTCATAGCGAAATGCCCCGGCATACGGTCCCCTCCGTTCATTCTGGGCGAATACCATGTCGTCAAGGTCTTGCGCAAGGTGCCCAAGCACCTGCAGCTCCAATTTCTCCGGCCCAAGGTATAATCAATATCGGTGGTATAGCTCTCAATGATTCTCAGGAGTTACTCCTTCATGTCATCACCTTCCTTGTTGTTCGGGCTCGTCTTGTCTGTCTTCTTGCTCCTCGTCTGGAACATTGTCTCCAGTTCTATTTACAGATTCGTTAGTTTAACAGATCACGAAAAGGGAGAAAGGTAGCACCAGAAAGATACTCACGATCGGCAATCAAGTCCAGCTTCTTGTCCTCGGTCAGCCCACTTTCCTCACCCTTCCATCGTCTGTCTGCAGCCCTCTCCAATCGTTTCTTGGTCTTGATACCCTCAATGAGCGCGAAGGTCCGCAACTGCGCTGTTAATCCCTCCTTTCGCATCCGTTGCGTGAAGTTCTGCAGTCTTTGGATGTGTACGGCCACGGCGTTGCCTTGTGGGTCTCGGGTTGTTCTCTTTCGCTCCTGGTCCGCCGGCTCCTCCTGGTGCGCTTGTCTCCATTGCTTGTCTTTCTTCCTCTCACGATTGACATGCGGCTTCCTGACTCGATTTCCTGATGTATTTGGCTTGAGCGGATGATTGTCGAGTTCGAGGTTGTTAGTAGGACTCATGAGCTCTTGTAGCTTTTTCGCGGTGTTTCTTGCAGCGCGACGGTGCGCACGTGCGTTGTGCTGACCCTTGGATCCTGCTGCAATTTGAGCTGCATGTGTCCGACGGAGTTTCTCTTTGGTCGCCTGCATGTATGCCGGATCACCTGCACCAGGAAGGTCGTCGGCGTCGGTGTCAGGAACAGATTCATGATTAGCAGCGGGCGGTTCTTTGTCAGTTATCATGCGGTAAGCCACATTCGCTGAATTTGTTCGTGTCAGCGGGGATACCAGTGTGCTCGTCGAGTAGAGGTACCCTTCAATTCATCTGTAGCCAGTTCTAGACCGACCTGAAAATTGCTTGCATTTTTGTAACTTTTGGGAATAGAGGCAACTCGCAGGCTCTTCAAAGCAAGCATATGGTGCGGAAGATCATCGAGGATCATGTTTCGGACAGCATCAGGGGGTAGAAGGACGCCATTTTCGATCGGTATCTCGAGTTCTCGCGTCGCAGTTAGTTCCACCTTGATCAGATCCGCGATACTTCGGATTGCCCATCAGCCGACAGGTCAGAGTCGTCCATGGCTGCAGCGTCTCCTCCCGATCGAGCCGTAGCGACAGTGAAATAATCAAGAAGAGAAGATTGGAGATAGACGGGAAGAGAATTCGATCTGCGTATTGGTGGCATGGAAACGGTGCAATTGGAACAGAATGAACAGAGCTCAACCCTGATCCAAGTGTGATGTTGGTTTTGCGGAAGGAGCAGCGTCGAGAAGCGAAAGTTGTCTTGTTTCCTCTGCGAGGTCATCGTATAACGTGCGCGCCTTCTCGCCTACCTTCCATGTCGGCGTCTTAAACCCACCACCGCCTTAGACGCGGCTATCGCATTACTGGCCGGCGTGCTCATCGCTGCTGCTGGAGCCCGCTGGCGTGCCTACAAGTCCAGAATAAGGATGGATTCCTCAACTCGACGTGTCTGTTCAAGGGAT
Source organism: Phialophora chinensis (assembly GCA_016109575.1). Classification (NCBI taxonomy): domain Eukaryota; kingdom Fungi; phylum Ascomycota; class Eurotiomycetes; order Chaetothyriales; family Herpotrichiellaceae; genus Phialophora; species Phialophora chinensis. Next base: position 241,701 of record JADWPU010000020.1, on the reverse strand, counting down.
TGTCTACGTCGGTCTGCTGTGAACAGAAGAAGAGCGCCTCATTGGAATTGTCTCGTTAACTTCTGTCGTCATCGCCTCGTCTCGGAAGAACATTGGGCCGAAGGGCGACGGCGTCATCCAACTTCATGATGGACGGACTGACCCTGGGCTTCCATTCACCGCATTATTCCTCTGACTATCATCATTATGGTCGTAACGTTAAATCAAATATGAACAATCCCACACGAAAAGCGTCACGTCCTGCACACCACGCAAACAGCTCGGCGACAGCCTTTGTGAACCCATGGCCATCAGCTTCAGCGCCCACATGGGGAGAGCTGGCACAGTCCTCCTTTCCATTAGGGCTGTACAAGGATGAACATCTACGACATGAGAAGGCGCGAGACCTGAAAGTTGTTAAGCCGGACTGGGGAAAGGCCAGCCTGGAAGCCAGAAAGATTGACAAGACTACATCGATCATTGGGACTTGGCTGGGCCATGCAAGTGCCCTCGTTGAGATACCGCCCATCGACAACATCGAACAAAGAAGCACGTGGCTCCTTTTTGATCCTGTCTTCTCCATGAGAGCAGGGCCAACTGTGAACAGCGGAGTCGCGCGGTTCAAGAAGGCTCCTTGCCAAGTCGAGGATCTACCTGGCTGTGACGCCGTCTTCATCTCCCATAATCACTACGACCACCTCGATGCGGCATCCATTAGGGCGATCGTCAAGAAGTTTCCCCAAACCAGATTCTTTGTCGGTCTGGGTATCAAACAGTGGCTGTCTTCTATGGGGGTTTCAAATGCACAGGCGTGCGAGATGGATTGGTGGCAGAACCGGGAATACAGCCTCGAAGACTTTGGCATCGAACCACGGCCAGCCTCAACAAGCCAAACAGTCTTCAGATTCTCATGCGTGCCTGCCCAACACAATTCGGCACGTAGCCCCATCGATCAAGGCCGAACGCTCTGGTGTGGCTGGGTCGTAGAGCGCTTTATACGCACACAAGACGAATCCAGTGAATCCAAAGCAGCAAGAAAAGGCTCTATCTATCATGCTGGAGATACTGGCTATCGGAGAACATCCAGATCAGACGTTGTCTGCCCCGTCTTCCAAGAGATCGGAAAGAAATTCGGCCCTTTTGATTTATCATTTATTCCAATCTGGCGTGGCGGTACGCTGGGGTTCTTTTCTTACCTGGGACTACGTCTGTCACATCAGGATTTCCCCGCGGCTCACCATGCTTCTCCCGCAGATGCGATTGCAATCCATCTCGACGTGAAGTCGCGGAACACGATTGCAATCCACTTTGGAACCTTCGTCGGTTCCGAAAACGAATCTTACGAAGCCATGATAGAGTTCGCCCAGGCTTGTGATAGTCGGTCCGTCGCCGGTCTGGACAGTAAAGGGGATGACGAGTATGGTCGTGCCGGAGTGCTGGACATTGGCGACAGCCTGGCAGTACGGACCCTGTGAGTTGATTCGCGCTTCAATTTGTGCCCGCAGGCCTTCGCACCTTCGTTCTTCCGAAACGACGAAGGGGCGAATGTCACAAACTTGGCGGGCGCCCCTCTCTAGCGAGAACAATTTCCAGACAGTTGCGACTCTTCAGAGCACCTGCCTACATCCCCGTCGTGCTCACTGCTGATCCTGGCACTCCCACACGCCATCTCTCCTAGGCTTCTCGTCGTTGATACCTCGTTTGGCCAGGGTGTCGATGTTTTGGTCCCCGTCCGTTTCTCTTCGTACGCTAAACCCATCATCCCTCCTCTAGGATTGGCATTCGAGAGGCTACACTGCCAGATAGATGCTTTGGATTCCCCGGGTCTGCCTCACTGCGACTTTTCGCCTTAGCAACATGAATACGACCCGGATCACCCGTGTCTCCTCCCTGGCTCATCAATCGAGCGCTCTCCATTACCCGCCGGACAGATCGTTCCTTCGGAGTGTGCCGATTGAGCAGTTCGTGAAGTGGTCACGGTCTCATTCGCCTTCTAGCTAGAGGTGGAAAATGAGTGACTCTGCGCTTTGTCGACCCTACAGCGTTGCACAGGTCGATTAGAAAACACGCCAGCCTCAAAATACAACATGTAATGATGGAGCGTGGGGCGTTGGCGAGTTTCCTAAACATCGATATACTCCCATAATCAAAGGATGACTGAATGACACGATAGAGTGTAGATACGATAGCAAATCGAGGGTGGTACTTTATGAATACAGTACTTGACACACGCACACACAGACAGACAGAGAGAGAGAGTCAGTCTTCCCATGTTGACGTATCCGAGATCCACGGTGCTCCCTATCAATATGGACGGAGTACACAAGAGTGTCAAGTCTCGGGCAATACAAGCGTATGCCCGCACCAAAGGAAATGTGAAGAAATTTCCAAACCACCATCGTCTACATGTCTCGTGTCTCGTGCCTCATGTCTCATGCCTAATGTCCCATGTTGGCATATGTCCTATTTCTCACCTCGTATGCCAGCGTCCATCTTGCTCACTGGCTCGCTCGATCTTTCTCCGACAGCTGACGTCTGGCTCGACGCTGTGCGGGGTCGGCGGCCGTTTCGTTACGACTACAGCAGACCCAGTACAGTAATTCCCACATGCAGTTCAGTGTGAGTGTCGTGGTCGTCTCACCCGGTCCTTGGTTGCCTACTTGCTGTGGAGCGAGATGTGGCAAGAAAAGCTGGGAAGGGAGGGATGGAAGCGAGTGTGTCTTTGGCTTTGGAGCCTTGGGGATTTTCCGTGGTGATTTCGACATCCCCCCCCCTGGCTTGCATTCATGATACAAAGACGCAACCACTAGCAGAGGACCATGGGTTGCTCAAAACGGGCAAGTAATGTAAACGCTTTTACAACTGCGGGAATCCAAATCCGCCTACGTACTTAGTGCCCAGCTAGAAAAGAGGAAGTGGCAGCAAGTCGTAACCAACTAAGGTGCCAACCGCAAATTGTAAAGATCGAGGTGGTGGTTAGGCCCTTTTTGCCACGAGGTCTCGTAAAGGGTGGACCGAAGGACCGCTAGCATCGTCGTTTACAACGCCAGTTGCGGCCGAGTCCTTGAAAACCTCGTCCGTCGCATCGCATCGCCCGCGCATGACCCTTCGAGCCAGGCTGGAATTAGGTCTGGATCTCGATGTTGCTTCATCCCGGACGCCTCCTCTTCCATTCAGCAATAGATAAATTCCGCTTTCAGCCAGACAGCGGGATTCTCGACTGTCCGGTGTTCCGAGCAGAAGAGCGAGTGACGTCACATGACCTACCACAGTTGTTAGTAAGCGGGAACATGCTCTTATGTTATCAATGCGTGGCTCGAGGCGACATCCGCCAGCATCTCGCGCGAGGACTTACCAGGCAGTTGTCATCGATCACAACAGTACCGCCAGGCTCTCCGAAGCCATGCCCTCCGACCACCTGTACTTGGCCTCTTTGGATGGCCAAGAGCATCTGCCCGAGCATATCCCCCTGCGTTGGCACCACAAGTCAGATGCCAGCGACGCGTAGTATCGGGGATGTGACAGGCCGCCTCTCAAATCATGTGCAATCTGGACACGATCCAAGATCTGACCAACAGCTCTTCCAGAGGACCTACCGTAACGTAGTTATCTCCCGCGCTGCGTCTTCGCTCCGCGTCATTCCGACTGGTGATGGTGTAACTGCGGTGCATGGCTCGTCGACTCTTGAGTCGTCTCGAAGTGGTTTCTTGGTTCTCTTCCTCGGCATCGCTGTCCTCGGCGTCACCGCTCCTCGTTCGCCTCGCACTTCTTCGGCCTCCGAAAGCGAGGGAGGAGTGGACCCTACCACCTGGGTTGGCAACATCAATACCTTTTTCCGCGGCTGTTCGTTCTCGACTCTCGCCTCCGGACCCAAAAATCTTGACGGTGCTGTCGATTCCACTGCACGCGATCATCGGTTCGTACGGATGCCCCTGCACCACATTGACAACCTCACCATCCCCTTCTAAAATATTGAGGATTTTAGAAGTCTTCCGATCCCAGATGAAGAAATGACCGTCATCCGAACCACTGACAACATATTCGTCATTTAAGCCATAATAGTTGACGTCTTTGACTGTACGCGTATTGCAATGTCCCTTGTAGACTCTGGTATGTGACGAAAAAGGAACGTGGAGGTTCACCGACGCGCGATTCTGAGAGCGTGCGAACCCCAGACGTCTGCGGAAGAGAATCCTTTCGGGAGCTTCGTCTTCCTCTTCAGACTCGGTGGTTCCATCTTCAGAATCGCTGTTATCGTTGTTGTCTTCGTGTTCATCTTCATCAACATTGTCACTTTCTCCAGCATCCTCGACATGGGCAGTCAGAGGCGTGCTGATTTCAATCTCGGGCCGGCTTGACCCTCCTGTATTTCCGCGAGCGGTTGCTGGTGGTTCAACCGGCGACCCTGTACCGGTAGCGTCTCCGATAGACGGATTGGATGCCGCATCGGAGGCGGCCATGGTCGCGACAATATCGAGTGCTTCCACGATACGCTCTTCTTCTTCTGTATTGATTTCTTCCAGCCCCTGTTCATCCCCGGCCTCCGGGTCTGCTATCTGCAGTCTCAACCCTCCAAAGGCACGATTGACAAAGTCGAAGGTGACACCTTCCGCGGCTCGCATGAGCAAGGAGCGGCCTACCTTGACTCCCCAAAATCTTGCCGCAGCCCCTTTGTCCATCACACGAACCGCCGTACTTGGGTTTGCAGGGTCGGTTCGCGTCTCAGACAGACCTTGTCTCGGTTCTAGCTGGACATTCGCAAGGGCCCTGGTAAAGGCTAGGACGGCCGCTTTCTGACTTCGAAAGACTTGACGAATCTCATCCCGCTCGAAACGATTCGTGTCAAGATCGACGATGGGTCTTTCTTCATCTGCAAGGTTCAAGAGATACGCTTCCAACTTGGGGACAAAATTATGCACGGTGTCGTCCTGTTCGAACGGAAATCGAGGGCTCTCAGAGCTTACGTTAGGAGGCCGCTTGAATCCTTGGAGCACGGCATGTTGGCCGCCACGCAACCAAAGCAGAATTGCTCTTAGAAAGTCATAACAAAATCTGGACTCCTGGGGAATATTCCTACCTTCGTGAGAAGCAGGCCTGATTTGGTCGAATTGGGTCAACTGGACATCGGGCGTGGGACTGAGGCTTTGCAAACGGCCACCGAGGGTCTGCGCTAGGCAGCCAGCTGCTTGCACAAATCGCCAGCTGGCCTGCCGGTTTCTCCTCAAGGTGTTTTGCAGGATCACGTCTTCTTCAGTGGGATTTACTGGATAGGCCCATGCGCGGATTATCTCGTCCATCTGGGGAAGAAGAGAAGCACACTGGCCGAGTGCATTTGTGAAGGCCGATTCGTGAGGGGTCAGCTCCGATGACTCCTCCATCGACGCCAAAGCCTCTTCGCTCAATGCAGCGGAAAAGTCGAACAAGGTCTTACGAAGCTGAACTAGTGATCTTGCCACTCGCTGACTGGATCTTTGCGCTTCTGAAAGCAGAAAATCGTGAGCAGTGGCAGGGGACTCGGCAGCAGTCTCAGATTCGTTGGAGGGCACAGAGACCAGCTCAGACCCTCCATCAGCATATCTCGCTAGCAGAGCGGTCTGGCCTTCCTCCAGTTGCTCATCCGCAACCCTGCGTAGACGTCTGCTAGGTTTTGCTGAGTCACCAAGGCTGCTGGAAGAGGCGTTTGCTTTGGCCCTCTTCCTCTTGCGGTCTGATCGGTGGCGGAGCCGATTGGATTGGAATTCTTCGTCTGCCTTAGCGTCTGCCTCCCTGGCATCAGGGGACTTGACAATATCAAAGCTGTAGATATGGTCTCCTGACCAAGAAGCCAGCATCTCGTTTGGGTTAGCATCGCTAATCTTACAAGCGGTGATGTGGCCGTGCTCATAAGATCCTGACTTGCGCTTGTTGTTGGGAGCAAATCGTCGGACGCACCTAGTGGCTTCGGCCATGGCCTCATCCTCGAGACTCCCCGCGACGGGCTTGAGCGACGCAGGGAGACCCTTCTCAGAGTCCATGTCTCGGCCAAGCATACGCCTGTCATGTAGGAAGCAATGCAGGTGGGCCCCACCAAGCGCAATGTACTGCGGCTGACTGGGCGCACAGGAGATGCTGTTCAAGTCCAATGCATACTTTTTGTAGGAGATCAGGGGAGGGGGCGTATCGCCACCCTCGCCGGCCATCGCTCCACGAAATCGAGAGCCACGGCCTCCGCGTGGAGCAGGATATGCTGACGAAGGTTGTCTCAGATCCCATTGGCGCACTTCACCATCCTCCGAGCAGGTCAGGAAGAGATAAGGGCTGGACTCAGTCACGATTCTCTTTGCCCGATCAGCATGGCTTCGGTACACCCGACAGTTGGTGTTGCCTTCGTTCAGCCACCTCGCATTTTGAAAGTAGTTGTTGAACCTCCGACTTCTTGTGCTTGCAGAGAACGAATCGCTCGTGCCCGCTTGAGTGGCAGCGCCGCCATACTCCAGGTCGAAGACACGGACCTCGGAATCTCCGGCGCAGGTGACGACGGTGCGGTCGCTCGAGTGGGGCATGAACTTGACCGAAAAGATGTTTGCATGGTGGCCGGTGCTCACGCTCGTGTTTAGTGAGAAGGTTCGGGCGGCTCCCGACGGATTGTAATCCCAGATGTTGAGATGGGTGTCGTCTGAGCCTGACGCGAGGAGGTTGCCACTGGACGACCAACTACCAGAGCAGGCATTAGCAGAACTTACGTGCGCAACGAGGGAGAAAGAGAAGGGCGACCCGTACCTAAGAGCATTGACACAGCCGGAGTGAGCCCCAAGCTCATTGACTATGTCAAGGTCTTCGACCCATGTCTTGTCGCCGTACAAAGTTCTGATTGAGCGATGTCTCCTCGTCTCTCCCAGGGATCGCTTCAGTAGCCGCACATCAAACTTCTCTTCCATCTTGTGTTAGCCGGGAGGCAACTGGAACCAGTACAGAAGGGAGTGGAATTGACACATGCACGAAGCGCAGCCTTGCACGAGAGTCGACGACCTCGGTCCGTGGTGAGGACAAGGTGAGGTGGTCCGCTTTCGGATGAATGGTGCAGTCCGACAAGGCTAAGTGAGGAGAAGCATGTGCCTGTGGTCGTATTTGATTATGGCAAAGCTCGGTTGGTGGAGTGGCAATTCAGGCGTACCAAAGAGCAACTGGCTTGCGAGATTTGTCGTTGGGCTGCCAGTTAGGGTGCAGAGGCTGGCAAAAGGGCAACGGCCAGAAGTCAGCGAAGCAGTTACGACATGCTGAGTGATGATGAACGAAGGAAGTGATGAGGAAAGAATGAGGTGCCACCCCCGCAGTCGCCAGGAATCCCTGCCAGTTGCAAATACTGTAAAATATGATTCTACCACTCGCATTACTTGCTTCTTGGTCACTGGACTTTCTTCCAGCATATCCCCCTTCCAGCTAATCGCGTTTGTCTTGTGCAACAACATCGGCTGTTTATGACGCCTGTTCGGTGCTTGGGACTACGGGAAGCTGGTGTCTGCCGAAGCAGCCAATGACTCTCGGGGGACATGTCAGCGAGGCTGTTGATACTGGATCACGGATTCTGCTTCTCCTTAATCAAGCAAACCCGGAGGCCGGGAATTGGTTAGACACACGGGGCTGCCGAATATCGCGCTCCCTTAGTGATGGCACTGATAGTACATTTCGCCTCCCGGCTTCTGTTGTGCCAGGGATACGGTAGACACAGGACGTCCAACAGAGATGCTGGAGCAAATACTACACAGGTTGCATGGCCACGTAATGCTGAAGCTTCAGCTAGCTTCCTCCACTTCCTCCCTCTTCCCTTCTCTGCGCCCTTCTCTAATGCTCAGTGGCTGTGGTCGCTCCAAGCGATGATTCAATTCATCTTGCACTCCATCCATTACGTCCCCCTGCAGGGCTGCCATCCTCTCCGTACGGAAGGTGCACGCTAATGGGTGATAGGGTCGCAGCTTCATACTTCTGCGTGCTGATGCACGTATCTCGGTCCGCTGGAGCTTTGCCCTGCACTAGACAGAACGCGGACAATACAATCGGACGGGTAGCATTATCTGGCCATTGCGGCGGTATCGATGGGGTATCTCTTTGTGATTGCGGTGATAGGCGTAAAGGTGATCATGACAGGTTGAGGCTGAACATGCTGGGGTCAGCTCGAGGAGCAGGGGGGTGCCGCGAGAAAGCCTCCTCAGCCCATTTTCAGCAGACCGTCGCATTTTGGTTTCGCCTCACCTAACTATCCTCGGAGCGTCGTTTCTGGCTAGCAAGGCTCTTCCGAACATTTTCCATAGCAGTGATCGCCGTCTCGATCTGTTCAGCCTCTCCCGCAAGCTCCTGGAGCATTAGCTCCAACTCGACACACCGGCGCCGGAGCCTGATGATCTCTTCTCTAAGAACCTCAACGGAGCCCGAAGTCAGAATCGGATCGTTTGCCACAGGGGTCGTGGAACCAGACACCGTTCCGGTCTCGGGAAGGTTTTCCTTACCGGACTCGAGTTCCTCAATCCGTTTTTGCAGCGATGCGCGCTCTCGTTCCCACGCCTCCCGCTCCAGCCTGAACCGCCGTGCATCGTCGGCGCCCTTGAGTTGCAACTGGGATGACATGGCCACGATCTGCCTCCACTGCGCCCCGTCGGCCGATGACTGCTGATTGACCTCGTCACGTGACCGCATGAGATCTTGAATCTGGGCTTCCATCGCCTCAACCTGTTGCTGTAACCGAATCCTGTCCTCGGTCAAGCTGTTGATTTCGTGATCCGAGACTTGAGACTTCTTGTCTAGAGCCGTACAACGAATTTGCGACCTCGAGAAAGCCGCCAAGAGCTGGTCGTGTTCCCGCTGTAGCGTTTGCAATGCCAAGGTCTTGGTCGAGATCTGATGTTGCAGGTCTTGCAGGTGCGTGGCATGGGCGGCTTGGGTCGTAGTAGGAGAGTACTGTGTATACTCGGAACTCCCCGTGCGCGGATACTGGATCCCAGGTGGTGAAGGAAGCGTGCGAGTGGACGGTTGAGATTGCATCGGCGACTGCACAGAGCCAAACACGGAGCTTGAAGAGGAAGGATGGGGCGACTGCACGGAGCTCGAGACGGCTTGATCGTAGGCTGGGTTCCGTTTCAACTCCTCGCCCTGGAGGATGGGAGGAAGGCCTTGTTCAAATGGCCGAGGCATCTGTACATGTGGCTGCTCGGGTTGTCTTCGGTGGTAATCATCAATTCGAGGAGCATCAGACGGGAGCGGTATTTTGCGGGGGTCATTTATAGATGTGGGAGCTGCCGAAGATTGGCCATGGATGGAAAGTCTTCGTATATCGTGTACAAACGGGGGCGGGACAACATCAGCTAGGGATGGTAACCCCGGTTTGGTCATGGCTGCATTTGATTGTATGAGGCGAGTTGTATTCCGAATCTCATTGAGCGTCCATGTAAGAGACTGCTTGAGGCCTAGCTTAGTCACTTCTGCTCCGATAGACTTCGGTCCTGTCAGCATCTCCCGTTCCAATGGGGCGGACCGGGGCTTACCTCGACAGGGCTTTTCGGGCCTGCAGATATGGTCAGAGCTCGAGTGACTTCAGCTTGGAGCTCCAGAAAACCCTGGACGAGCTCTAGCACCAAAGACTCTGTGTCTGCACAATTGCCACACGTTCCGCGCCAGGACCTGTGGTGGGAGATGTCCTCTGGAGATCGCAGTGGTGGCCGATGCTCGCCCGGATAAACATATGGGCTGGCCTGGCGGCAAAAGCGATTGTCAGCAACAACACCTATTCTGCCAACGGCCCGACGGAGATCAGAAGAACCAAGGGACCACCGTCACATACGTGGTGGGGAAACATCCTCCTCTTCGCCGAGTCCGCCTCTGTTTCCAGCTGTTCTGGTATGTAGTCTAGACGGGGACGCTTGTCTGGAGGTTCGCCGAGTTCACCGCGGGGACTGGTGCTTCCAGAGGGCCAGAAGTGTGTGGCTGGAGGAGGTGACTGACTAGATACAGGCCGCCGGTAAGGCCCTTCCATGGGCAGGTCGCGTTTGCGCGGCGTGTTATCGAAGGATGGCGAGAAGGGAACATCAGGCAGCGAGCGCCGGGCTTCAGGCGCACTGGTAACGCGGGAGAGGAGCAGGCCGGCAGCCATGGAGGGTTTCGACCTCACATCCTCTGATTCATCGGGAGAGTAAGATTCGCGTTCCATCACCTCCACCGACCGTCCACCAGCTTCAAGTCCTGTTTCGACGGGGAGTGGCGTGTGCAGGGCAACATTTGAGATGGCGGCCGAGGATGCAAACGCGCGTGGCAAGCCAGCGAGGAGGTGGCCCGACGGGTCTAGGACTTCCACTTCGGTTCCCGCGTGATTTATCGTAAGGGACTGGCGCGGGAGGCGAATGTCTGGATATATTGCATGCTCGCGAATTGCGACGGAGGCCTGCACGGAGAGCAGGACATGCCTAAGCGGGCATGGGGCGTGTATAGTATGTATGTATCTGGAGCGTGGCCTGCGGCTAGGGAAGAAAGGACAGGGCCGCCTCGATGGCGCGATCTCGATTGGACGGTTGTGCGTGGGTGCCAGGGGGAAAAGAGGATCTGGAAGAGGGAAGAGGGAGATCGAGAAGGATTGGAGAAGGCGGAAGGAACTGAACTGGACTGGGAGTCAGCGCAGGACTATGAGTCGGTGCTGTACCATAGCAGATCAGAGATCACCGTAGCTCCGTCGGTGGGTTTTGGACGTAGTGGGCGTGGTGGGCTAACAGTTTTCTGCAAAGCCTGGGAATATTTTAGTGGGATGGATACTGGGAGCTCGTCCGCAGCCGGGAAACCAACAGTGGGGACGGAGGGTCAACGCAAGCAGTTGATTCTGCAATGCACAGCCTGGTGTGCCTCCCTCGGGATTGGGCCAGCATGCCTCTGTACACGTTTTCCACAGGCGCCGAACGAGGGACGCATCTTCGCACAAACCGCCCCCGGTCGCGTCGGTCAACCTCTACGCTTGCTTGTTTCGGATTGCCACGGCTGCACGCTCGGAATGCGATGCGAAGGCGGGTAATTGTGTCATTGGAAGGGAGCGGCACGGAACTGGAAGAACCTATCGGAGCACGTTGCGTCGAGACTAACTGAACGAGGGAATTGCTATCTCGAACAGTCTTTGACAGGAAACACGAAGATAACGTGATCCAGTCTATTCTTTTGGCACCATCACATCTGCTATGTCCACGGTTGGGAAGTTTCCGACTGCAGGCAGGACAAAGTGGAGGTGAGCTTTGAAACAAGAAAGACAGCATCTCGCTGACTCGAGTCTCATGGCTCGTATCTCGTTCCGCCGCTGGTGAGATGCTAAGAGCAGCAACGGCACCCATTCACGGCTTTGCGCCTCTTACCTGATCAATTGCCACAGTTCCCATGACATGCTCGAGCCCGTATTGCTGTAACCTTGAGGAATCAAGCTTCTGTTTTCCGATGACTACAAATCACCACTTTATTAGATAAGCCAGTCGCTATTCCCAATCAATGCCATGCACTCCGAGCCCACACGCCAACGCCAACCCACCTTGACAAGTTGAGAACCCAGGTCAAACTACCCACTCCTTGTTGAGACAAATCCAGCCGTGCTAGGTCAGCACCACGAGCATCAATCCTGACTTGACCCGAGCAGCAAGACCACCTACCCCGTTCTTTGGCCCATTTATGTCATGCAACTGAGCAGTCCCAGCTGAATCCCATCCACATGCTGCCAATCATGGATCCCGTAGTGAATGTCTTCGATATTCTCTGGTCATCAGACATAGCCGAGTCCCCGTCAGAGGACTCCGTATGAGCTTACCACGTGGCGCTAGCTTCGTCCAAGGATATATCACCTAACTCTTTTGATCCTTGACCTGGCGATGGGGAATGGCAGCTCTTTAGGCTTGCTGAGTATTTCATCTACCGAATACTTGCCGAGGTGTGCTATGTGACACCTCGACCAGACCAAACTCGAACACATTCACGCCTCCTCTCGCAGGAGAACGCCTCACTGAGCCTAGCACGAAAGCGGAACAGATCTGCCAAACACACACTTCAAACGCCCCGCCGCCATCTGGTCGACTTTCAGTCTATTACGGCCCTTACGGTCGCTTTCGCCGCTAGGCCATGTACCAAAAGCCTGCGTGGCGCTGTCGAGTCCGACCGGTTGACAGACCGCCACGATCCCTACCCAACATAGCATGACGAAGCAGAGTTTTATGCCTGCAGGGTCCAGGATAGAAATCCTGATCGCCTGAAGCCCGGCGTGAGTACGTGCCTCTAAGCGAAAAGAAAGTAGTAGGGGCTCGTATCCACATCAAAGCACTTTAATGCGACAGGAGCTCGTGCTCACACAGAGGGCGTATTATTCATCCAGCCCCCTCCTTGGACATGACGGCGAAAGGGCGGCCACACTCCTTCCAGCGGAGCGCTTACTTTCGCCTTTGGACCAAGTATGGAACTCTACCCAAACGGCGAACCGCCATCAGCTTCTTCTACAGGCCCTCCTGCGGGGCCCACTGATCTCCAGTTGACTTAGGCATCGATTTTGGGGGCGTACTGGTTACTCGTACAGTGCATCATCCTGCATCTGCACTGGGCCTCCATTGCCGCCCATGATTGGTGCAGACGGTTGTTCCACTCCTTTTCAACGTGCCAATTGCTCAGTCGGGTCCACCAAGCCGACGTCCTCCGGGTCGCCGAGAAAGTCGGATACATGCAGTGGTACACCCTTCGCCGCAGCTTCGCTACTCGTAGACCCACGCCATTCCTTCGTCCTGAATGTTACTTCATCCTCTATTATGCCTTTCCTGTCCAAATGTCCAAATCGGGGAGTGCGAAGAGATGACCTATCATTCCTCGATCGAAGCCGACATCTCCTCATCAGATCTTCCGCTTGAGGTATTTGGCTTCCCTTCCTTCCCACAAGAATCCTTCGAGCCGGATATGATCAAACGACGGCAGACTCTTTCGATGGAACGATGCTTGCATATGAAGCACTGCCATTCAGACCACCTGCGCGTCAGCACAACTGAAGCGAGTTGCTATTGTCCGGGGTGTGGTACCTTGCTAAGCAAGTTCACCCGTGTCCCAAAGGCCCCTCCTGATACTAGCCTGAGCAGCAGTTGCGGAATGATGTAATTCTGCGTCTTGAAGAGCAACCTCGACCGCGGTTCTAACCCACTCTTGTTCTTCTCGAACAATCAGGCCTTCTATGGACCTGCACATCCCAATTTCTTGCAGTATCTGTTTGGCAAGAATTGTCTGCATTTTGATCAGCAGACCAAGTGAGGTGGACTCGGACGGCCGCTGCAGATCAATCCATGACGCTGTGCATGCTCCAACTCGACCTTCCGCTGACGAAAACGAGGCTGACCACTGTTCAGCTTCAACGGGACTGGGGCCGAACAAGTTTTCCAGGTCCTGGGCATCGTCCCCATCGCGGAGAGCATCGGCGGCGCGGTTCGACCTTCTAGAAGACGAATAGACGCACCACTCGTCAAAGATCTTCATGGCATCCTTCAGGGGGCCGTTTTCTTTGCTGACGTCCTGCAACTCTCTCTGGCAGTGCGCCAGAAGAAGTAGTGTATCACATCCAGTATCCGCTCCAGCTGGAGTTTGTCGCTTCTTCTCGAGCCACTCGCTCACTGAAAGTGCATTGACGGTTGATTGCCGATCACGCTGCCGGGATTCGAGCAAACTCAACTGCTTTGCCACAGCCTCAAAACTTGCTCTCAACTGCGACTCGATTGACGCCCCATAAGCCTGGAGAGTAGCCGATGACTTCCCCTGGACGGTGGATAATTGCAACAACTCGTCTTGAAGGTTGTCAATTTCCGCGGCCGGAATGACGCGGCCTGCGGATCCGGGACGAATGGCAACTCTGTTAGGAGCCGAGGCAGATGCCACGGGGGCGGAGCTTGGTTTCTTTGGACTATAGTGCTGTTGGTAAGTGCTAAAGTTTGGCCTCACGGATGGCACATCCCTCGCTTTCTCAGAGCCCGACAGCGATGCCTTTCCTGCCGTCGATGACAATGCATGAGAAGGCACCAGATCACTCGCCGTGCGAGCCTCGTCTTGGTGAATTCGGGTTTCGGCGGTTCTCCTCGCCTTGGTCGTGGTACTCAAGGCCCTACTATGCGAGCTCAAGACCGGGGCTCTGACAGTTGCTGCATTTCTGTTGCTGGTCCATTGTGCCCGAGAAGTTGCCGTAGCAACTGCCACTCCCGACACGGCTGGGGCTGTCCGTGTCGCGCCGCTGCTGCTGGCTGACAAGTGGTTCCTGGTATGGCCAAGGGCCGCATGGGCTTCCCCGCGGATATTACTGACAGGAACCTTCGCCGCTGTGCCAGGATTGTCGGGCTTCGATTCAGTGACTGTTCGTGCAGATGCTTTGCTTGTGGCGCGGGCAGATGCCGGTCCCCTCGTCAGCCTTGTCTGTTCTTTTGCGCCTGGTGCTTCAGTGTGTGGCACGGTTCCGAGCCCCGTTGTTGTTGATGACGGGCCAGTCGCAGCAAAATTTGACTTGATCGGGGAGTGGGAGCGCACGGGGATGGGCATATTGCATGAGTCATGGCGCTTATTGGTATTCCGTCCGATTGTACCTGATCCGGCCTTGCTGACGAACCGAATGACTGTTGTAAGAATGAGCGCGCCCTGTGGTTTGCCGGTCAAGAAAGTGTCGCTGGTGGCCGCAAGGGCTAGAAAGGAAGAAACAAGCGGACTACCTTCCCCTCTCGTGCGTTAGCACGGACCAGGAAGCAGCGCTAACCAGGCAGGTTTTCCGAGAACCCGGAAACTCTCCTATTGGTCGATGCCTCCTGGCGACGTACTCGGCTGGCAAACAAGCTGCCATTCATCCTTCCACTTCTCGTCTGCTCTATTTTCCCACAAGTTGCTGGGCGCGGAGCGTTCGTCGTCGCTTCGAAGGTAGGTTAGGGTCCGGCTCCCAGTTCGCAACATACTTGAGTCGGAGACAATGCTTAAAGCGTATTGCTTTCGTTGCTCTAGCTCAGGGCACCCGGCCTGGAGGATTGCGCTTGCTGTCGGAGACATATGAGATGTCTCCGACAACAACAGCAGCCTGCAAAGAAAGGCCATACTTATTCAGATCTCCCGTGGTTGTACCCAGCGGAGTCTCTACTTTGTGTGATATTGTGATGAGCTCTGCGTGGAAAGTGACTGGCGTATGAGATACTTACTTCATTTGCGACGTCTCAAGCTATCTGGTCTGACCGCTGCGAAAGAGACGAATTTCGCAGCTTTCTCCCCCCATCTCTCTAGGAGTTTCGAAACCAACATGGCACCAGGGACGGATGATACCATGAAGAAAATGTTTAACAGTAAAGACTTCACCAAGTCTTATGCTCAAGGTGCGGAAAAGTTTACGGGCTGGTTCGCCGAACAACTCGTCAAAGCCACCAAGCTCGACAAGGCACTTGACGATGGGGAACTCGTCGTCCTCGACCAAGCGTGCGGCACAGGAATTGTTTCGCAGAAGATCGTAGACGGCCTGAACGACGAACAGAAGGCGAATCTTCATCTCACATGCTCCGACTTCGCAGACTCGATGATCGATTACGTCGGTCCGCGCATCAAGACCTTCGGCGTCAAAAGTGCTGAAGCCGTCAAGGCCGACGCCCAAGATACCAAACTACCGAGCGACAAGTTCACGCACGTCCTGCTCAACTTCGGTCCTATGGTCTTCTCCGACGGGCAATCGGGGTTGCGCGAACTCCTCCGCGTGCTACAACCTGGCGGCACTTTAGCCATGTCCTCGTGGAAGCGAGTCGGCTGGCTTGACGACGTCAAAGCAGCATTCGCCACGGACCCTGAGATCCCGGCCTTCCCTAGCCTTGAAGATTTCCGAAGTCTGATGAACACAGGTGGTGCTTGGGATAAGCCAGAATGGATCAATGAAAACGCTGCAAAGGTCGGCTTCGTTGACGTAGACGTCAAGGAAGTCCCTCACACAAGCGTAGTAGACACTGTGGAGGAGTTTGCCCGACTCATGGTCGGAATGGTGGGGCTAGTCCAGCAGAGGACCTGGACGCAAGAGCAGCGGGAGAAGTTCAAAGATCGTGCGGACGAAGCGGTTGTCTCGTACATGAGACAAAGGTACCCAGGCGGCCAGATCAAGTGGGACTGGATCGCGGTCTTCACCATCGCCAGAAAACCATCCTGAGATGGAAGGAATGGAAAATGCTCGGTTTTTCGCCCAACAACAAATGGGCCATCAGAAGGGGGCGACCGAGCGACTCTCGAGACACTGGACATGGCCAGTCAGTAATGGGTAGCGCCACCGTATGCAATGGAGGACACCGACGTGTAGAGCAATCACACAGCAAGCACACGGCTCCTCCTCGTATTCGCCATCTACGTACTGCAATCCATTCTCGCCGCTCGCCTTTTCGCTTCGCTTCGCCTCGCCTCGCCCCCGTTCCGTTTACATAATCCGAACTAACTCCGCAGCCAACGTTATGATCCGTTACGTTCTCCATACTCGGTCCTGTGTATGTACTGTACCTGATTCCATAAGTTCCCGTGTCTGCCTCCGTGTAGGATTGATTAATTGTCCATACACATGCATGCGTGCATGCATGCCGACACGTCCGAGTGTCCCCTTCTCGCAGTGGAAATCCACATCCAGTAACTTCGACCGAGATTCAAGCGCGGACAACCCGGCTCGTCTCCCTCGTGCCCGCAGGAGCAACCGCCTGGTCGTGTGCTTTGCATGGTCTGCATGTCATGCATGCTCGCTCGTGTTCAGACAGAGTCCTGTATGCCCTGTCGTTCGTGAGGCGCTTCCCACAGCAGGCAGCAGGCAGCGGGCAGCCTTGTGGTACTCCGCATTGTACTCGCATCTGCGTCTACTACTACTGATGTACTTCCCATTTCCGCGGAGCCTGGTCGTAAGAATGAGAATAGACCCGTCCACATCTTCTCCAAGCGAGCAGCCTTCCTTCTCTCGAGGCTGGGACCGAGACCGACCGACACCTACACTTGCACTTGCGAGTCGACACGATCTTTCGGACCAACGCTGAAAAGACGTGAAACGACATCCATGATCCGGAATATCCAGAGCCGCGAACGGGATGAGCACCATACCATACCACACCACACTCACACTCACGCCCCATCTATCGCGTCGCGTTACTGCCCTGCTACAGTAATTATGATTACACCGTGTTGCGTAAATTGCGATAGATTCCAGTCCAGTCCAGTCCCAAACGTCAGTCCGCTTCTACAGTCACGAATATTAACATGTAACTGCTGTACTACGGAGCACAGTCAGTACGTATACGTTATCGAGTCCTCGACCCCTCGACGCCTCGACGCGGATGGACACTCATATATATGACCACCGCAGATCATTACTGGAAGATATACGTGATGAATCTAGGTTCGTACACAGGTGTGTATCTCAGTGCAGATATGCACGCGTCCCAGTTCCCGTCCCGGGCATCCGTCCGTCTGTCCATCGCGTCTCAAGTATCATGAATGTCTCGTTGTGATATAGATAAACTAGCCATTTCTATGGTGAAGAGGTGAGGAGGAGGAGGAGCTTTGCGCGTGTTTGCTCCGTTCCCATTTCTCTCTCTCTCTCTCTCCTCTCGGCAGTCACCACGCTGAGCTTTGCTCCCGCCCGCGGCTGGGCGAAGGACTCAATGGGATTATGTAGAAGGTCACACACGTATCGACACCAGTCTGCACTCGAACTAGCATTCGAATCGGCACTCGAATCGGCACGTCGGCGTGTTACACGGTACGGTACTCTTGCCATTGCGTGGGTCTTAGTATTGCCAATAACATGCCTACATACCCATCCACTTACCTACCCAGACGACACATTTCCGTTTCCATTTCGTTTCATTCGACGCTTTGATGCTTTCAATTTATAACTCCTCCGTCCGCGCCGCCATTGACGCCCTTCTCGCCGACGTCCAGCACGCCCAACCCCGTGGCACTGCGTCTGAGCTTCCTCCGCCCATACACTTCCGCGGCCCACTCGCTGAGCTGGAACATCCAACCCCCACCTACAATCACCCCACTCATTACGTTGACTAGCCGTACGAGCAGGCCTAGTAAGCTGGCTCGACTCTCACTCACGATCAACAGGATCGGCTCAATGTCGTACTTGAAGAATATACCCGGCACGGTACTCGTGGGGACTTCGCGCGACTGCGACTGCGCGGCGTACTGGTTCGTGAAGATGGATTTGCTGTCGCGGCCTTGATCGGGATGGGGCACATGGCGGACGATGCCGTCCTTGTCGCGGACCGTGTGGGGCGACATGTCCAACGCTGGGGGCTGCGGCACTGCAACGGGATCGAGGCTCCCACTTTTGGTCGCGACGCGCCGTTTCGTAAAGATCGTGGGCACGATGGAAAGGTAATATTGGTAGCGCATGAAATGCACGGGCGTGGTGTCGCTGGTCTTGTCCAGCGGGTTGAGCAGATTGGGGTAGTGCGGCCCGAACGAAAGCTCGTTGATGTGATGCGAGAAGTTGAACAGGTTGTGGTCTAGGTGCGTTTGCAACCCAAATTCCATGTACCCGTGGCCGCGTGCGGTGATGTGGAAGTCGCCCTGGACTTTATTCCCCTCGAGGGAGCCGTAGATGCGACAGCTGTCGATGTTCGTGCCGCGCGGCAGTTTGGGAGACTTTTGAAATTTCCGCTTCTTGTTCTCCCGCATGTGTCCTAGGACGTGGCCGACGTGCGAGTCTTCCTCCTCGGCTTTCTGCCGTTTCTTGTCCCCCTCGTGCAGACCCGAGTACATGCCGCTCTGCATCTTCCGCAGCCGGAAAAGTTTCCTCGGATCGAGCCAGAGTTCAAAGTTCGTCTCTTCCTTGGTTAGAAGGTCGCCGGCCATGATGCGGTCCATCGCCGCGTCCTGGACGTTTACGTGGAGATCGCGACAAGGCATTGCAATCACAATGTCGAGGTTCAGTTGTAGTTCATGGCCCACGCCGCGTTCGACGCTGAAGTGGTGGGTTTCGGTGCCGGACCACCAGGTTCGGAGTTCGGAAAAGGTAAGGCAGAGGCAGAGGACTACAACGGCGATGGTCCATTGGCCGCCACGCGTGGTGGTGGAGGTGTAGCGAGGTTTGGTTTTGGCTGCGAAGCATACGCGTCAGTGAGATGGGCTTGTTTGATGAGAGCAGCGGGTTGGGGCAGGTAGCGCCTGTGGTCGACTGAATCTGCGCTAGAGTGGTGGACGTCCTCTGGGATACTCACGAAAGGCATCGAACGTCTTGAGCCCCGACAAGCCTTTGTCCCCAAATGCGGACTCGTCGAGGCCATGGTGCTGGAACGAGTCCATTTCCTCCTCTCTGCACTTTTAATATTTTATGACGAGAGCCTTGACAGCTCTATTCTCGATGTTCGCGACATGTATGATACTGTCGCTGGGCCGTATGTGAGCCTGAAAGTGGGGGGAGGCCGTGCTTGGATCTGTGGGCGCAGGTGTGAGTGTGGAAAGCAAGGAGCGTGAGCCTCATTTCTGGCCAGATCTGAGTTTATGCAGGGTTCAGCCTCGTGTGGATGGGGTGGACTCCGGCGCTAATCTATAGTCCCCGACGAGGCTGAGTGCCGCATGCCAACGAGAGGGGTCGTGCAACCTGCAATGCGAGATCAATTGAGAATGAAGCTAAAGGGAACATTTGTAGTTTAATGCTCGTATTCTTCATGAGAGCTCATGAATTGTCATACTGTCTGTCTTGATGTCTTGTCGCTATGCTATGCCATGCCATCAATGAATGCAAAAATACAATGACTCAATTTGCTTGTTGGGTATCATGGTTCAACAGTGCCCCTCCAATAGCCTGGTTGGTTACTCGGCTGCATTTCCAGCGCAGGGCTGTTTCATGCCTGACTCCGTGCTCAATCGATGCCTCAGGTGATGTGACCGTGTTGCCGCCGTTCCAGTACGCAGTGTGTCCTACACAACATGTGCTTCGTAATCATTCTTCAATAGGTTCCAACGAAAAGTCCGCCCGTCTCTCCGCTCCGCACACTGACCATCGCTTCCTCTCCTTGTTACTCCTGAGATTGCTGCCCCGGATCTCAAGCGAACTCCTTCGCCGCGAGTCGCCCGTGTCGCCCTCTTCTCCTCTCAGCTTGGCTTCCTCTTCTTCTAGGATTGCCGCCTCTTCAGCATCGGGTGCGTCTTCAATTGTCTCGAGCGAGCTGATTGAGGGAGATCTTGATCGTAGTGACGTGGGCGTGCTGGGCATGCTGGAAGCAGAGCTGACAGAGTACACAGGGTATTGCTCATAGGTGTATTTCTGGGCTCCATATGACGGTGATGGTGAGTTTCGACCGGAGATATTGGGACTGACGGCTCTTGCATGAAGGGAGGGAGCACTCGCACTCTGGTGAAGTGGTTGCGCCGTCCGCCGCCGCGCTCTCGGAAACGTGTTAGAGAAAGAGTATATTGGTGAAGGCTGTGCCACATCTCCGTCTGCCGCGAAATCGAGTTCTTCATTTTCGGGAATGTTTGGTTCAATCACCAGACCGCTCCATGCTGGCTTGCCAGGATAAGGCTCTTCCATGGCCATCCTGAGCGGGCTCCGTCGTCTTCCTGAGTGCAACGGTGACTCCGGTCTTCGGGGGCCACCGTAAGGCGCGATATATCGGCCAGAGGCGTCTACACCTGGTGAAGAATGCGCTCGTTGCATTGGGGGAGCGCTTATAACGCCTCCAACTGATAGTGGCCTCATTCTTCTCTGGGGCGACGAAGCGCGGGGTCTCGAGGGTGTAGTGCTTTGTGAGAGGTAGTGGCCGTACTTCGAGGGAGTCTCAGAACTCTTTGAGGGCGACGATCTAGGAGAAGGGGAAGGCGGTATTTCGGACTCGTCGTCTCGAGGAGAAGGGGGCAGTTCAATGTCTTCAGCGCGAATTTGGAGGGACGAAATCTGGAGAAGGGTCGAGAAGGCCTGGTCGTCGGGCCTAGCGGAGACGCTCGACGGCGGGTTTGTCAGCGGCGTCATGATGATTGCGGGCGAGGTAATCGAGGGTAGTTTGGCGTTATTCAGCTGAATAAGAGGTTGGAAGGTGGCATAATCGTGGGCTGGTGCGTGACTACGGACTGTTGGTGGAGGACCGAGCCAGCATTCCTGAAGAATGATGTTTGAGATTCACCCGTCGATCGACGGGCCCCTCGAAGCGGCCGCAGCCCGGCTGCGACGACCGGTCGTAAGAACGACCTAATACCCAGCAACACTCGAGGCAGGCAGGCCTCTGAGGTTGCTGGTGATGTTAAGTCTGGGCGGCGTGTCGTTGCCGGCGTGCAAAAGAATGTAGAGAGTTGAGAAAGGAGCTAGAAGGGAGAAGTCCAAGTGCGGAGGTGGAGATGAGATTGTCCAAGCTGCGCGCCAAAAAAGGTCAGGAGGTCGAGATTCGGCGTGATGTGATGGGCGCTGGGGGCTCCACCGGCGATAATGTCAGGGCCCGGGTTTAGCTAAGCGTGATGGCTGTTCGAGGGTGGCTTAAACTAAATCTGGCCAAAAATCTTCGCATCGTACTCGGCTTATTGGGCGGTCGAGGCCCTTGCATCAACTTTTCCTACTGTACCGAGTGCTCGGTATTGGCCTTGCCTTGGATGTTTGTTTTTCCAGGTGTGTACTTTGTACACAATTCGAGTCCTTTGCAGGATACCGTGTTCACCTTATATGAGTCTGACTCTATTCTGCGCCGCAAACGCTGGTGTGGGCGGTACCAAAGTCCTATTACCACACAGCCGACATGCTACGCTGAAAGCTTTCTCTCCGATGAAACCTCGCAAGGTCGCGATGTACTGACTCGAGTTCTCATTCAGCCGCCGCTTCCTCTTTCCCCTTCGATCCTGTGGGGACCCTTGTCAGATCTGGATATGTTGCTCTTTTTGCCTGCTTGATATGCCCGCGAGTCAACGTCTTCTAGGCTCTGACTCAATAAAGCTTTGACTATGGTGACGATACTCGCCGCCTCCTTGTGTTATGACGATTTGACTTCAAGTAGCTTTCGATCCGGGCCCCTCGCTAGGCCTGGCCAATGCCTGGGCCTAGGCTTCCTTTGCGTGGCTATGACTCGACTCAGTTCGACTCACTACTTGACCTGGGCAACCAATTATTCGTGAAGCAGTGACATGCTGCTGCGCTTTGGTTGTCAGGTGTCGCCCCAGCCGCACATCCGATCGCCACCAAGTCTGGGTTCATTGCCAGATTGGATCTCGATCAATGGCTCGAGCCCACCTGCGTCTGGTTATTGAGGAAGTGTTTCTAACATGAACGAGAAGGACCGGTGCTAACTAAGATCAGAGCGTGCGTAGATGTCCTAATCCTTCTATGGCTGTCGTGTCGAAGTGGATGAAGAGTCTCCCATGCATGCGGCAAGAACAAAAGCACATTAGGCTGATGGAGCAAAATATGAAATTATGCTCTGATGAATGCCCGAACATCTGACTGGTCATAGTTCTCAGGCCTATTGCCTTGTGGTTCTTCCTGCCAATTCATCCCGTCGTGAACTTTTGATACAATTCGTGAAAACGTCAACCATTCAAAATGCTAGATAGGTAGCCTGTGTCCCTTGAAAACATACTGCATCCAAGAAACTCCGTTGGGTTGGAAAACCCGGCGATCATCATGCGACGCAGGGTCGAATTGCAATCAGCTATCAGCTTAGCTTGTTGTGTACACGGCGTTGACCTGTCTCTGAGGACGTGTTGGACTTCGTCATGCCGTCGGCTGAGTTGGAAATTCCGCTCCTCGCATCTGAAACCGGCGCATGAAAGACTCGAAATTTGATAACTTCGTCATCCAAGTCATCCCTCGGAGTCCAAAATGAGCTTTTGTGCCGTCGTCAGCTCGTGCCCCCTCATAAGCCTTCCAGTCCGTACGAGGAAGACTTGTGTCATTCTCGGTATGAAGCCCATGAAGCCGTTCACGAGACATCTCTACCATGGACAACAACATCCCGGTACAGCTCGTCAGATAGCTGTTTTACGACCAACACAGTCATGCTGATCACTTTCTCAGCGTTCAGGTTCGGAAAGCTCCTTAGCATCTTTGCGGGGCTCGGCTCGCCAAGCAATGCATCTTTCAGCAGCAGTAGTTGGGCGACGACGCAGATGACGTTCAGATGAGCCCCAAAGGCGAATAGGAAATCCCATAGTTTCAGTACTTCGGGAAGAGGTGGTGTACACGCACACAGCGTCATCACGGAGGGGAAAGCGTAGATCTTTGCCGGCAAGCCCTTGTTGAGGAGGTGAGATGAGAGAGCAGGACTGATTTCTGCTAGGATCTTGTCTATGAGGTCAAGGCCTCGATGCACTCCGGACATGGTTGGGGAGAGGTAAGTTGGTATATGCTCAGTTAGCAGGCGGGTCAAGATGGCGTAGGCTTGAGCTTCTGATCGCGAGGCGTACAGTAGCGGGGCGGAGAGCACATTGACACCTTGGAGGTAGGTCGATTGCGAATATTTCTGGGCGAATTCTGAAGGCGGATTGGAGGATTGCTCATCGTGTATGCGCCATGCAGTAGCATTCAAGAGTCTGGTCAAACTAGCATCGGTAACGCGGCGCTTGAAGAGAGTATCGGTTGCCAATGTTCTGAACACATCGTTGGAGATCTTCTCGTACGCTGGACTGCGGCCTCGGTGAATAAGATCCAGGTATGTGTCTGTCGACAGAGGGCCAATGTTCAATAATGTCAGCCAGAGATATATCCGGTAGTCGGACATGCCTTCTTTCGTCGCACTGACGCCACTCGTCAGGATCGAATGTCGTAGCAAAGACAAAGCGCTCGCGGCGGTTGTTCCAGGCGGGGGGCCATCGCGCAAAGTCATTTCTAGGCTGGATTTGCGGGCGTGCGCGAGGATGTGGTTTGAGGATGGGTTGGAGAGGTTCGTAGGAGGTGCTTTGCGAGTCCGTGGGGCATACGGCATCAGAGCGTCGCTGTTCGCTCGCGCACGAGAAGTAGAAGTCGTGTTCGACATGGTGACATTTGAGGTTGGAGGAGGTTGAGGTTGATTGAGCTGCTCGCGTGAGGGCTTTGTTGCGATCCCAAACCGCGGGGGTCTCAGATTTGATGATTGAATCCCCATGTTGCTTGTTGAGGACAGTTGATTGTGCGATTGGAGCCGACGCAGACCCCGGATCTTGTCGCTGGAAGTCAAATTACTCTTCTCAGGCGAATCCGGCAATCGCACAGAGGCCGGGTCTGGGAATGGAAGCAGGGCATTGCGGCCGGCGGCTTTCTGAGGGGAGATGGAGGTTGCAGTCATACTGCCGGACCGAAGGTGAAGGCGGACAGTGAGTGGGTGACAGAGCAATGCACGGCAAGGAAGAAGAAGGCGGATAGTGAGTGGGTGGCAGAGCAATGCACGACAAGGAAGAACGCGTCGTAAAGTTGGAGCTCATTCGATTCTGTAAATCAAGGACTCGGCGAGTTTGGTGTTGCAACCGCATGTTTCCCAGCCGCAGTTGGCTGGAAGACCCCGCTAAGCAACGCCCACAGTGCCTACCTTGACACGAACTGACGCGTGATCCTGGCCACGGGAAAGATACCCAGGCGGCCCTAAATCCATTGTCAACATCTGCACTGCGGTTGTCCTCAAGCCACAGATTTGCGTGAAGTGATCGTCGCCGACAGTAACGTGCCTCACTCGCTTAGACACAATGACTTGCAGCACAAGAGAGAATGCGATCAACGCGGTGGCCCGAAGTTACTACTGATAACCCAGGAACCCAGCCACTCGCCTGCATAAGCGATGGTGATGGCGCGATTGGAGGATTACCTTGTATGGAGTACGGAATGCATTTCGCTCCACGTATGACTCTCACAGGAAAACTCCACACCGCCAGCAAACTTGAGGACATCGGCCTTATCTTCGCATCCTTTCATCGTGACGCTTCGCTCGGAGACTGGGTTATCTCAGATATCTAGACTGCGCTTTCGCACAGCTATGAGACTTGGCCTAAAGTGCGTGGGAGTACAGCTGAATTACGACTCGGACGGCCGAGAGGATCCAAGGTGGAAAACTCCGAGCGGCACAAAAAATGGCTGGACGTCGACCTTCTGAGACCAGTGCTCTTCTCAACGAGCATGGGATTGACGACTTCCGGAAATCCATCGATCAAATCGACCAGAGGTTATATGGCACGGCCACAGAGGAGGAAACTTCACTGGTGAAGAATGCCGAGCTCGAGACAACATGGAAGACAGAGACGGCAATTCTAGCACGATACTCAGGTCCTTTGATGCTGACCTACGTCCTACAATACTCCTTTTCGCTAGTGACTGTATTTGTCGCAGGACGTTTAGGTACGAGAGAACTAGGAGCGGCATCGCTAGCGACAATGACTGCAAATATCACAGGCCTTTGCATATACGAAGGATTATCCACAAGCCTGGACACTTTGACTTCGCAGGCATATGGAAACGGAAAGAAGCAACTCGTGGGGCTCCACGTCCAGCGCATGTGCCTATTAGTCTGTGTTGTCACGATTCCAATCGGGGCGGTCTGGATTTGCTCTCCTTGGATCCTGGCGGCTATTGTGCCAGAGACAGACACGGCTATCCTAGCAGGTACTTTCATGCGCATCTACCTCCTCGGCGGTCCTGGTTGGGCTATTTTCGAAGCAGGGAAACGACTTTGTCAAGCGCAAGGCGACTTTACCGCGTCACTTGTCGTGGTCTTGGTTTGCGCTCCCCTCAACATCCTTTGGAATTGGCTTCTGGTCTTTCACTTCAACCTGGGATTTGCAGGTGCCGCTTGGGCAGTCGTCATTTCAAACAACCTCCAACCGATAGTCCTGGCGCTCTATGTTGCTTTTGTCGCCCCTTCAAACCTGCAATGTTGGCCTGGACTGGATCTCCGCCGGGCAAGTCAGAATTGGGGTCCGATGGTCAAGTTGGCGATTCCAGGAGTGCTCATGACCTTTTCCGAGTGGTTTGCCTTCGATGTACTCACGATTGCGGCTGGGTATCTCAGCGAGCCAGATCTTGCCGCACAGTCCGTCTTGATGACGGTCGTTGTTCTGATGTACCATATACCCTTTCCAATCTCCATTGCAGCGTCGACCAGGTTCGGGAACCTGATCGGATACGGTGCGTTGGACGCGGCTCGTACAGCGTGGAAGACGCACTACCTGATCTTCGTCTGCATTGGCATCTTTGATGTCACATTGCTGACATCCTGCCGCCACGTCATTGCGGACATTTTCACCACGGACCCCGCGGTGAAATCCATCATCACAGCAGTCATGCCAATCACGGCGGCAGCGCAGTTCTTTGACGCACTCCTGGCACTATCGAATGCCCTCCTGCGCGGGCTCGGGAGACAGAAAATCGGTGGTTGGGTTAATCTCGGCGTGTACTATCTCTTCGCACTGCCGCTGTCATTCTTCTTGTGTTTTGGCCCTCCTCGAATGGGCCTGAGTGGCATGTGGATTGGTCCCAGTACCGGCCTAGGGTGTGCCGCTGTGCTCATGGCCACATATATGCGGCTCACGGACTGGCAAAGGGCTGTGGACGATGCTCGAGCGCGGGAGGAATAGAGAGTGGAGAGGGTGATAATCAACCATCCATCCATCATCCTCCTGCCTTCGATCGATGACGCTGAATGGGCGCGGAGTTGAGTTAGTGCAGTCGCAGTTATGAATCCTTTGTTTCGGGTCTCGGCATGATTCCGCGGTCAGCCGCATCCAACCGCAGCTTGCCGCTGGCGCGTCCATTATCTCATTCCGCACACGAACAACGACTTTCGACTCGCTGATGCTTTGCCAACTGCTCGATCACTGCCTTGACCATGGCATACCACCTCAGTCTCACCCACTCGGCTCACATCCTTCACGAATGTATTTCCTAAATGTTTATCGGGAGCTCCAATTCCGTAAGTCTCATTGAAAGCTTGGGCCTACCCCGCCTGCCGTGCGTGAGATCAAGTTCACTTCTCTCTCATATATCCTTTGCGAGGGCCTTCCGGTGAGACCTTTTTCTGCTCCAAATCATATCACCATCTTCTGTCACCTGCTTCAGTTGGCCATCTCTGCCCCAATCTTCAAAATCCCGGACCATGGCCACCTACATCGACCTGGCGGAATACCTCTTCCGGAGGATTCGCCAAGTTGGGGTCAAAGCTATCCATGGTGTTCCAGGAGACTATAATCTGACTGCTCTGGACTACATCGAACCAGCCGGTCTTGACTGGGTTGGAAATGCAAACGAGCTGAATGCTGGATATGCTGCGGATGGCTATGCACGGATAAGAGGAATATCAGCCGTAGTCACTGCCTTTGGTGTCGGCGAACTCTCTGCCATCAATGCCATTGCTGGAGCGTATAGTGAACGTGCGTGGCCCCTGAATGCCCCGGTTTGGATGTAAGCTAACATGATCCAACAGTGGCGCCGGTCATTCACGTTGTTGGCACTGCACCGACCAATGTCCAGGATGGTGGGCTCTGCATGCATCATTCCCTGGGCAATGGCGACTTCCGAATCTTTGCTGAGATGTACGAGAAGATCACGGTAGCCCAGGCGAATTTGAGAGATGCCGATACCGCCCCGGCACAGATTGACAGGTGCATCCGAGAATGTGTCTTACAGAGCCGACCAGTTTACCTCGAATTGCCCACCAACATGGTCCGGGCCA
This sequence comes from Phialophora chinensis, assembly GCA_016109575.1. Taxonomy (NCBI): domain Eukaryota; kingdom Fungi; phylum Ascomycota; class Eurotiomycetes; order Chaetothyriales; family Herpotrichiellaceae; genus Phialophora; species Phialophora chinensis. The sequence goes on along the minus strand of JADWPU010000020.1, from coordinate 214,111 downwards.
AGGTCTCTGCAGCGGCGCTCGAAACACCCATTGATCTTTCAATCCCATTGAATGATGAAGGATTCGAAGATACCGAGGTTGACTTGATCCTGAACAAGATGTATGCTTCAAGACAGCCTTTCATTGTGGTTGACGGCTGCACATCGAGGTATGGTGTTAGCGAAGAAGCCAACGAACTAGTTCGCGTGACCGGATTTCCTACTTCGACCACTCCCTTTGGCAAGGGAATTGTCAACGAGGAGTATCCCAATTTCTATGGTGTCTACGCTGGCATTGCTGGAAAGGAGGTGTACATGCCCTGGGCCCAAGGTTGCGATTTGGTCATAAAGTTGGGACCCTTGGAGAGCGACGTCAATACATTTGGATTCAGCACCATCCCGGACCCCAAATCTTCGATTGTATTTCACCGCGATCATGTCGAGATCGGAGGAGTCAAGTATCAGAACCTCCACATTAAGTCTCTGTTGCGCAAAATTCTTTCGAAGCTGGAAACCGCCAAACTCCCTCAGTATAATCCCTACATGGATCTAGGCTCCCCTCAAGCTGAGCTGATGGCTCTGACTCCGCCAGGCAAGGATGACATTATCGATCAAGCTACTTTCTGGCGACGGATATCGAAATTTATCCGGACAGGTGATATTGTCATGGCCGAAACTGGCACAGCAGCCATCGGATGCCGAGACATGGTTCTCCCTGCGCACACTTCGCTTATTACTTCTTGCATATGGCTGTCTATTGGCTACATGTTACCAGCATCTCAAGGTGCCGCTCTAGCTCAGCGCGAAATGATTGCTGAGGGCTTGCGTCCGAACGGGCGCACCATCCTGATCGAGGGTGATGGCAGTCTTCAGATGACAGCGCAATCCATCAGCGACATGATCCGGAACCGAATCGACGTGACGATTTTGGTCATCAACAATGACGGGTATGTGATTGAGAGATGGATCCACGGCATGAAGGCCGGTTACAATGACATCCAACCATGGAGATACCTCGAAGCACCAAACTACTTTGGTGCGCCCAAAGACGACCCTGCATACCCGGTGGTGACCAGGCGAGCTGAAACGTGGGGTCAGTTGAGCGACATCTTGGCAGAGCCGGCGCTTCAAGCAGGCAAAGGGCTGAATATTGTGGAGGTGATAATGGACCGAGAGGATGCACCTGATGTGTTGAAGAAGCTTGTCCAGAGCACAAAGAGAAGAAATTCGGGTGACGCCAACGCGCCCGAACAGCGCCAAGGCATGAGCACTGCGGAGAAGGCCATGAAAGTCGGGGGTTGATATGAGCCGACGATTTCATGAGTGGCATTCTTGAGGAATTTTGCGTTTGTTTATTCGTTTAGGTTGGCGGCGCGTGGATGTTTTTGCATGAAGAGCGGGCGAGGGCCGGAGGCGCCACCGGGGACAACTTCGAATTGAGCGGAACATCCATCTAGAACATGGTCTCTTAGCGCGACGCGAGTGTCTAACAACAGCGAAATAACGAAAGACGAATACTCCGTACATGTTTCCTTCTGGCTCAGCAGCGTCTGTCCGGTCGTGTCCTCCTTTGGCTTGGTTTCGGCGGTGGCTGCGGATTGTGCGCCTGAACATTTCAGACAAGGCAAGCGTTTAACCTTGAAGCGGCACTGTTTGTCCTCCATTCGCGCCTCCTTCCCTCACTTCTCCCTCACCTCTCCTTCACCTCTCCCTTCTTTCCCAGGAAATTAATATGTATGGCCTCTTGGTCTTCCTCGCTTCCTCAAACGCTTTCCAAGTCTCGTCGAGCTCGTGTTCCGTCACTTCACGTAACGAATCACGTCAACTCGCCACAGGTTTGACAGCCTCCGACAACACATGACACCGCTTTGTCACAGAGTGCGGGTAGCATAACCTTCCGCTCCATTCATTCTAGCCGCGCTTTGGACTCCGCTGCGGCGTTACCAAGCGAGCTGAAGCACAAACCTTCTGCCTCTTCGGTTATCGGCTCGTCGGATAGGCTAATGCTGTCGAGTCTCTACTACTTGCATTATTTTTCCCGCGGCGTCTCCCATCCAAGCTGAGCTCCTACCGTCTGCCCCTTCTCAAGCGCCCGCCAGGCGATTTCCGCCTCGAGACCACAACTTATTCGGCTGATTTTGTCAAATGCCATCGTCTGGTGACCGCGAAATGGGCGTCATGTCCTAGATTCGCCCTCTCCGTCTACCCCGTTGACCCCGAGATTGCGGCTCGCACACCCTTTCTTTCTGCAAGCCAGCCAGCCATTTACGCCCATCTCAACCTCGTGCTTAGCGAGTTGTCCTGATTTGGGCTGATGTTGCAGCGACAGGGCTTAGGTCCCTGGATCTGTCCAACAGCACTGGGCTAGATCTTTCGCGTCATTGGTGCGTTGTCCTCTCCTCTCGCGTCCATGCGACGTTGTACACGTCCCATCCGGGGAAAAGTATGTAAGGAATCGAGCATATATCTTTTACGACGCGCCTGCTGTCAAACACGTTGGTCCAGCTTGTCCCTTTCCTCTCATCGTCCAAGCCACGTGAGTGGCGCGAGAAAGGAATGCCCTGAAACCAACCTGCGCCCCAGCTTACTCATATGATGTTGCAATGGCCCCATTCCCTTTGAGGTCCAAGACTGTCGGACATACTTCATACCATCTCGGAGTCCGCACGATACTCGTGGTCTGCTTCTCTTCTGTCCTTGTCGTCCTGTTCATTGTTAAACGCCGCAGACGTCGAGCTAGCATGCCGCACATCGAGCGGCTAACGACCATTGCCACGGTGGAGAAAAAGCACCCTGAGGGAGTGTTGTTTGATTCTGGAGACCCGATTGATCCACTGGACCGAAAACTCCTGACAGAGATACTGAACCCCTTGCTCGACGTCGGGCCAAGAAAGTCGAGCCTCATGACGAGTGGTTATCTGGCCGCGAAGGCCAAGTTGGAAAAGACAGAGAAGTCAGCTAGTGTTCTGGAAACGCATTCTCAAATCCAGGTCTTAACAATCCAACCCCAAGACATTCAGCATCACGGTATCGTTGAGCATCAAAAGCTTCAATGGAGTCGCCGTTCCTCCCCAGGACCTCAACATCAAGTCGACACGTCAGACACTGTGGCACACTATGACAGGACGGAAAACTTGCTCTTGACAAGCTCCCTACACGCGGAGTCGAGACACGACGAGACGCAGCTCTTCTGCGACGACTACAACCCGATGATCAAGTGGAGACGAAGGACGTTGATCTTTGAAAAGATGCCTTGACCCTACCTTCGTTGTCACACCTGATATTTTTATCCAGGATCGCATTTATCTGTGATCTTTCTGTGGAGTGCTGGGCGCGGGCGCCGTCGCTACTTCTATTCACAACGCAGCGCCACTCGACTTTTTAATGTGCCAGGCCTAATGTGTCAATCACGCTGGCGGACAGAGGCACACTGAGAAGCTATGCCGACGAGGAAGCAAGGTCGGATCAGATCCGACTGAACAGCACATTGCGAACACCTGCGATATCCGCCTCGCGAGGTCGGCAGCCACCTTGGCGACATTGAGATTGAGACCGACGCGCACTCGCAGCCATGTTGGCGAGACCGCCGAGCGTCCTTGACCCAGAGTCAAAGACAGACTATTTGCGCAGTAGGACCTATGGGAGTGAATCCCGGTCATGGCACACGGGATACATTCGTATCGGTATTCGACTAGGCAGCCGGAGCTACCAACGTACAGCGCACGCGTATTCTCAGCTGGACAGGGATCCTGCCACTTGTTGCATTGTTTGACATTTCAGGGTGTTCTTCAACCACCGAGAGAAGCACATTGGCGTTTCCTACCTATCAACAGCATCCCACCCCTACCTACTCACCCATCTATGTATCTGTGTATCATGTATCTATCTGCGTACGTGCATGGGGCTGCACGTGAAGCTTGCAAGGGATCATATGAAGTAATGAAGCGGGATGAACTTCCGACAGCCCGACACTGCTGTAGCTTTGGTATGCCTCTTCTCGAGGATTTTAATCTTCATGCACGTGCTCTAATTCGGTTTCTCGATCCATCAGATGCTGAGCGTCAACGGATCACGTTGCCGCTTCGCAGACTGGAGCAGCCAGAGCATAGGGATTGGGTGATTGGGTGATATATGGTGAACAGACAGGGTGGAATAGAAGCCTTCACTACTCTATATTTATCAGCGCACTTTGCACTCTGCAGGCCGCACGCTTCCACTGGCACACGACGACCGTTCAACTCGTTGTCTCGTGTCTCATGCCCTCGTGAGAGACGAATGCCCCATTTTGGCCCTCCCACCCGGCCCTTTCGCGGACCTTTGCGTCTGATCTCTATCCTCTCTCTGATCTCTGATCATGGTTCAATGGCTCGTCTCTCCCACTCGACAAAGTCCTGAACTTCAGGGGCACTGACAGAGAGGTCTCTACGAGCGACCGAATCCAAACCAGCCGCGCTTCTGCGTCTTTCGTTCGTCTTTGGTGTCCGTCTCTGACACTGCGCCGTTGGTGGCTCTGGCTCCAGCGTCGTGCATCTGCACGTCTTCCTTCGCGGGCTGGAGGTCATCTTCAGGCCCCTTTTGCCCGGGATATTTGATGTAGTTCCAGGCTAGGTCGAAGAACAGGGGCTTCACGGGCACGGGGCGTAATTTTGGCGGATAGTTGACCAGGTTCGTCAGGTCGAGGTTGGGGATGTAGCTGTTATGGGAGAGGCGTTCGATCAATGGTGCGGGTTTGGGTCCCGCAATAGGAGTCGTGGATCGGCCATCGGATGTGGCGGTGGAGGTTTTGAGATCCGCGAGGGCGCGGTATCGAAGAACAAGTTTCCGTAGGGTCGAGGCTGTGAGGTTAAGTTGTTTGGCTGAGATGTCCAGGTTGGGGGGCGTGGAAATGTCGGTCGTGGAAGCGGTGAGTTTGCTGGCAGCTGTCTCGGCCAGTTCGAGTGCCCGAACGTATAGTGCCAGTGCATTGGGGATGTGGTCGCTAATTGCGTGTGAGCGGCCAACGGCAAGGCACTTCAAAGCGCGGAAATATGACCTCTTTGCGTCAAGTTCATCCACGAAGGAAGTGTCTGCTATGACGCCGGGGAGTTCCTTGACGGCGTCAAGACTCTGCAAGATGGAGTCATAGAGTGCCACTCGTTCTCGTAGTCTGGACATCTTCCGACCGGTGCTTTCTTCCTTAGGAGCACGGGGTTTGCCGTCCTTTCGTGGCTTCAGGGGCTGCTTGGGCTTCTCACTCTCAAAAGCCAGACCGTCATCTGACGCACCACAGAGCACTCGATTCCGGCCGATGCGCCATTCAATGACGGCATAATTGACGGCTGTGCGGGTGATTTGCAATGATTGCATGCGCGCGTCCCCAGTGTCAACACCTTCGGCGACGAGCTCGTCGATGGCAGTCTTGGTGGCATCTGCGGCGTCCTGGCGGGCAGTGATGACCTCTTCATATGCGGTCGCAAAGTCTTTGGCGCTCAATGAGCCGTCTTGGAACGACTTGAACGATGAAGCCAGATCCTGTTCTTTTTCCTTGGACAGGCCTAATGCTTGGGAGATATTGGCGTCTTCCAGCTTCACTTTCCGACTTCTCCAGGAGAGTGCAGAAGGAATCTCCTTAGGACCCCCCTTGGTCGGTACTGCTTCTGCTGCCGCCGAGAATGCTTGTGGATCGATCTGTTCAACCTCCTGCTTCACGCTGGTCTCAGATTGAGGAAAGCTCTCGACGACGATCTCACTGAGGGCTTTTGTGCGGGGCATCTTCAACTGGTACGCCGCATATCGGATGCTGGGGTCGACGATGCCCGACAGCAAATCTTTGTATGCGTCTATCTTTGATGACCGTGCCAACGTTGTATACACCACCTGAGAGACAGAATAGTTCTGAATGCATGCTTGCCATCTACCCTTTTCAAAATCCAGGCTGCCTTTCAACATAAAAAGGTATGCCCGTGCTTCTAGGTCATCCAGCGCTTTTGCCCCGGTTGTGCTGCGGTCTTGCAGGATGTTGACCAAGTTATCGGCATGAATAATTGCCCTTCGTAGCCGTGAAGCGATCTGACGTTTCGTGGAGCCGGGCATGGGTTTCTGGGTATTTTCGGCTGATTGTGACGACTTCATGGCCATGGCAGATGCCCATGCCCGCTCAGAGGTGGCGAGGAGCAATTGTACCCATCTCGAACAAGTCAGTACCATATCTCACCTTCCCAGTGAGAGACTTACTCTGCATTTTTAGAGACATTTTGCGCCGTCACTGGAGCTTTGGGACTGTATTTTCTGCCTCGAGTTGCGGCACCCAGCCGTCGTCGCAGATTCTGGATTTTGCGGGTGGCTTGGGCATGATAGGCATTGTAGTCCCCTCCAAGAAGAGCCTTGTCGCGCTCAGAGACGAGCGAGGCGGTGATGTTCATGTTCACAGCTCAATCGACCTAGCCCTGGCTGTGAGAGCGTATAGAATATTCCTTTGGTTGTGATAGTTGAGTGTGAATGTGGGGCAAGCCCAGCGACTTGGAGCGCAGGCAACTTAGAAAATGTTTGGGTCATTGATGTGTCTCGTACTCTCCGCTTCACTTTTCTCTCACCTGATCCTCGCTGTCAACGTAACTTCCACCTTTCCCTCAACTCATTTTGTACAGCTCCGTCTCGCCTAGTCTGCTGTTCATGTCACCCCGATTACAATAGATACACTCGCCGTCGTCTTCCTCTCCCTCTCAATACCTTGCCTCCCGTCAACGCAATCGGGGCATGCTAGAGCGGACTGCGGCATGCATTGAGCCAGCTTCGCAGCTTTTCCTTCGACGCATTGAACCTCCTGTTCGGACGCGGCGCGCACTCGGTCCTTCGTTCTGGAGAAATGGAGGAAATCATTTGGACGTTCCTCACTGGTGGCCACTATATCTCGAACGAATCCGAGCTTCACGCCATAATGTCACCACCCTCGAGTCTTCACTGCTTTGCCCTCGACCATCCCGACTAGTTAATCCCGAAGAACAATCCTCCAAATTTCGCTCTCGAGCTTCGAAGCGTGATCGAAGCTCTGAAGCTGCCTCCTCTCCTTCATCACGAGCCTATAGCAGATCGAGCACCTTCACCCAAAATGCCAATGCGGCGCTCATTGCTGAGAATGATGAGTCCTTGCTTGCCGGGAGCTCTTTGTTGGCAATAGACGCGGCTCAAGATGCCTCTGGGAGAAATAGCAATCATCTGATGACGGCAAATACAAGAAACGAAGTCTCTGAGCCATGCTCCCCCGGTTGTTCCAGTCTGGCAGAGCGGCAGCTGCGCGAAATAATCGATGGAACCCGCGAGCTGAAGTCGACGTCGACAGGCACTGTTCTCGATCGTGCATGGATATTGTTCAACCAGATCCCAGACCAACGATCGTACGCCTCTGATATCTTCCATCTTTTCGCGAAGTCCGAAAGGAAATTGGATCAATCTCGCGCTCTGGGCGCTTTCAGACTCGTCGATGAGGAGAGCAGGGCGCGTGAGGATTATGAACGCGCGGTTCGATTGGCTGTGAAAGTGGACAACTACCGCATTGCTCTGACTATCAACGATCGAGCCACACGGCGGAACCTGCATCAGGGTTGTAGTGTATTCCTGTTACTTCATGCCGTCTCAAACCAGCTTTGGAATACCGCTAACACAGTATGGAATACCTCTTTCAAACGTACTTCATTCCGATTCAATCAAACATCACCAACTCGTGTTGCCCTTGTGGAGGAAATAGGCAACTATCGGGATCTACCACTCGCAATGCGCAATTTGGGATCTAAGCTGCGTGAACGGGCGCCGGTCATCATGCAACATTCAGGGACCCTGCAAACACTTTTCAACGAACTCCTGGCCGCTTTGGTCCGAAACGGGCAGCTTATGAGCATCATTACGCCACAAGGGCTGCAAAATCTATTTGACACCTCGTACGATTTGCGCGGTGCTGTGCCCTCGCTCTACCTCAGTGCTATCAATACCATGAACAAATCCACCGTTAGGCCTGACAAAGGTCCACTGGCTGATGCGGTGTACACCAATCTTCGATCAGACTTGCCGGAGATTTCCCCAAGTCCCAGCACATATGGTTCCCTGCTGTCAATTCATACCGAGCAAGGGGCGTCCGCTCAGACATATATTCATTACCTGAATGAATTCGCAAAGTTCCACGGCGTGGCAGACAAGATGAGCTATCAGAAGGTACTATCAGCGCTTGCTGCTCAAGGCGATATTGACGGCGTGCAAGAGGTGTTCCTGCGCCTTTCTCAAGCCCATGGGCGTCCCACGGAGCCTGCGTTCTATACACCACTTTTGTACGTCTATGCACGTCTTGGTGATGTTTCAGCCACACAACGAGAGTTCCAGACCATGAAAGATTTCGGGGTGGAACCAACGACGTATGCCTGGAACATTCTCGTCTACGCCCACGCGAGATCTTCCCACCCTGAGAAGGCTTTGAGCGTTTTGAGTACGATGCAGGCCGAAGGAGTAACTCCGGATGTGTACACATTCACAACCTTGATAGGCGTCTTCGCAAGAAATGGCGATACCCGCGCTGTTCTCGATATCCTTGAGAAAGCCCAACAACACCAAGTAAAGGGCTCATATGCTCTCGTCACTGGTTTGGTACAATCGTATTGTGTCAATGACCAAGCAGAAGCTGCCGAGAGGCTTGCAGCGGCAGCCACAATTGCTGCTCTTCGAGGAAACCCTACCACGATGTGGAACTATCTACTGAGGCACTATGCTTTCTTGGCGGATTCCAAGAGTATGCTCCGTGTCCAGCAGCAGATGACTGCACTCGGTGTTGATGCTGATGCCATGACCCATGCTGCATTCATGACTGCTCTTGTGCTCCTCGGCAAGACCCGGGATGCTGTGCAAATACTGAGGACCCTGAATTTGAGCCAAACACTTGCTGCTACATCGTTTCATTATGCCATTATCCTGCATGGCTTTGCACTAGAGGGTGATAGAGATATGGCCAATGTCATCTATCAAGAACTGATTGAGAGGTTTCCCCGTCTAGGGGCCAGCCCTCGTCTTGCTATGCTCCATCTGCAAGCTGGCCGGAATCCTGTCGAGAACGAGCGACCAAAGTTCGCTGCTCATTACCTAGAAGAGATTCTTCACGGACTTTCGACAGAAGACCGAGCGAATCGTCAACCACAGCCTGGGCTCCGTCGCCGGCGCAGCACCGAGGCCGTACCATCGCTCTACGTAGAGTACTTTGTTGACCTTCTCATGAGCAAAGGCCAAGTCAAACGGGCGGAACAGCTTGTCCAGCGATTCGAGACCCTGTATCAATCATCCTACTTACAATCAAGCAGCAGTGCTTCCATGTCAATCCCGCTGCTGTGTGCGCGGTTGTCAGTGCAAGCTGGAAAACAAGCATGGGATGATGTTGAGGCAATCTGGAGACACATTCTTGAGCGAGGCATTCAGCTAGCAAAGCACTCTGGCATGCGCTCAGAGAAGCCATCACCTGAAACCAAGGATGACGACAAGACGCACGAGCAGGAAGCTCCACAATCCCTACCAATGCAGCCTGTGGGACTGCCAGAAGCTGGACTTGTGCCGAGCGAGACCTTTAAATTCGGTTCCATGATCCCAGACAGGGCCTTGAACGTGTTTCCGTTGGAAGAACCTGGCATCGCAGTTCTTTACTCACAAAGACACCTGCTCGACGTGCCTCTGAGCCGTTACTTGAACACTTTGGCTGTACGGCAGCTCCAGAATTCTGCTATAGCTCTCGTGGCTAAGATGGAGAAAGTAGGATTCGCCTTGACGAGTAAGAACTGGAACACGTACATTCAGACCTTGACGAGGTCTGACGACCCGGATCATTGGCTGCTGGCTTACAAACTGTTTGAGAGGAAGATGATCGCCCATACTCCACCATGGCCAATCCTCCAACGTGGCCAATGGCTCCCGCCCCAGGAGTCAGAGGATGTACCTGCAGTTCCCGTGCGTCGCAAGATCATCGAGAAGCGAAACCCAGACCAGCTCATGCCGACTTATTACACTGCCGTCCATCTTGCCAGCGTCTTGCTCAAAGCCAATAGACTTGCAGCGGAGGGTGACACTGGCACATACCTGAGCATCTGGAGGAAAGCCCCCCTTACGTGCCGTTACATTCGTCGCATGCCTTATCTCAAGGACCGTGTTCAAGGGCTCCTCCTGCGGAATAGGAAGATGAGGATTCTACCACCCAGACCTCCTCGTTTACACACAGCACCGGATCGCTCTGGAGTTCTGGGAAGCAGATCACCAGCGGACCACGTGCCCGCCACCGAAGTAGTCGGCCTAGAGGCCTCACTCAAAAGCGAGTCAACTGACACAAAGTCCTCCGCTGAAATCACGAAGATGCGTGCGATACGTCGAGCCGAACTCTACGAGGGACAGATCTCCAGAACTCAGATTAGTCGAGATGATAAGCCAGGTTTAGAGGGAAAAGCGGAGTTCGAGCGCCGAATTGAATACAAGGAGCGAAAACTGCTGCAGATACTGCAGCGGATGCGCAAGGATATCTCTCTCTCACGGACTGTCAGCGACATGTATATCGGTCATCCAACGATTCCGACGAGTGTAAGCTTGGATCGCACCAGAAATTCCCGTCACGGAGGGCAGACGTTATACGGTTCAGAGTACCAGCGCTTGATCAAGGAAGCCCAGACTAGAAGGCTCTTACGTGGGCATCGCAGAGCGGTATTGAGGAGAGTTTTGCCGCGAAAGATCACGAAGAAAAGGACGGTAAGCAGGATTCAGGAACACACGGATACCTCGCCAGGACGGGAAGCACACCATTTTCAATCAAACGGACAAGGCTAGAGGGACAACGGGCTACCGAAGCAGCATTCGCCGAAACAAGAGTAAATATTTGACCAACACCGACCAGAGCAGCCTGCGAGTCCACCACCGAAACAACGGCACGCATGCTTGGGATATAGCAGACGCAGCAGTCTTGCAACCAGGCAGGGCCACTTGATCAGTGAGCCATGAGGCGCAGTGGTGGACGGAGAGTGTTGACCGGTGCGATCTCGTACAGAGCATTCTGTCATTGTGGGCACCATAGCAACTGTGTAGGATATGTAAAATCGGACACTAGCTTCGGCTTCACTGGTGATAATGAGTACAGTACCGCGGAGAGATGATTCAAACCTTCTTTGTAGTTATTTTGTTGCTTCGACCATGTTATAAAAGTCCGCGATCAAGGCTTGTGGCCGTTCTCGTGGACATTTGACGACAGGGATACTACGAGTACATATCACCAAGGGGAACCTTTAAGCATTGAAGTGTGGAAGAGATCGGTAATGACATTGCCACTTCACTTTCAAGACGTATGTATGTTTTCGGTTGGCTTTCCCGCCAAGATTCGCAGCATCACATTTCAAAGAGTGCTGCAATTCTCCGCCGCTTCACTTACAACTTCGACCAGTCTGACCTTTCACTTCAATTTCCTGTCATACCAATTGCGACTACTCCATGCAGCGCAAATCGCGTACTCGGTTACCGGTCGCTTCAAGTTCAAGGAAGCATGAATGAGCATCGTCTGATCATCACTCGTTCTCCAAATATCTTACCAGACCTTCTATCCACTCTACAGGTGGAAAAGTCTATTTTCTCGATGTGGGCACTAATACTGTCAAGATGTTGATGCCTCTCAGGAAACGGCGGCGCTGCGAGAGGCAGACAGGCTCGCATTCAGGAGGCACCGCATCGACAGGCCGCGGACGACCGATGATACACGCCTCTCTGCTGAGACCATCTCGCAAGGCTCGAACGCAGCAGGCTGAACTCCTGCACAGACAGTTAAATGCAGAGGCAGCTACTCCCAGAGCAAACACCCTGTCCACATTAGAGTCTTTACCGGTCGAAGTTTTTGAGCAGATCTTCTTCCACTGCTTAGAGCTGAATCTTCCCAGGGCATCGCCATACCTCGCTGGAGCTCTGTCACGACCCGCGATTTACTCTGCCCTCATACTGTTCGCCTACTATGAATCTGCATCAGCGCTGAGTCCAGTCGAAACTGAGCACTTCCTGCCCGCTGCCTATCGAAGAATCACTCTGGATGAACGGGTTCGGTTGCAAGAGGGCATGATTCGTTGTCGATGGTTCACCTTGGAGTTGTTTGAGTCTAACTTGCCAGCATTAAGCCGGCTTACAATGTTCGAATGTTGGCACCATGAGAGACAGATACTAGAGGTCATGGTCAAGCAACGATCGCGTCAGACCGAAGCTGCCATCCCCCTTCCCGACGCCGCTTCTCTCTTGCCAGCATTGGACGATAAGCTTGGAATGGAAGGCTATTATAGGGCGAGGAACAGCTCTTGCAGTTTGGGAAATCAACACGTCGGACCACCTCATGAAACGAGCATTGGCCATGACCATCAAGCGGCCCTTAGTACCGAGGACAGTTTAGAGCCCTTTGTTGGACCCGTGAGCAAAGACGGGTATCTTCCTTTCATTGTCACAGCGACTTCTCGGCACGAAGATGGATTACTATCCAGCAATAAGGGTCGAAGTATACTCGCAGTGCGCGCTCTCCCTGTGCACATATTGCGAGGGGCTCCATGGACGGACACCAAAATCAAATTGCTCCAGTATTTTCGCCAAGGCTTGCGCTACGAGCCTTTTGAACGAATCCTGTTTATCTCGCTGGACGCTTTGTTTGACGGTATGGCTAGTGCGATAGCGGAAGGGAATGAGAAGGCTCTGCTGGTCCTGCTGGAACTGCATGCCACGGTTGTCAAGCATCCAGCCCCGATCTGCAAAGTCACACCCCATGAGGAGGTCATCAACCACCAACTCAATGTTCTGCCGCTGAGATTATTCCACCTTGTTTGTGAACTGGGGGCGTCGACGAGAATCATGTCCTTGCTTCTTCGTGGTGGAGTCGAAAGTATCCCCTACGACGACAGAACACTCACACGCTGGGCCATGCACATCAAAGCCAAGTCATTGTTGGACGAAGAAATTACCATGGCACGGTGGCTCTTAGGGTACATGGAGGATATCAAGTCTGCAAGTTCACACATCTATCCAGATCCAGCCGGATTGACATTCACCAAGGAGATCGGCTATATCTGTGTGGGCTCACCGACGTCGTCTCTATGGGCGATAAATCCGACCAATTCCCCAGACGATGAACAATACTTGACCACGTGAAGTGAGACGGCGCTCAATAACCGTTAAATTCAGAGGCACGAGAAGGGATTCCATTTTTGTGATCCGGACACGAAATTCAAGGCGCAACAAACTGTATTTGAAAATGATACCCAGTTACCGGCTATGCAAGGAGACCTCGAAGCTCGTACAGCTGGGAATAGCTGGACCCTATTATCACTCACAGTATGCTGAGCAAGAGGCTCAGAGAAATTCATTATCGATTGATGCCTGCCTTGTTTGTCCATACTTGAAGAAGTCCACGCTCCAAGACAGAAATTTTCAAGACCTCCCTTGTGACTTCCACTGCATTCCAATCGACCCGACCAGCAATCCACCTGTCCCGCTTCAATCTGTTAACCCTGTCCAGGGCCTAACAGCGTCCCCCCTTGAAGGACTCGAGAAGGTGCGCTGGGGTCCAAGCCGTTATGTCGAAGATAGAAGTTGTGACACACTGACACGAAGACAGAAGACCGACTCCATCGCCCTTCGCAGAGCACAAACACCCTGCAGCTACAGCCGGATAGCCAGGCGACAGATGATAGGTCTGCTTGAGAATGCCTTTGAAAATAACTCACGTTGGTATCCAATCCCCCGGATGGGATCTACTAAGACAACTGCGGGGTATTAGGCTCACATGGGTGGGCGGGTTGGCCCAAGAGGGATGCTCTTCCTCTCACTCTCGCTCATCATCGCCGTGAGGCCGACAGTACCGTGTACAGGGCGAGATATGGGTGGCAGGGTTTCAAACGCGCCCGCCCTAGCCAGAAAGCCAACGTTGCTCTTTCGCATTCGGGGATTTCGTCCAGGTTCGCCAGGGAACAGCGCCCGTCCAATCGCAGGAATCAGTGCGGGGTCAGTGTCTTTTGCGCCGCCTCCCTGGCACATTTAGGAATCTCACTCTTGGTGCTCCGGTGCCTTGCGGTCAATTGACAATAGCCCCCTACGGTGACAGGTGCCAGGTTGACAGGCGACAGCGGTCGGGTCTTCACGGCACCCTTACTTCTTCATCGATCGACAGCCAAGTTTGCGAGTCTACACCGTAGGTCTCAACCAGGCTGGTTGCGGTTCGGCTTGAGACTGCGCAGTGGTGCTTTCGAGCCTGCAGGAATCAAGTACCAAATTTTATCCATGTCCAAGGTCTACCGTCACGAGGCAGATTAACTTTGATCTTGATTCGATCTCGACCCCGACCCCGACCCGACCAAGGCGGCAGGCAGAGCTGGAGCAGCGCAACGGCCTGCTGATCTGGCGAAAAGCGTGAAACTACCAGTCATAGAGACAGAGCCCTTTTTGATGTTGAATAGACACCGGGTACTAAGTCACTGCCCCGGTCGCGTCGCTTAGTCGGACGGGCAGTCTCCCAGTCGTCTCCAGCGGACGAACAAGGAGAGGGGTGACTGTCTGTCCGGTAGGCTGGCTAGCTGAGTACCTTTTGTCCACTATCCACAATCGCAATCACATATCAACGTTTACGAAATACGAGTACATCTCTGGTATTCGGGCACGGTCATTCACGATGCAGCTCCTCGAACTTCCGAACGAAATCCTAGCCCGGATCATTATGTTCCACGACACTGCGAGTCCCTTCGATGTCGGGTTGCTCGAAAAGCCGAAATCAGCACTGGGCCCGCGAGAGACCGACGACGGGATACGGCTGACGAGCATGCCCACAGGCTCGAACAGGCAGAATGCGCTGAAGGATCTCACGTTGGCGTGCCGGCTCCTTCGTGCGCTCGCGCTTCCTGTGCTCTTCAAGCACGCCGTCCTCGATCCCTTGCTGCTAAGCGACTTTCTGGCCTTCCTCAAGAAGCATAGCCTTTCGCACCAAGTGTCGAGTCTGGTGGTCCATGTGTCTGGGCACTATAACCACATTCACCCCGCGTGGTGGGCACGGCTGTTGAATGAAGTCCCAGCAACGCGCTTTAGCGTCGTTGCGCCGCCCGAGGTTTTCGCCGAACTGGCCAGCGTCCATTCATGGAGCAACGACGCCTGGGCATTCGATATGCCGTTGCAGGTGCTCAGATTCGACCAGAGCCCAGAAGCCGCGCGGGCGAAGATCGACTACGACAACTTGCCGAATTTTCTGGTGGGGCGCCCGTGGGAGAAGATGGTGTACAACGAAGGGTCCAGCCTCTCGGCCTACACGACGTACGAATTCTTCCTGCGCAGGACGCCGTCGCTCCTGACGGCGCTCCACTTTAGCAGTTCCGCCGCAGGGGATGCCCTGTTCGCAAATTTACTGCAGTTTGACTTCATCGCCATTTTCCCTTTCTACAACCATGTGGACGAGGTGTTGAAGTGCATCCGAAAGATGAAAAGACTGCAGCGACTGTTCGTGAAATTGTGCCCTGAGCCCGGGAGCACGGCGTTTGATGACGAAATGGAAGTCGCGGGTGGAGCGCTGGACGTCCATGACCCGTGGAACGAGTGCGAGACATCGTGGATGTTGATCGCCCATACTGTTCTCTTCTTGACGGTCGAGGGCGAGCTTCAGGAGCTTCAAATGGACGACGTTAAGATTGAAGGTTTGAGACAGAATCTAGAAACGGCCCTTAATGATCGTCTCCATGATCGGTGGCGGTATCGGGGACAAAGTTCTGGCATCTGGCGCAGAAGCATTCGCGAAGGCCAAGGGGGACCTCGCGAAAGAATTCCGGCCTGAGCGCGGCATGCTTGAGCGTGCAGGGCGGGCTGACTGCCTACGAGTAGGAGAAGTTGGTGGGAGCATTTCTCACCATGATGTCAGTGGCAGAGTTCACCATTCGTATTTGTCTGGCGCCATCACAGATTTTGGGGAAACCCAGATAAGCCAGCCACTGATCCTTCGTGTAAGAGGTCCAGTCGGTTCCGTGGCGAGGCCTTGGTGTCTACATGATTCGTTTGCGCAGAGGGTCTCAAGCGGCCAGCCTTCATAGCAGAGATGGCACGTACGAAAAGCACCAGAGGATCCCAGATCAGTGATATACCGTGTCCCGTGGTGTGCCCTCGATGGCGCCTTCGAACGGGCAAGGGTGCGAGGCCTGGAAGCTTTTCACGCTCGATCCCCTCAATGGGCAAAACCCAAGCCAATCACACTTGCTGGGGGGGAACAGTTTTCCGGCGTAGTTCTCAACTGCAGGACTCCCCCCACCAGGATGCAGCACGGCCTGGCGCGCAGTAGGGAGTCCACGGTCCTGGCCACTGATCGCCAAAAACCACACCGATACAAGACAAGCATGGGGAACCGCAGATGAGGGTTAAGCTGTCCTCCGTCCGCTCAGATTTCTGGAACTTGTCGTGGCGTTTTGGCAGCACCCTCTCATACGCCTGACCCACCGCTTTCGCACGCGTGGGCTGCTCGACTGACCCTCCGTTCCTGTGCTCGAGCAATCAGACGGCCGGGGATGTACATCTCCAGCTCCCCCCGGGCAGGCGCTTGTTGAGAAGTCCACACAAGGCAGCGTCTGGGTGCCATTCCTTGCTTTCGAATTCTGCGGTTCTGACTCGGATAGCCTAGCCAGCCCAATGTAGGAAAAAGCGGCTCAATTCTCTTAGATGAGATTTCCTCGCCCTCAGCACAGCTTCAGTCGACGTTCTCAAAACCAGGGATTCGATTGTCGTCGAGCTGCCACCCCCCTCCCCGGGAAAAGTCTCCGCGCGAATCAGGCCGAGGTCAAACGTTACAGGCGGAGCAACCTCACCGAGCAGCCGCGCAATGGGCATTCGCGCATAAGGGAAAAGATGCGAGCATCGAACGAGATATGCCTTCACCTCCAAAGCCTCCGACCACCCGGGCACTAAAGCCAGCCAAGGAAACCCAATCGGCGAAATCACCATCGGCGAAGAAGAAGGCGTCAAGTGTTCGAGTCTCAGCAGCCTGCGAGGCGTGCAAGAAGCGCAAAACCAAGTGCTCCGGAGGACCGGCACCTTGTCAGCTTTGTGAAACGCTTGGCACCGAGTGTGTCATTGACCTGTCTCTCGACATGAGACGGAAAGCGGCCTTCCAGCGGACGATCGACGAATCGAAGAACTATCAGGACGCGCTGAATGCTTTGCTCGACGCCATTCGCGAAGGACCCTCGCCGCGGCTTGATGCTCTGTTCGACTATGTCAGGAGTGGCGCCACGAACCAGGAAATCACCGTCGCCCTCCAGAACCAGCTGAGCCGGTCTGGAGATGAAGACGGAGACGAACCCATGTCGTCCCAGGCCGATGGCGCCGACCCGGCGATGGACGACGTCAAGCCTGGCAAGAGCCCAGCTGACATGTCCAGTTTTGGGTCGGCAGCCTCGGAATCGGGCAGAAGCAAGACGACCGATCCGGGGCTCATGCCCATCTCCACATTGCTCTTCTCGTTGAAGAACTGTTCCGAGACCCAGGGAGAGGCGCTCCTGCGGCGATTCCTGGCGTTCAGGGAGGGAGAGAAAGAGAAGGTCAGCCTGCCGACTCGGCTGGCAGACGGCAAAAGCCCTGGGGACGGAGCAAACCCCGGCATAAGTCCGCCGAGTGTAGCTGAACGTGCCATGTGGCACCCAGTCCTGCACATACGATCGCAAAGTAGTCGCGCGGAAGCGCGTCCGCAGGTATAGCCCTGACCTTAATTCATTGTGCCAAAGATGAGACGAGGAGAAAAGGCGCGATGGACTCTGCGGCTGGAATACAAGATAGCCTCGGGGCATCGGGACGCAGATCCTTTCCCCTCCCTCCGCTTTGCTATTCGCGCTGGGAATGACACGTCGACTAACGATCAGCAGTTCATGCAGTTCGAGCCTCCGTCCAGACGGTTTTCCGAAGGCGGCCCCGCCCACCGCGACCCTCCCCAACCGCTCCACTCAGACTCCCCGTCGCCCGCGAGAGCGCTCTCGAGACAGAGTTCCCAATACCCCATCATCAACACGGACCTGTCGTTGGGTGCGTGGACGGTCGCGTCCTCCCCGGCCACGCCATACTTCGAGCTGGCCACCAACTTCCCCTCGGGCCAAACGCGACAGAACGAGTGGGATCTGTGTGTGGCGCAGGAGGACCAGGTTACGAGGCTCCGTATCCCCAGACACCTCATCCTGCCCCTGGTGGTCCCGGACGACTCACCAATGAGCCGGACATACACCGACTACCTGTTCGGAGCGCGGCGCATGCTTGAAAGCGGCGTCCCTGCGTCCGACGTCCTAGGCCAGTCCGACCAAGTCGTCGTCGACCTGTTCTTCCGCCCTCGGCGGGCGAACGACAAGTTCGACTGCGCGTCGTGGGCGTGCGAGGTCTCCCGAAGTTACGACACCGATGTCTTTGTGCGGTTGGCTACGGCCTGTCTGCTCACGCATGTGATGCGAGTGAGTCGAGTCCCGCCAGAGGTCTCCATGTATATCCTCCCAACCGGGCGTAGCTAATATTTTCGTTCGGCGCAGTGGCATCTCGTACCTACGCTAGAGAACTACCAAAGGATTCCAGACATGATGAAGCCGACACCCACACAGTGCATGACCCCGCACATCGGCGCCATCGAGACAATCCCCCTGTAGGTCTCCCTCTCGCTCGCCAATGTGCGTGCATTTCTATCCACAGGAAAGACTGACTCCGCCGGCAGACCCCCCGTGAGAGACGCGGCCATCAACAAACTTCGCGATTGGCTCACCCCGCTGATCCAAGCAGAATGGAGCGTCAACTGGCCTGACCCGATCGAAATGGCCGTCGAGCATGACTCGTTGACCAGCACAACGGTGTTGACGCAAAGGTTCCAGGACCATGTGACCCGATACGACAACTGGACTGTGGCGGCACAATTCCTGAACGCCTTCCCCGAGGTCGCAGGTCAAATCAGGCTACACGAGGAAAGGTGACTGACGAAGCTCGCGCGCGACGGGGTGAACGACTGCGCTCCCAACCTTTTTTCTCTCTCCTGGTCAAGAAGACCCAAACGATCATGTACGAGTACACAGTACGCCGGTCCAGAGAATGAGCAGTGGCTATTGTGGAACCCCAAAGATCGCCAAGCCCGCCGAAAGGTGTGCACTCGTGGTACATACTGTACCAAGACATGCGGGTATTTGCGTATGCGGACATGGAACTTGTCACGCGACACCCAACGGAAGCGATGCCCACGCAATGCGTGCAGAATGACTTGCATGGCGCGTGATAGAAGAAGAGTGTGCAGCACGATCCAGCCATTTTGGCCTACGAGTACGGGGACACACACACAGAGTGCGCAGTGCACGGTGATGGTTGCCTCCATCCAGAGAAAGGAGGATAGACGAGAAATACTCGTACGTAAAAGGGGTGTGAAGGCGAAAGGCGGGAGGCAGAGCAAAAACGAAGCACACGAATGAGATGGCCAAAACCTGTCCGCCAGTGAGGCGTGGAAAGACAGGCACTGATACTGATACCGATAGGAGTACTCTTGTCCGTACCGTTGCATTTAGGTAAAGCGAAGTTCGCGCAAAATCTCGGATCGCCAAGGGAGCACCGAGTACGTACGAGAACGAGTAACAAGGACTGCGTCGTTCAAAGATCAGAGATCAGGAATCAGGAATCAGGAGATCGAGATGCAAGGTCCAGGTCGAGGTCGAGCGGCTGAGCTGCGTCGAAAAGCAGGAAACATGAAACATGAGACATGAAAACAGGAAACGCAATCAGGAATCAGGAAACAGGAAACATGAACGTCAAACAGTACGAGGTACTCCATAATTACTTGTTCTATGTAGTACAGAAGACACGCATTCTCGCCGGTGGACGCGGCGCGTGACGCTTCGCATGTCGCAACTACCGAGTAACAGCAAGGATCAACCCCGTCATGTGACCTTTCTGGCCCGGCTTATCGTTAATCCGTCCCTCGTCATTGGGTGGTGGCGCGCGTGTGCGTGGCGCGTACGTGGCGCGTGAGAATTTCGCCTCAGGCAGCAATAACGCTTACGAGGAACGAGGAGGCCTTCCGTATTGCTATGTCGAGCTGTAGCCGTGCATGCCGTGGCACTCGCCTGACTGCGTCGGTCATCCTGGTTCTGGGTCTGGGTTCTCGTATGTTCTTGGGGTGGCAACTCAACTCGACGCGCGCGCACGGTTATCTTACAGAGTATACGGAGACGGAGTAGAGACGGAGTACCGACGCATGACGCATGACGCACAATCCTCTCTCTCATGCTCACGAGGTACATTCGCACTCCGGACACTCAGGCTACTCGTGCTACTTGGAGCTACTCGAACTACTCGAACTAGTAGCTTGGGTTAAGCATGTCAGGCCAGGCAGGTCAGGTAGAAGGTAGAAGGGACTACTATCATATTGCTTCTGCCTGGATGCTTGGATTTTGGAATTTTCGATTTCACGGCTCGCAGTTCGCAAGTCGCATGTCGCATGTCGCATCTTGGGGTTTCCCCCAAAGTCCCGGCCGTGTACCGTGGTACATTTGACGCTGTACTTGCGCGGTAGAGCATGCTGCACTGTCAATTATCCTGTTCTGTTCTGGACGGTACTGCCTTGTACTGTGTGCTGTGTTCTGACTCATCTCACGGTTAGTTGTTCTTTTTCAATCGACAAGGCTGACAAGGTTGGCGGCGGCATCAGCAGCCTAAGCATGCTAAGCTACAGGATAGGCGCGGCACAGGGACAGACACAGGCACAGCACAGGTGCAGGATAGGCACGGCACAGGTACAGGATAGGCATCCATAGTGTCCTCAGGACTTCACTATCTATTCTCATTCTGTCAACAGAGCAGAGAGACCGTACTGGATTGTGTACCGAGTATGGATACGGGGGAGACGTCTAACCGGGTACAAAGGTACAAAAGTACAGGATTTAAGATGATTACTTCTGTACAAAATACATGAGAGTGGCGCGTTTAGTTGTGTTGGTATCGTTGGTATCGTTCGTCAATGGATTGCGTATATCCGTCCATGTCCATGTCCATATTCCTGTTCCTGTTCCTGTCCATATTCCATGCCTTGGATGATTGATACCCGCTCTTCCTCAACGCCGCTAACCGAAAGGGAAAAAGAAAAGCAAAAGCAAAAGCAAAAGCAACGCGACGCAAGTCAAAATCAATACACATTCGTTCATCCAACGCCACTCCCAGGCATCCGGGTCTGCTGCATGTGATAGATGGCCTGCGGTGGCAAGGCGCGGAGCAGGTTCTGGAGGCGATGAATCTCGGTGGCTTGGCGGCGAATGAATTCTTCCTTTTGTCGGATCTCTTCCCGGAGATGTTGGATCAATTGGCTCTCGGGCGTTCCGACCATGGTGCTGTTGCTGTCCATGGTCTGTGCCACATTGCTGCCTAATTGCTGCTGCTGCTGCTGCTGCTGTCCACGTCCTTGCGCTTGCACATCTGTGGCGGTGGAGATTCTCCGTCGTTTCGCAGATGGCTCTTGGGAGACCGCTGTTGTCATGGTCGCCGTCGCTACCGATGCTTCACCGGCATCGCGGTCGGACAGTTCTTCCAGGTGTCGGCGCCGCTTGTGCTCCTCGAGGTTTTCCTTGCGGGTGAAGCCGGTGCCGGAACTGCGGTTACAGTTGGGGAACGGACAGAACAGCGGCTGCTTGGTCGACAGGTGCATCTTGTGGACTTCGCGCTGGTGCCTCAGCAGGCCGCCCGAGTAGGTGAAGCCCGGGTTGAGCTCGCACCCGGATTCGCGACACTTGTACGGCCGCTCGTGTCGGTCCATGTGCTTGTTCCATTCGCACACTCTCTTGAACGTCTGGTGGTTTTTGCCCCGGCAGTTGACGTGGTCGCAGAACATCTGGCCATGTTCGTTGCGGGGCGGTGATCTCGTCCGCCGGAATGCTCCCTGGGCTTTGGTCGGGGTGGTGTTGGTGTCTGCTAGCGACGACGACGTCGCGAGCCCGTCGGCCATGACGATGTGCGCCGCAGCGATGGTCTTCGTGTCAGGGCTGTTGGTGGTGTTGGTTGATATGTATGCTGCTGGGTCGGTGTCGCTGGGAGGCGAAACTGGATAGCTATCCCTCATGATCATGTTGACGACCCGTTGCGGAGAGCAGCAAGGAAAAAAAGAGGTTTGGTTTGGTCGTTGTTTCGTGGTGAGAGCGGCGGCGGCTTCGGTATTAGCAAAAGAGGAAAACGCCAACAGGTGGTCTCAAGCGGCCAACATGGCAAATACCGTGCTTCGCCCGGAGTTATATGGAGCCCAGACGGCCATGCAAGATCGGTCGTCGCCTGCAAGGCTGTGTACCATGATGATTCGAATCGTAGGCACTCAGTAGGCTAAAGTAGACGCTAGACGACGAGTGGCCTTTCCGATTAGCGACTGTGAGCCAGCAGAGTCATGCGCCACAACAGGCAAATCAGGCCGAGGACCGTGGAGCATCCTTCTCTTCGCAGCAAAGGTTGGCGAAGAGAGCACGGCACACATATATGTCAGTGAATCACAGGGCCGCTTACCCATCAGCCGGGGGAGGGTGTGTGCCTGACTGACGTGGGAGCCTTGGGGGAACGAGGGTTGTGTGCGTTGCCATTTTGGGTCGCCAACCCGACACGCCCCCTCCCCGTTTTGGCTTTCACATGACGAGGGCGTGCAAAGTGTTAGGGTGTGCTTGCAACGGGGAGGGGGGAAAGCCTCTCTGTGGCCTCAGGATCCGCTGATGACTCACCTATTTTGGGTCCAGAAGCATCTGACGGTGCAATGAAACCGGGGGCACGGTGCGCGCAAAAGTTCCCCGTATCGTGGCGCCATATATCGTAGAATCGTTGCTTGGGTGACTTTTGCGGAGGTACCAAGGCAGACACGCCGCGCATCCTCGCCACTAGCAAAGCGCGTACCGAGGCTGGCGAAAATGCAAATGCAAAATGCGTTCAAAGAATCGCAGGCAGCGAATCTGCATCGATCGCACACGCGATTGGACGGAGCCTAGGCCGTTGAAAAGAAATAGTAGAGGCAGCCTACCACCTTGCTCCGTCCTCGCACCGGGGCAGCAGGGATTGTCATGGGGCCCTCATTGTATTCGAGTGGCCCAATCGTAAGCTGGGGATGAGATCTCTCTGAGAGCTTTCCATCTTGGACCAGAATGCCACATCTTATTGATAACGTTGGATCAGCTCGAGGGGCGAAACTCTGCACGACAAAGATTGAGGCGCAGGCCGCTGATCTGCCCCGAGAGAGCCGGAGAGCCCGTCAGCCCGTCGGTTTACGAGCATGTATTAAAGCGCATGACCCGAGCACCGGGCCACAGCGCCCTCACGCGCTCGCTCGGCATGTTTCAATGATCAGGTTGTCATCGGGCTTGGAGAAAGACAGATTGGGCGGTCGCACGAAGACGGGACGAGGTCAAGATATCGAGCCGATCATGCACGTAGCCGACCCTTGCTTACAGCATGCACTCCCTCCTTGTCCGCCTTAGTCTGCAGGTTGGCAAACGCCACCTGCGTGGCTGATGCAATATGGATGGCTGGGATCGGTTGGAGCCTCTGGACTGAGATTATATATACCGAGTACACTGCAAATGATTCCATTTCGCTGATTACGCTCTCCAAGGTCGACGTATTGCTCTCCTTGAAAGTCGGGCCTTCTCACCGGGATACTTGAGGGAGTGATGGCCTAGGGCTTCCTCGCCCAACGCTGTGAGACGGGTCTCGCTCTCTAAATATAGTGTTTAGGCACAATTGCCTATTTCAACGCGCACAAACGCGGGACCCGTTCCTGGAGGTGAGCCGTCTCATCGTGCTGGACTCGTAGGACTTCTTCGTTGTTGCCCCCTGCGTAAAACATGGTTGGCATGGCGATCCGGCCTTGACAGCAATTGCATCGTCAAATCCCTCAAGGCTCTTTGCTCCATTTCGGTCGCGGTCACTCTCTCGACACTCTTCTGGAACCTCAAACGTTTCTCCCTCCCTGACCATTCACGGCGAAGCGGCTGGCGGGGCTGTGCGCTGGCTGCAGCACGTTGCTGAAATGGCCAGATCGCCATACCAACCATGTTTCCTCGCGATGTGAAACTGAAAGACAAACTATGTCAATCCTTTTGAGGCACCTTTGCCCTGCCAACACACATGTTGAAACCGACTGGGGAGGAGGCTGCATGATGTCGACGCGGCCGAGCGAAGTGCAATTGGCAGGAAAAGTCACCGCGGAACCATCCACGATGAACAGGGCCACATTTGGGCTGCTTGGTTGACGTCGCAGAGTCCAGAACCAATCGGCTGTAACGAAAGAGGTATCACAAAAGGGCCCCAAAGTGTGCGTCAACAGGCTCTTTTGTGTCTAGTTGACCAAAAGGACTGTGCTGGAATGAAGCAACAAAAGCAATTGCGCCAGCGCCGCGCGGTACTTACGACGCGCCTGGACGATGAACCCTCGTCTACCATCGCAGGGGGGCAAAATTCGTGGGCATCACGATGTTCTGAAACTCACTTGATGCCCTCCTATCAGACTGCGCCACGCTTTGCTGACGACAGCTCAAAGATTCCGCTCCTATCCCAAATCCTCAGGCACCATACATAATCACCCCGAGATATTTATGGCCGAACACGACACACGTGGCTGGCCAGATTTCTTCTCCTACGCCATGCTTGATTGCGTCGCCGACACAAAGGAAACCAACAAATTCAGGCAAGCCTACCGAGGGTGATCCATCAAACACAGAGCCTGGTGCTGCAACAGAGATGTCGCAAACCCGGTACGGTTCGGGCATGAAGAGTACGGCGGTGGTTCCTAGGTTCAAAGTTGTCGTGTCGCTTCGGCTTGATACTGGGTGAGCTTGATTTGATCGGCTCCATGACGGAGAGCGACGAGATAGCTGTACTGTTGCGGTGTCGACATGAAAAAATGTCACTGGTCAGCTGCCGTTAACTGAGGCATTCGATGTGCTCCGATTTTACAGTCAATATCGAAGGTCATGAGCCAGTAGGGCTCGACACTTTAACCAAGGTTGTTAGCCAGCAGATATGGTTGCAAATCCATCAGGTCGAGCCAAAAGCACTTGAATTGGAATTCTCATTCAATACGGGGGCGCGTGTCCGATATCAGCACCAGCCCATACTGCCCACAGAGTCATGGGTGCCAAGAACGATAAGAATATCAAGGTCAAGCAATAAAGCGCCTCATACGCCAGTCATGACTTGCTGCACTCTGGGGTACACATGCACCAGCCGTTCCCAAAACTCCGGATGGTCGGTCATGGCGACTTGTGGATCCCAAGCCATCGCGACGAAGATGGTGTCGATCCCTGAACCGATGGGGGTGGTGAACGTCTGACAGATCTGCAGTCCGATCAAGAAGGCAAACGCCATGATGACAGGTGTGAAGGTTCTGCTGTCGTTGTAGGCAGGGTGGGTGTACTCCAAATACAGGTACGCCAGGAGGGCAGAGAGGTAGGCGACGAAGATCGATCCCATCGTCAAGACAGGACCCACGAGACAGTCGTTCACCAAAGCATCTATTCCTCGGTCCTTCATCATGGTCCAAGTATCTTTGGCCGCGGGGATATATGCCTTCCCGTAGAGAGCGATGTGCGAGAAGGCGTATCTGTTGATGAATTGAACAAGCCAATCCAAAATCCCAATAAAACAGCCAAGGATGCAGAACATGATCGTGCCGATGATGTTGCCTTCGGAAGCTTCCTGCTGTTGAGCGATGCTGCAGGCTTGCCGAAGCATGTTGATAAGAGCAACAATCAAGCTGCCGAAAGAGATGGAGCCGAACGAGTAAGTCGTGGCTCGCCTGAGGGCTCCAGCTGTGGCCCCTCGAGGGATGCCGCCTGGTTTGCCCGCGCAAAAGTACCAGGAACCATACACCCCTGCGACAGTCGTGTGGATTGTGTTCTTCAACCATTCCGAGATCCAGTACCCTGCAAATGTGACGAAGACCACCAAGCCGATGACTTTGCCACTTGAGCAACCTGCGTCAGAGCACGATGGATTGCTGGCGCTGCCGGAACTGCTAGGCATGTACGAGGTGTAGATGGCGACCAGTGTCGCAGAGAACCAGGCAGCAAATGCCACACTAGCAAGTCCTCCGATGAAGCTGACCCAGAACACGTGCACTCTTTTCATTTTTGCAATATCCATGGCCTGTTGCAGCATGACCACGGCGAAGGGAATTCTTGGGATCCAGCTGATGAAACAAATCACGGCAAAGACCGCGAAGATTGCGAAGACGATACCGGCCCCCCACAAACGCCGATACAGGTAGTAGACAGCAGTCCCGATCGCCAAGGCGCAGTTTAGGATGCCAGTGAGCCATACGAACTGTTTGGTGAAGGCCCGAGCGGCAAGGAAATAGGCCCACGAGAAGACAAACCCGACACACAGGATGAATGCGAAGAGAACGATCGTATTGGTGTTCAACGAGAAATCATTGTTGCCTCCATAGATTCCTCCGCCATTGAACGTGTGATACTTGGAATATCGGTAGAGGGTCAGGCCAGAAACGGCGACGAAGCCGCAGAAGGTTGCGATCAGCTGTGCCTCGTCAGCGCCCAGGACATCTAGAAAGCTTCAAGTGCTCGTATACTCACCAGCAACCCTGCCCACAGATCATTGAATTTGGGCT
Source organism: Phialophora chinensis (assembly GCA_016109575.1). NCBI lineage: Eukaryota > Fungi > Ascomycota > Eurotiomycetes > Chaetothyriales > Herpotrichiellaceae > Phialophora > Phialophora chinensis. Next base: position 187,513 of record JADWPU010000020.1, on the reverse strand, counting down.
TTGGAATTTTGAAGGTCTCCTGGAAGCTCTGCTTGTCGTCTTGAGGTGGAACGAAATTCTGGCCGTAGGTAGGGGGCTGCACGTTGTACTTGGCCTCTTGGGTTTGGTAAGGCTGCTGGGGCGGTGCGTAAGGCTGTCCATAGCCCTGTGGAGGCCCACTGGGAGGAGGATATTGTTGATAACCCGACTGCTGAAATTGAGCTCCATCCATATTCTGATTGTAGTAATCCGCTGCTTGACCTTGGTGCGCCATGGCCATGACTGCGACGCGCTTCGACGGTAGTGGACGGTGCAGAGGGAGTAAACAAATGGCCGCGTCCTCTGTCAGCGCAGGCGTGGAAGAGAAGCGCAGCTGTAAAACATGCAGTGGAAGAGAGCAAGAGAAAATGAATTGGACCGCAGGAACCCGGAGCGAAACTCCAATCGCAGATATGGAGGGTGATGTCGACGGCTCGAGAGCAAGCAATTTGTGAATTTGTATTTCGCGGGCAGGTTCAGCTTGCCTGCGTCTGCACACACGTCAAAGCGGCAACACGCGCTCTGATCATTGGGCGCCCAGCTGGGCTCCCCACCCGGTAGACCAGGGAGGCAGGCTCGCTAACGAAGCCCGTGGCTTTCGCTTCCTGCGCCCATCCAGTTAGCGGGCACCACGAAGCTCCAGTCAGACAGCCACACAGCGCACCCACAGGTTCTTTCGCACTCCATTCACCTGTTCATCCACGCATCTCTTCAGTTTGAGACTTTGCTCATTGTGTCAGACTGTTGTCATCACCGCTTCCCTTGCGTGTCGTCATGACCTCGAATGCCTCCTCCCTTTGACGAGACACCTTTGATCTTGGGGGCATGTGCTCCTTCGCGTGAGATGCTGCTGGCATATGACTGCAGCTCCACAGCTTTCGCATAGCAACATCTGGACTTCGGCCATCCTCTCCGAACTTGTCTTGTCCGCGTGTCTCCGGCAACACCGCTAGGATGGGGACATCGCGCACAGCGGAGCGCCTCGCGGTCGCCTTTCTAGCGGTCTGTTGTCTGCCAATATCGACATTTATGCTATGTCTCAATTATCTGTACCTTTCGCTTTTGCGACGCAATCCCGTCCACAAACACCTCCGGAATGTGGCCGGCTTTAAGCCAAAGACGCTTCTTATCACAGGAGTCAACACCCCCCATGGACTAAAATTGGCAAGAGCTTTTCATTATACCGGCCACAGAGTTGTGGGCGCGGATTACGAGCCTGGCATGCTCCCCGTGCATGTTCGGTTTTCCAATGCGTTGAGCCGTTTCCACAGATTGCCATGTGAGACTGCGGGGTTCCAAGAGGACAGATACGTCGCCAGTGTCGTGCACATTATTGAGTGTGAAAATGCCGACCTCTGGATCAACTGCTCAGACAGCACAACCCGCGGCATAGAGGCACAAGCCAGAGATGCGGTCGAACAACATACCAAGTGCCAATGCTTCGCTCTGCGGCCGAAGAGCATGCCGTACTTTGCCAGCCGAGAGGCATTTCTCAAGTATTTGGCGAGTCAAGGGCTGCCTGTTCCCGAGTCATATCAAGTCACTTCACGAGCTGAGATACACAGCGTGCTAAGTAAGGCACGAGGAAGCCGCAGATATCTCCTCGAGAGTCTGGACCAAAAAGAGATCCATGCCAATACAGCCAGAACGTTACTTCCAAGCAGGACCATCAGTCAGACATATGACGCCGTCTCACGTATAACCATCGCCAACACTACGCCTTGGAAACTGGAGCAGGACATCAACGGATTGGAAAGCTACTCCACATTTGCGATTGTCGTTAGGGGCTCGGTGAAGGCCTTCGTGGCCAGCCGGTCGCCACGACCTGGCTGCTACAGAGCGTTAAATTCGAAGTCCGCTCTGCATCGTTCCATGTTGCGCTTTGTCCAAACGTTCGCATGTAAACAAGGCACAGAGTTCACCACTCATCTCGGCATCGACTTTTGTGTCGATGAGCAAGCTACCGAATTTGGAGTTTATCAATCCATTCTGCCTATCCAAGTCTCCGTCAACGCCAACGCCGCTATGCAGCTGTTTCATGGAATGGGCGGTTCAATCTCATTGACTAGAGCCTATCTGTCGCTCTTCACTCCCGAGGAGGACAGCGTCAATGGAAAGATGCCGAGGCCTGCGCCAGCTATGATACAACAGGTACCGCTTCCAGAGGATGTGGCCTTTCCCGATACGAGGATGTCTGGAATCTATGAATTCGGTCAGGATCTGCTCCACTTGTGCTTCGAGCCGTTGCGTGACTTCGTGTTGTTCAAGAGCAGCTTGATGGAGTTTGTGAGAGAGGTATTTGAATTCCTCAGTCACTTGATGCTCTGGCAAGATAACACGTACGACTTTCAAGACCCATTGCCCTTTTGGGTCTCTTATCAACTCTATGTTCCACTGCGGCTTATCAAAAGTGCTCTATTTCCAGAAAGCAGCCAGCCCAGTTGATGTTTGAAGGTGCATGGTAACAGCAATATGGCATCGACCAACTTCCGCGTCTTCGAAAACGGGGGCCGTGCCGTGGCCGGATGAGAGAGGCCTGCACCCTTGGAAGTGCCGTCGTCGAACTCGGGTTTCAACTTCTGCATCCAATGAGTGGGTTGACGGGTGCAACTGCTCAATTGGCCGGAGCGACCGATGATACACGTTCAGCTTCGCGTAGCCCAGCACTGTCCGATGCTGCAGTGAGCGAAGGGGTAAGCAGGAAGGTTTGGCTGAAAGCTGCAGCGGGCTCAAAACTGCCACGGAGCATGACTAGATGTCAGCTGGGGCGAGTTAACTGCCTGCGACGATGACTGTCGCCTTGCTTCGCTCACCATCATCTCGATGTTGTCAGAGGAAGGGACCAATACTCAAGATTGTTGGAGCGGATTGTAAATCATGTGGCGGCAGGCTGAAGGAGGGCACTTTCACGTCAAATCCTCTATGACGCTGGAAAGAGTCGGACCGCTCCAAGCAAGCTTGCGTACACAGGGAAATTCTAGCCACGCAAGGTACTCTTACACGTGGTACGGATGCTCTTGGGATTCTGAAAACGAAGAGAAGTTTGACCCAAACCACTTCGGAACGGCCGAGCTGGAATAGGGATGGGGAGCAGTCGTCCCCTCTCACATGAAGGCAAGCGTGGGGAAACTCATCCACCGCTTTCTTCTTCAGGGTTTGAGCTGCAGACTAGAGAAGCCTCTCGGCTAGGGAGGGTTCTGACTGGTGGTCATTGGCTCCTTGTGGTTCGACCGTCACAGCCTGTGCGATGCTTCAGGCGGGTTGAACTTGAGTACGGAGTACCTAGCAGCCGATGCATCTGCAACTGCACCTCTTCTCGCTTGGCACGAAGATGTGAGGGTAGAAGGGCGCGAACGGAGCGTTCGAAGCTTGTACGAGCACCCAGGACTTCATCGTTTCACAGGGTCACAGTGGCGCCGACCCAGTCGGGGAACAAACTCTCCGATGCGATGCAGGAACAATAGTCGTTGAGCGACAGAGGCGTCCACCCGGCCCTTGCTTTCTCGAGCTGAATTCGACGACCTGTCAAATGCAGATGCTCGAATGGGGCTTCGCGGTCTCTGAGGTTGGCGCTTGCGTCCTATCCGTCTTGTCAAATTGTCTACACCGCCAGTGGCATAACATACAACACAGACCAAACTGCACGCTGGCCGTTCGGGGTCCTCGTCTCCGTAGTGAAAATGACGACAAGCGAAATCCATCTCGCATTGTGCATACGCCCTTTACTAAAAACAGCAAACTCGAAGCAGATCTTACGAGCCAAGGTGCCAGAAAGGGCTACTGTTCGAGGACTTGACTCAAAAGTCATCGAGTCCAAGTCTAACCCCGGGTACGGAATTTCGGGAACCCCAGAAAAAACCTCTCTGGGGGCCAGCCAGCCCGCGTGTCCACCGCCCGCCTGGGAAGGAGGTTGCCGAGAGGCCCGAGTCGGTTAAAAGCCTAAGACGCACTTGACCCCTAAAGAGGAGGCCAACTAAAAGCTTAAGAGGCGCTTGACCCCTAAAGAGGAGGGCACGAAGGCCAAGGAGCCCGTTAGGTAAGACCAACGAGTTATTGCACGCGGGGTACTCCTGCCTGGGGCTGCCCGGGGTCGATGGTGCAATCTTCACCGGGGCGCGCCCCAACGCCGAGAGGTTGTCATGAAGCCCGAGAAGTGGCCTGTGCGCAATCGCCTGCTTCAAGTCCATGGAGTCTAGGCTTACGCCTCACACGTCTGTGGTTCCTGGGTGAATCCAGCACCCTGCAACAACTTTGAGGGTGGTAGACTCACAAGTCGGATCTTGGAGACACGAATAAACTAGCACACAGTAGTGTTTCTGGGTCTCAGCCAAAGCGTGTGGCCGGTGCGCCAAACGGGCTGGCCGGCTGTCAAGAATGTCAAATGATCAAGCGAGACTGAGACAGGTGTGCCCCCCCTTTCTGCAAGGGAGGAGGGAGCGAAAACAAACAATGCATGTGGGAAGATTTCACTGGACTGACAACCCGGCTCGCTCCAGCTGCTCCGTACTCGTACAGTGTCCTCAGAAATTGCTTTTCCAACCCTGCTACTAGAAATGCGAGGCTGGTGAACGGCTTGAAGGATCCGAGCATGCAACAACGACGCGCGAAACTTCGGGGCACTTCCGAGGAGTCCCTGTCTCCTTTGATGATCGATCGATCGAGTACTCGGTAGATGTAGCGCTACTCCTGAGGATCCACTGCCCAAAGGGGATGTTGTAGAGGGAAGTCACTCACATGCCTGATCCGGCTGCAGAATACACTGGGAGAGTTTACATACTCATGAGGCATCGATCCCTGTTAGATCGAGGACCAAAGTCAATAGTTGTGACAACGTATCACGGGTTTCAGGACTGGAACTAGCGGAAATGTCACTTGAGGAACATATTTCCAGGCAGGTGGAAGTGACTTGCAAGCAATTATTTACTTGCCGTGAAGAAAGAATGGCAGGGGTGGAGTGGAAACCTGTGAGCACAGACGGACACACGCCATCCTTCTCTGCTTGATGGATGATTCTAGATTGTCGACTGTCGCATGGTTGACAAGGCTTGACAGATTTGACAGACGCGAGGGCCGTGTGGCCGTGAAGAGTACGAGTACGAGGTACTCGGACCAGTCAAGTCACTTCGGAGCTACGATTCAGGAATCTGCAGAGATGGCACTTCGGGAGAGTGCTCATGGACGAGTGTGAGTGCGAGTGCGTATCATATTTATCTCCAATTAACTTAAACCTTTTGCGTTTCACGCTCTCGCGTTTTGGACGTTGTGGGTGACAGCGACATGTAGTCAGTATGTAGTCAGTGCTCAGTAACAGTATGCGTCACGTACTGGTACTGGTACTGGGACTGTCGCGATTGTACTCGTAAATGATCGTCTTCTTCCAGTCCAGGAGGACTAGTAAGGATTATAAGCTCCTTTTTCATCTTCATCTTCATGGCCCGGGGGCCCTTGTCGGTGTGTGCTGTGTAGATCCAGATCTGCATTCAGGTTGAGATTCAGATGTAGACAAAAGTGGATCATCAGATGGGATTAAGAGGGGACGCGGTGGATGGGATCGGATCAGATCGCTGCGCAAAGTATCCACGGTACTCGCACGGTGTCCTAGGATCATCAATCAACCCAATCTCGTCAAGCCTCACTTCTACGAGCACTCGTACTGTGTACCCGCCGGCAAGGCCAACGTCCCGCGTCATGACCTTGGAGAGGGACGTGAAGCAAGGAGGCGAGTTGTGATATGTAGTGTGTGGTGGGTACTCTCCACTAGATCACCGCATCACCGCTTCACCGCAATCACGTCACGAAGAGAAATCAGTACTGTGTAGAGCAAGGCGGCCGGGGCGTGGCGTGGCGTTGCGCGGCTGGCTAGATGGGACTCGTACCGTGTCCTTGTCCTCGTCCTCGTCTTCGATCTTCTGTGACGAGGTAGGGGTACTCCGTACAGAGCACTCGGTATAAACTCGGGAGATCGATCTCCGACGAGAGAGATGTGTGTGTATGTGTGTGTGAGAGAGAGAGGTGCAAGGCACGGAATATTAGCCTCGTCACATCACATTGGAGCGACGGCCGGGCGGGGCGGAGAAAGTCTCCGGAAGGAGTAATGTGAGGTTGGAGGTAAGAGTAAGACCAAGTTGACAGCAGGGTGGGGTGGCGACCGTGCAGATGTCGAACTTAGATTGTACATAGCACCTACTCATACGTACAGCGTAAGCACAGATAAGGAAAACACTAGATCTGGGAAGTTGGCACGTAGGGTGAGAGGGCAGGGAAAAGCCAAAGATACTGTACTGGGAACGCTGGATGTGGTTGTGTTGTGTGGGAACAGGTTGATTCCTCTCGGAACCCTTGCCTGTCCCCGATGAATTGATTCTCGATTCGTTCTGTTCTGTTCTGCTCTGCTCTTCTGAAGCCCTCTCTTGGGACCATATGATGGATACTCCGTACTCTGGATACTGCTATGTGAACATAGGGAATAAAATGAGGAGAGTGCTGTGCTGTGCTGTGCTCCTGGGTAAACCCGTTCGTCTCCCCCGCCCAGTCAATGTAGGTAGTAACAAGGAGAAGTGGAAGTCAAGGTGGTGTGGTTCCATCGCCCGCCCCTCATGTCACCTGCCTGTATCCAAAGGCAACCCAAACACCAGAACTTTGAACCATGCCAATCGATGATGGTAACAGCTCGGTATCGCAACAAGAGTCGAGTCCATAAGCTCCCAATTCCCAACAGCCCAAAGACACCATCGGTCAGCGCCCAACCTGTTCTAAACGCTTGACTTGATGCATGACAGCATTCAACACCAGCAACAACAACAAAATCCATCGTGCAGACAGGCAGGCATGCTTAGCACTTTCTCGTGAAACTCTCATCCATAGAACATGATTGTAACCTCGCCATTTTCACCAAATCGTTTCCATTCTTGTATGAATGCAACGCACCGCCAATGTGGAAAGGCAATGAACTTTTTTTGAGACCTGCGCCGGAAATGCATAGAACAAGACAAGATTAAAAAGACTGTAATCAAACTTGGCTCCCTCCAATAAGCAGCAGGCATGGATGATACACCCCATTCGTCAACCTCGTGTTTTCGTCAATATTCGTAGTGTGCTGTGATCAGGTATGGCTCACGCTCCCCGATAGGATGTCTTCATGTCCTCATTGCTCTGCATCGAGACTCTTCTCTTCAGCGTCCTCGTCTGGTCGAATGATCCCACGTAGTTCTTGAGATCGTTCTGGGCTTGTTCAGACAGCTTGGGACTGACAGGCCGCGAGGACACGGTCGAGAGCGAATTCGACGATACAGTTCGGTGTATAGAGAAGTCATAGGCTGGTGCGAGGAAGAAACTCGTGGTGGTGTTCATCGAGGGTCGGTGCTGGGAAGAGAAGAAGCTAGTGATGCTGGTGTCACAGGGAGAAGTGGATGGTGTCGAGGATGCCAGGGTGTATTGATCCAATTGTGTGAGACGGCATGCTGAGGAACAGAAGTTTGTGCCGTTGGTTTGACGATCGCAGGACAAGCAGAAGTCGCCGAGAAGGAAATCCATGTCTTCTGTCGTACGACGGTCGCAGGAGATGGTAGGTTGAGGCGGCTCGGAGCAGCGGGCGAGTCGTGGCGATTTATATATCCCCCGGCAAGGGAGGGTGTTGCAAGGCCACAGGCTGACTTGAGCAGTGGGTGTAGCCGTGTGGCAGTGGTGGGTGTCAACAGATGGTCACGCAGGCAGACCTGTATCTCATTCTCAGACACGGCTGACGTTTGATGTATATTTGAAAAGGTTTGGCTCGACTATGATCGATGCTAGGCCTGGAATGTCCGAGCAGGGCGCCACTGATGATTCATAGACGTCTCGGTCCAAGGAGGGTGTGTGCGTGCGTGTGTGTGAAGGGAAGGCTGTCTGGTGATGGGAGGAACGAATGTTTATCAGAAATGCAACGAGTGTTGGAAGCGTGGAGGTGGACCGCAGTTGGACAGAAAGAGGGCACTTGATGGGCCGGGAGGGTGCCTGAAGAGGAATAACGCTGGTGTTTGAGGGCTGCAGTAGCCTGGAAAGAAAAAAGAGGGGAAAAGCCATCAGCGCAGCTAACCAGGCTTTGAGTCAACTGGGGGTCCACACCCAGGAAGCTGCAGGCTTCAGGCTTTGGCTTCAGGCGCTGCGCTTTGGCCGCTGCGGCCTTTTTCATGCTCGTCTTCGACGCCGTGGTGTTCACACCACCAGCACTGCACAAAATTTCAATCCCGTCCAGATCCTCACTCCACTAGTATACGAGTATCATCTCTTACCCACCGCGGCCTGAGGCCTATTCCTCTTCCCTTCCTTCTCCCCAGGACCCTCGTACCGCACCCCATCACGAGTGGACATGGCGCGAGTCGAGCGCCAACATCTGGCCTGCTCTCACTGGAATCTGCAGCTAAGACGAATTCATGGTCGCCATGGACCAGGGGCCCTGTCTCCCGCGCAATCAAGGCACCACCCAATGGGCTTGCAGTGGCCAGCCGACTCCTGCTACCTCAAGTTGAGAAAAGGCTTAGACCAGCAACCGCGTAGTCCCATCCTCGCTTGTCGAGGTATTCACTCTTGCCAAGAGTGCTCATACACTTTCTCCGACTCCGCAGGACACACAGCACGGGATATCGTACGCTTTGATGCCGGCCAGGAATCACCAGACGCCTCCTGTACACCCACCCGACCGCAAATTCTGTACGTCGCCGTCTGCAACGCTCGGTCTGAACGAGCAGACTGCTCATCAGGCCTTGCTCAGCCCTAGCGGTATCCTCCGCCCTTACAGCCGCTGACACACATCTTATGGGCGAGTACCCGTCCATGGTCATGCTCTGTGATCCGAGCGTGAGATCGGCTCGTTTCTTTCCACCACTTCGACGGTACGACCCAAATCACCCGGATTGCATTCTACGTATGTCCCCAAGAATATGCCCGCGCTCATCCCGTTTTGTCGCTCTCCAGAGTGTTAGTGCCGCAGCTGGAGGCCGGCCAAGGGACGGACCTCGTCCTGGGGTAGGACTGATTGGTCCACCGTCATGCAATCCTCCCACGCCATTAAATTTGCGTTCCAGAGCTTGTAGGACAAGTCCATGTCCTCGGCCAATTCTTGGTCGAGGGCGTGGGATGTCATTCTATTGTAAGTGGTTCTTGCCTGAAGGCCTGCAGGGCAACACTCATACCACTCCAGACGTGCACGGTATGTATCAGATTTTTTAACTGCCTTCTCAGCACGGATCAACAACGTGATACCCACATGGCGATGCACGAGCTGAATTCCTCCAGGGTCCTCACAAAGGTTTCGAAAATCTGAAACGGTTTTCTGGTGTTTCTGGAATGCTGACAGCCATCCAGAAATGTTGGTTCTTCTTGCCTGGTTCTTCAGGCTTCAGCAGACCACGACGTCAGCCCGCAAATTCCACACAAAGGCTTACCCGTAGCAGCCGAGCCCACAAATCTCTCGACTCGTGGAAGGATCCGGCTAGCTCTCGGTCTGATGCAGTAGCTTCATGTTCCTTGCGGATTCCAGTCAGTGTGGGGTTGCGTTCGAAGCGCTGTTCTGCGCTATGACCTTGCGACATCTCTAGTGGCTGTTCTGTGCGACTCGGGCATCGAGGAGAGCCAGATGTTTCAATGACTCGTCGATGCCTCCCTGCCCGACGACATGGATTGCTACTCCGTACAGAGCCAGCAAAGGCTGCCTTTTCCGAGACACACAGTGCCAGAGGAGACTTCTCCAAGCACCCGACCAATGTCTCGCACAATATTGTTGACTTGTTCTCCTCCCCTATTCAGTGGCATGCCCACTAACACCACTCAAGGTTCAAAGACAATGGCAGGAATCACGCGCCCGATCTAGCTCGTGCCGATAATGGCCTTTCACTCGAGAATTGACAGGTCAGATGCGCTAATTTCCCCCCGACCCCGCGTTGTCAACGGCTGCCCGCAGTGGCAACAGCGACATCGTTTCATGTGGTTTCGAGCGCTTCACCTGCTTCGTGCAACACCAGCTTCATCTTACCCCACACCAATTCGTCTGGCGCTAAACCTTCGCCTCCCTTTCTCTGTGGCTGAAAGCGTTTAGGGGTTCCCTCCACCTATCAGTCCAGCGACGGGTAGGATGGCGCATTGGGCAGAACCTCCGCGTCGAGAGGACTAAGACTCGTGTCAATGTCCTTGTATCGTCGCCCAGATCTGCAGACGAGATTGACATATCACTGTCTATCAAGCTCGATATCACTTGGTCCTCTTATAGGTGCCGTCGAACCGAGCGTGAGCGACAGCGATCACCCGTTGGTTGCGCCGATCATTTGACATGGTTCGTGCTGTCCTCGAACTCGGACGGCCAGCTGCATTTACACCAGACCGACCAGCATTGTCCCTGGATGTCTAGGTCTCCTCCCTCCAAGTCCATGCCGAACCATCCGGCATGTTCTTGGCTCGCCATCTGTGTCTGAAATCGATTTATGGTCCATGATGATTGATGGTGCCGACCCCACGGCATTCAAACGACGGCATGATCTGCTGCTTGGCGGCCACCCACCGCCCAAGCCCATTGAGACTACCCCGTAGCCTCGCCGCCTTGAAGAAATCCGGGCTCTGAGAGCTCCTGGCTAAGACGTTGTCCCCTTCGACCTTGCAAGACTTGCGCCAGAATTTTGCGAGAGTTGTGCTCCAGGCGAGGGTCTCTCACTGGCTCAGCCTGAAGGTTGAATTGGGCTAACGCCACAATAGGAAGATCAGCAGCGCCTAACCACGCCTAAGGAAATTGCGACATGCAATGCGAACAAAATGTCCGCGATGCCGGAGAAAGATGTCATCCGACGCAAGTTCGAACATGGTAAAGATCCTTGACCGGCATTTTGGGAGCCAGCCTCCTGGCATGTTGCTTTGATAGAGTGCAAAAGCTGCGAAACTTACGACACCAGCCACATGCAGGGCCCGGATCGTCCGTGTCCATCCTAGACCGGGAAATGGAGTGTGGGAATGTGGCGAGTGCGACGGAGGATCCCCCGGAGAAATGTGAAGGCCCGGCCGTGCTGTGGGGGCCGTCTCCCTCCGAGCCTGGCCGCATGCTTGTGTATGCCTAGCGCTGACCTGTATCTCCTCTCTCCAGCCTTATGCGTCGACTAAGCTCTCACCCTTATCTGCCACTGACGTGATACAGACGTCTCCTGAGGCAAGAATCCCGCCAAGCTGCTTTGGACTTTTGTTCGCGAGGACGGGCAAGAAGGGGTAGCCACCGACGACCGAAATGGAAGAGTCGCGACAGCCTTCCCTACCCAGATGGAAGCTGAGCGGTCTTCCCCCGTTCACGGTGTGTTCCCTTACATAACAGTGCGTGAAGGTGTGCATCACATTTCCCAGATTGGCAACGAGTTCATTCCACATCTAAGATGGGTGGAATAAATGCACGCCTCTGTCAGATGTCCAGGGCTCTGATCGAATAAGGTTTCCCTAAAGCTCTACCCTGCCTCAAGCCTTGAGTTGTGACAAGGGCACACGGGCTAGTAGATGCTTCACATCCAGGAAATACGCTCCGGCTGATGCTGATATGCGAAGAATTTGTGACAGATGTGAACTAGAAGCGAGCCGTGTCTGGCCGAGCCCCGATGCGTTGCGCGTTCGGAATTCCATGGTGCGGTCGACATGGCTCGAGCTTGCAATCGACTTTGTCCGTATCAAAGAATATCATGTGGACTCTGCACAGTGCTCTACAGGAGATGTGTGGCACGTTCTCGGGTTACAAACACGCTGCCCGGGTGAGGACGCTACTACCTGTTCCCAACACTGCAAGCGTCGTTGATGCTGACCACAAACAGCTCTAAATTTGAGTCCCACCTCCTCGGCGAGATTGAAGCTGTGCGCTCTCATATCATCTCCGCCCTTCCGCACAAGGTCTGCGTTGACATACTCCGTACACTACACCCTTTCAAAAGATTTGACGGTTGATGGTTTCGCTAGCACCAACTTCAGCCTCAGATGACGACGCGCAAAGATAGCGGTCCCACCAAGTTCTGACTGCCAGACTCGAACGGTACTTCGGCACCATGGACAGAGCGATGATAATCACGTCGCGCCTCAAGGCGTGGGGGACGAGGCTGCATTGTCCAGGTCTAGAACGTCAGCTCGTGCTGGTCACGAGTTCTTCCTACCCGGATCCTCACCTCCTTACATCAACCTCGGCGACCAGTTTAGCTACTGTTCCGGATGTACGAACACATGTTTGAGCGATCGAAAACGGATGGCGACATTGACCTCGCATTCTTAGCCTCATTGGATCACGAGGAACAGCGGCTCGTCAGCGCTCAGGTGGCTGGCCATGTGCCTCGTCCCTTCCCACCACGGGCCCCCTTACAGTCCTTTCACCGCCTCTTCGACTTCGCGGCAGTGCCTCGTGTTCCCAAAAGATGCACGGCCGCACGAATACGACGATTTGGCTCACAAGATGTTGCGGGACCATGGCCAGGCTCATGAAACCTAGCCGAGGATACGAGAGCCAGTCTTGATGAAATCGAGCCGAAAATACTCGTACTCCTGCGGCCAATCATGAAATTTACTCTATAGGTTCAATCGAGTAAGACCACCGGGAACCTCATAAGCCGGCACAGGTTGATGAGCAGGCCTTCTCGTAGCCTGAATCAAACGATCTGACGACGGCGCTCTAACAGCGTCATGCTCACACCGAGAAGACCAGACGTGAAGTGACGAAGCGAAGCCTACCACTCCTGTTCATGGTCCGGAGCATTGCGACGTGTTTGATAATCTTTACAGTACGTGCCGTCGTGGAAACCTGACACTCACACAGCACCTAGAAGGTGACGGATCGTCTAAACAAAGGTTGTACTACCAGATCCATACGTGTGTCTTCTAGGATAGGTCGAACTATTACCATCCTCTCAAGAGACCCATCAGATGCTCTCCTCGACTTGACCACCCTTCACCATGTAAGTAAATCGATCGGTCTATGTTACCCCACGCCGTCCCGAGTCTCCCACAACAGCTACACGAGTCGATTCCATGGCCACCTCCTCGTCGCGACAGCCCGAACCTTTCCTTCCCACGCCTATTCCGCTACCCATGAGTGCCATGTCATGTCATGTCACGAGCATACAGTCTATCGCATCTTTCACGAGCTACATGCGCTGTGAACCGTGACCCTTAAGCCGTGACACACTGGAGGGCATATATCTTTCTCTCTCCTTCGGCACAGTGACAATCCAGGCGAGCACGGTATCCAACCCAACCCTACGCATTAGCAACTTATTTACCTCATCGTCCAGGAACGCCCAGCTGCAGCTGCCTATTGGAATGTAGCGGCGCTGCTAATACTAGGACACATTCCGCTCGATCGCATACGGACCGGCATTCTTCTACCATGGCACGACTACGATGGTGGGTGCGCTATGGTATGATACGGTATGATATGCTTTTTCCCAGGCCCCGCCGGGCCCATACCTTACGTGGCCGTCCCTGTCGCCGTCACTGTCGCCGGGGAGTTCGGTGGCGTCTTCTCCCCTCCTCTACTTAGCCTCCTCATCCGACGAGCGTCTACATACATACATACCAGCTAGAGGGCTCATACGTGGTCTCACCCGACCCACGACGGGAGATATACTGTAATTAGTCGCTGGATAAGCTCTCTTGCTAGGCACTCAGGAGGAAACAGCGGGACCGCAAAACGCTACCTTGGTGAATAAGTACATACATGGATACAATGTTGGCAAGCACGACCTGGCAGGCATGTACGTCCGTCCGTACACCGTACCGTTGCAAGTCTGATAGAATGGAGCTGGCTTAAGAGCTGGATTCAGTGCACGTCCTCTCCTGAAATTTGAATCACAATCGGATTCAGATTCGGATTCGGATTCGGAACCGTTCGACTGGAATCCCCATCCTCGCATGCCATTGGAAAAGTAACGTCGCTACACACGCAGCACGCAGCAGCAATACATAACCCTTCATGAGTCTAGAAAAGTACTGTAAGTATCGTGTCTGTTCCATCTCCTTCCCCCATATCCCTGATGTCCTGCGATTACTCGGATGAGCTGATGACTCAAACTGACGGACAAGAATAAGACTTAGACCTAGAGTAGGACCAGGACCAGGACCAGGACCAGCGCAGAGACAGAGACAGAGACGGAGACGGAGACAATTATCCCTGGTCTTGCGACCGCTCATCCGCTCTGGAACGTAAAGGGCTTCGACAGGGATGGATATATTACATGGCTGGGTGGACAATGTCCTCCAACGAGAGCGAAATTCCAGCGCGAGTTGCGGCTCCACGACCCCATGCACAGCGGTAGTCTCGATGGAGAGTGAGAGTGAGTGAGTGAGCAGTAGGACAGGTGCATACCGCGGCGGAGGTCCTATCTCTCGTGGTGTTTTCGTGGTTGTTCGCAGTTGCTGTCCCTTGGGCTCTGAGTGTTGAGTGTTGAGTGCTGATTCCTAAGACTGAATCTCAAGTCGTCATTCTCGAGTCTTGAGTCTTGAGCCGTAGTCCTGAGTCTTGAGTCTTGGTCTTGAGTATTGAGTATTGAGTCTTAAGTCTTGATCTTTACGCTTCGGGACTCGTGACCGTACCTCGATGAAATTGCTATCGAGCACCAAGAAGGTTGATCATCTCGTCTTGCTTCGGCCACCCGTCTCAGACCCCCTAGCTACATAGACACTTCCTCACTCCTCATAACGGGTCCATAGACAGTTGAGCAGAGTGGGGGATGATCCGGGTCCTTCAGCTGAGGAGCGAGCATCTATCCCCCCTGAGACTTCTCCCCACTCCGGCGTCAGGATGCTTAGCAAGTTATGATGATCGATTCGAGCTTCCCGTGCGCCACAGTAGTTGATGTTGGTCGCGATTGATGAGACTCTCTTGCCCCGAGATACTCAGGCACCCACCTTTGGTCGAAGGCCGGGTAAAGGCGAGGCTGAGGTTCAATGGCAGAGGAGCGCCTTGTCCGACGAGGAAAACACCCGACCCCGACCGCCGCAATCTGGTCTTGAAAACACAAGTCGCAAGGTGCCAGGCGAAAGTGAAGAAAGGCTCAAAGCGCAAGGCTCAAGGCTCAAGCGACTAATAATCATTGTGGCTATCATTGTGGCTTCGAAGGGGGTGCTAGTTGCAAGATCATGAACGCCACCCACCTTTGCAACACTGCTTCCAGGTTAGCTAGTGTGATGGTACGATGACCAGGAATAGAACACTTCCAGTCCAAGGAAGCCTACTGCGTTCTGGACAACGCTAGGTGCGGGCTTGATGGAACAAGAATGGGAACTGGTCGTGCCTGTATGAGCCAACTTGGATGGTTACGTCGTTGAGACGGGGGAAAAGGTAACAGTCGCGAGCCGTGAGTGTTGGGGCACTTCAGAGTCGACCGCAAGAGTTGCCCCCCTGAAGTAATTAATGTCACCCTCTGAAACTTCAGACCCTTATTTCGTCTTTTCTCGACTCGGCGTCGACCATAGCATCGATGCCGAATTGCAGACGGCAGGCTGGCCTAGTAGGTATACTTGGATGGTGGTGAGCACCAGAATTTGGTCAGCTGCGGAATTGGGGCGTCGCACATTGAGAAGCTGAGGCTCGGCTCAAAATATTGGCTCTTGTATCCGTCACTTGAGCACGTAGAAGGCACCTCGACTGCTCGTCATCTCCAAGATCAGGTAAATATCCTGTTGGAGGTCTTCTTAGTTTGTCGGGAATTGCTTGGGTTTGCTGTACCGACCGTGCCCGAATGTAGATTGAGAGGACAAGACTCTCATAGATGAGCTCCGAGATTGAGACGAACGCGTGTTAAGAGTCCTCAACAACGTACCCCTAAATCTTCGCTCGACAACTGGTTGATTTGAGGGGAGAATATTCGAAAGGGACGCCGACCGGTGGCTGGTGTCCGGCCCAAACCCATATCAGTAGCTGAGCATCTTTGCAAGGCTGAGAAAGCCCTGTTCATATCAAGCGAGCTAACATCTTCCTTGTTCGCAAATGTCGCCTTCTCGTGGTGACTTGGGGCAGCATGACTCACCAGTCTGTTGCCTGCAGCTCAAAGCCTTAGCCACGACCGGTCACTGATTCGGCATCGTGATCGGAATCGTGCTCGGAATCGATTTGTCTCACTCACCGCGACTGGATATTGGGCAGGAAGGTCTGGAAGTACCGACTCGCCGTGCGAGCTAGTAGACGAAACAGCGTCCTTACCAATTAACACCATTCGTGGCGTCCGCAAAGGCTTTTAGTGATAGCATGGACTTTTCGCAATATATCTTTTAGCTTTGCAGTGTTGGCTTAGAATGCACCTAGAAATGCGAGCCAGGATCGAAGAATTGACTCGGCCAAAACATGCAACTGCCGACATTCCTGTAGGAAGTCATGCACAGCGCCTCGATAATGCCAAGTCAACCCATTGAGGCAGGGACTTTTGTATCTGGGTCCGCATCCTATCGAGCAGGTACTTTTCCAAGTAGGAGTGCCCCTGTCCCCAAGGTCCGCAGCGGGTAGGTCCCAGTCTGCCGTGTTGTGGGCGCTGCACTGCTGTTTCAAAGACAATCTGGGGTAAACGTGATGTCTGTCGCGACAGTGTAGGACAATGCATGGACGGATTATCAACCTCGTGGGGGCACTAGTATTGAACCATCAGTCGACAACCCCCTTGGGAACGCCATCTCGTCAATTGAGACCCCACACCGCGACTTTTGTGTCCCCTTAGTGTACTCGCACACAAAACCCGTATCTGCTCCGGTGTCTGGGCACAAGTGGGAACTATCTGTGGAGAAGTGGTTCCGGGTACTCGCACACAGCGCAAATGCAGAGACCTTTCGCAGACAGATTATTGCCCGAGGCGCCTGGAAACTGCGCAATGAGTCTAGACTCACCTATTGACACATATTCGCCCCCACAAGGCAGCTTACTTAGTGCGCAGGGCTTAGCAGACGGTAATTACCACAGTCGGGAGTAGGACTGAAGTGATGGAATGATGCAAAGAGCGAGGCTGTATCCGGTTCACCGCATCGTCGGTCGCAAGAGGCACGATTGCAATGTCCCAGCACAGAGTTGACGGTGAAGAATTGGAACTTGAGGTGCCATTGACCGGGGAGTGAATCTCTCCCTCGGATTGAACTGAGAGGCGTAACCGAGTCTTGGCGCCACCAGCACCGCCATAATGTCCAGTACGTCATCCTTCAATTGATTACTTCACGCTCACTTCTCGCTCAACTGCAAGGTACCGCCAGCTTTTTGCCGCCGCAGCCGCTCTGGGGTGCATACGAGTCCGTATCCCCCAAGAAGTGCTGTGTCCGTACTCGTATGCTGTTGCGCCTATTGGTGGAAAGAGACGGTTTTTGTACCACGCGACTTGAAAATAATGTTATCGTGGAGAACTTATCAAGTTCTCTGCCTGAGTACTCATTGTCTATCCATGCCCGTTCAACCGGCCTCCCAGTCGGGCGTATCAGAGCCGCCTATGGTACAGTTAGTATGCCATGACCCAGGCTCCAAATGCTAAAGATCTCGCTGTCACGGAAAATGTCGTCAATAAAAGGTCCACAAAATATCCATCAGAAACGTCACCAACGGTGCGTCTCATCTTAGTCATAACTCTTCCGTCGCGTCGCGTGACTGTGCACAATCCCATCATGACCAACATGACTGTGTCTGCTCCACTGGCCATCCTGGTCTCTGTCGTCCCGACTATGACTCCTCGACCTGTCGCTGCCGCTCTCGCCCTTGTGGTATTTTCTCTCCCATCGGTCCTGTTCCCGTTCCCTCTTGTCTTCGCGCCACTTTCGGTGCTTGCCGTAGTCTTTGCCACCGAGCCATCCAACCAGTGCGCCACCGACTGTACCCAGACCTGGGAAGATGAGATCGCCGATGATACCTCCTCCCGCAGCGCCGATGAAGCCGTCTGCGTTCGTTGACCGCGAGTTGTCTGAAACCCGACGGGGACGGTTCTTGTGTCTGTGCCGGTGGTTCTCAGGGTCTGAGGAGTAGCCCAGTCTCGACGGATCACCGTGCGAAGGTCGGTAACTAGGCCGGTGCTGGGACTGTGCGTAAGGTTGTTGCTGCTGATAAAGCCCTTGAGGCACGTAAGGGCCTGGAGGGTAGGGTGCCAAATGCTGCCCTGGGTTGGCTTGGTAGTTCGGCTGGTTGAGCGCGTAGGTGGGCTGACTTGAGAGAGAAGGTCGCTGTTGGCCGGGACCAGGTAGCTGCGGACCTTGAGCAAAATGTACTTTGCCTTCGTTACTGAGTGGTTGATAAGGAGGAGGCGGCGGAGGAGCAGCATGAGGAGCATATGGCGAGGGTGGTGCGTTGCCGCCAAACTGCGGGCTTGGATGGCCAGGTTGATAACCAGGAACAGGCTGCGATGAATTTGCTCTCTGTGGTTGAGGAGGAGGAGGGTACAGACCAGAACTCTGTTGGTCCAGAGGAGGCCTGGCGCCAGACGCGAAGTATTCTGTTGCTGCCATGGCGAAATCTTCCAGCTGTAGATACGACGCAGGTATAAGTGATAAGTCCAAGGGAACGAGTGATGGACTTATAGCCGGATGAACCACTTGCCCCGGATTGTAGATCCTGCAGAAGAGGCAGGACACTGTGAGATGCGAAGAATGCCTAGCAAGGCGAAATACTGGGTCGTGGAATATTCGAAGGGTGGAATCCAGGGTAGCGAGTCACAAGCCCTAGTCATGGGGCCAGTAGAGAAATGGATATGATACTCGTGAAGCCGGGGCAAGGCGGGGGTATCATCCGTTCAGATATTCCACTTGACAGCCTTTTGAAAACATACTGTGGTATTATTTGGCAGACCTGATTTGCGAAGGCTGCCACCCAGGTGGTGGCGCAAGCATGGGCGATGCCTTAAGAACTTTGTGACGCGAAAGGTCCCTCGTATTTATCATGGCCCTGATTATCCCGACCCTCCCAAGACGGCACGCCCGACTCCGGGGACGGTTCGCTCTTGGCCATGGCTATTGGAAGAATAGCGATCGGTCCCTTGTCTCTGCTCAAACCTAGCGCGCCCAGCTGCTCTCAAATTGCACAAGATCGAAGGCTTGGAGAACGCAATACTCGCAGCAAACGGTTGGGTTGGACATAGGCCTCCAATCAGTGACGTCACCTAGGGTCTACCAAGCAGCCCTGCCGACCATCAGCGCTTGAGGCTCTCATTGGCCCATCAGTCTCAAAGACGGTCCTGATGGTTCGTGGGAATGGATCCAGTCATTTGCGGGAGCTCTATGAGATGGGAATGCTACCGCCGTCCACCACGCGCAGTTGCGTTTCACTTTCACGAAGGTGGGACGAGAGCAACAAGACCACTCGACCCTTGTGTCATCACCAGGGAGTCGCTTGCGGCCGATTGTCGGCCCGGGGAAGACCAGGCAGATGTGTGAAGAACATTTTTGATAGATACATGTCGAGAAACTGAGGCAGTGGGAGAGGACCGTCCGCATTCGCATGTGCGTTGGCCATGTCGGCCCAAAAGGTTCGCTCTTCGAACACACGCTTTGTCCCTAGCGCCCATAAATGCCCACCAACTTTTCACAGGTATTGTTCAAGGTATCATAAAAGTACACTGGGCCTTGGTGGAGATATTGACAGGAGCAAAAGTCTCGTGCAGATACTAGGCGACAACCTCGCCTGCGTCCACCAGAATAGGCGTCCATGGCTTGGCTCCCGGCTCTTCGGTGTCACTTGGTAATCGGAACTCGGTTGGACTGTAGAGATACCAGCCCTTTAACGCAGCGACTGCGGCGCGAGTCCTCGCCTCGTCAAGGCTAGCTCCTGCGCCTTCTCCTAACAGGTCGCTGCCTGAGTAAATCCCAACAACAAACACAGGTGTCCTGCTTTTGCGCCCGGTCTCGCTTAGTATTTTGGCCACGGGTGCCTGGAAACCCTCTCTTCCGCAAAGTTTGCTCAAATCCCTGGTCGGAGTTTTGAATTGAAAAAGGCTTGACATGTCTAATTGCCGGGACATGAAGTGGTCGCTGTAAAACTTCTTCGCCGCCGCCCGACCAGCATGCAAATATACCGCTCCGATGACCGCCCTCACGAAATTCGTGCTTGCCCTTTGCAACGTGACGCCCTTTGACCTGAGGTCTTCTGGGTTGACCGGTCGCTCTATAGGTTCGCCGAATTGATCGTAGTGGACAGACTTTGCGCTCAAGCTTCGGGTCCATTGTGTCCGTGTGTCGCCGCTCTTGGTGGCTGCTTCGGAGTCGCCCTTCTCTAATCGCGTGTCTGGTGGCATTCTCTTGAATTGTAGTAACCCGGGATCGACCTCACCACCTGGTTCCGCTGCGGCTTCAACGCCCCATTCCCTTGCCATTTGCGTCAAGGTCGCTGGGCCATGGTATGCATACATTGCGGCGTAAACCACCGCAAGCGGTAATCTCGGATACTGACTGATGATATACTCGGATGTGTAGTAGCCCAACAAGTCATTGCCAAGCGTAGCAAATGGTTTGTTGTTGAATCGTATTGATGTGTCTGCGGACTCGTCTACTAGAGTTCTCGCCAAGGTCTCAAGAGGGAATCGTGATGGGAGCGAAAGCCGAGCATGGAGGGCTGCTAGTTTCGCAGAAGTTCTCGCCGCAGTGACCGGAGGTGAGGGTAGTTGCATGAGCTGTTCTTCTGGGAGATATGGTCCATCTGTCGTTTGCGCCACGAAGCCATCTTCGGCACCTGCAGGGGCAGCTGCCGTTGCTTGGAAGCGTCGTATACGGGAGAAGGGAGGAGGAAGGATGTCTGGTCTCGTCCGTGGTGAGAGTACACTACCGCTCCATCTCAGGAGCCTCAACCTCTTCATCGGACCTGCCACTGCTCCCTGAAGTAGTCGCGATAGCTCCGCAAGCTTTCAAGCTACAGTCCAGAGTCTAGCGGCAAGCAAAATCTGACGGAAGGGGGGGGTGCGAGTTCAGCCGGTTGATGGGACTTTTCTCTCCTGCGACACGAGACCATTCGGGCTGGACACGCGAAAGAAATTCATTGGAAACCACTACAGCCAATGAGAGCATGTCTTGGCACTTAAACCTAAATAGGAGGTGCCCTCCTGCGCCTCTTCAACTCCGAGGCCCTTCTCAACGCGAACTTTCCGTCAGGAATTCCAGTCCAGCATCGTTACGCCTGCTTTGGGCCTGGGGGGGTAAGTTGAGATCATCTGCACTGCAAACATGGCCTCACAAAGCTTGAGATCGCGTTATAACCTAATTCCCTAATCACTACACACGGTGAAGATGTTGTAGTTTCGGACTCGTTACCAGTTCATCGTGGCCATCCTTCTTACAGGGGCCACGGGCAAGACACCTTTGCGGGTCGCTCGCTTTCTTGCAGGATGCAAACATTACTTTCTTGCTGACCTCTCGCAGCGATGCCACTGCTGCACCACTCGGTATACCGGAGTCAGATTCGACTAGTTAGATTCTTCGACATTTGAAAAAATCCATTTGACGACAGTTTCCCCAAACTAGAGGCCATTATGGCTGTCTATTTGATACCCCTTGAGATGGCTGACTCCGCACCACCGATGAACGCGATTGTTGACATCGCTGTGCTGAGGTACAACGTTAAGCGGTTTGTACTCCTGGCAGGCAGCTCAATCGAGAAAGGTGGCCACCAGGTCGGCAAAATCTGGGTGCACTTTGTCGATGTAGGGGTGCAGTACTGCGTGATCCAGGCGATCTGGTTCACAGATAAGTTTTCAGTTCATGCCTCTTGGCTTGGGCTTCACTGCTTGCACGTTTAGTAAGGTCGACCAAAGATAGATTATCCGAACAAGGGCACCAACCCATGATTGAGTATGAAATCAAAATCTACGCGGCTTGCAGAGACGGCAGAGCTCCCTTAATCAGTTTGATAGACATCGCCGCTGTGGCATCCCAAGTGCTGACCGACCTAATTCCGCAACAATGCAATTATCGAGCCATGGGACATGAGCTCTCGACTCACGATGATCCACTATTGAAATATCGCAATGGAACGTGAAGCTGACAGAGGAGTAGGTTGCCGCAAAACAGAGTGACGATCTCGGGCGCAAGACTGAGCATCTTAGGTTATCTCCCGAGACAACACTTGACGTTATGTCCGATCGGTGTCCTCGAACTTTATGCTCAGCTGCTTACCCGACTCGAGACGAGTACAGCTCGAGGGGCGAAGAGAGACTCAGCAATGGTGTAGAAAGAGTCACGAGCAGACGTCGGCCGAGACTAGATGATTGGGTCCAGCTGCACAAAAGTGCATGGGGATCGTCGTCCATGGAAGGTACTGGGGTACTGCTCACCGCGGTGCTGCTGCCCATGGTGATAAGACAGCGAGAGCCACATCAGGATGTAAAGATGCCGAAAGTCACATTAAATGCATGCCAAGATGGGCACTCCCCGACGTAGATTGTCGATGCGGTATAGCCTCCTTGCCACAGTATGGAGGCAATCTCAAATGTCGGCCGTTCCTCGCTTCCCGGCAATGCATCTTTCGTACCGAGCTCGTCGTATCCCGTACCACGTATGCAGTTCATGGTCGGTCCTGTATGTAACCACGTTCAACCCCTCGATGGAGTCTGGGCGTGGCTTGCTAACCGGTATCTTGGCTCCCGAAAGGCTTGTCGGATCTCTGGCAGAGCTTCAAGTTATTTGGCCCTATAATTGGTAAGAATAGTAAGCACTGTCGAACGCCAAGACACAGCAGCGTGCGGCTTGAAGTCTCGGTGGAGGCGGAATACACTGTGGAATAATGGCTAGGGGAGAATTGGTCTGATGGGTTGCTCCGCTCGCGGTGAATTGGTCCTGCGGCAGTAATCAACAGCCTGCGTTTGACCAGCCAATTACACATAAAAGTCCGCTATAGTGTCTTGGCGCGTGCTTTATCAGCCAATTCTCTCGGCCGCAGTCGAGTCGCATACCTCGATTTAGGTACCTTTGTCATGCTGCTCGACTGTTCTTCTGAACTGGCCGGTGTTGACCGTCCCACTTTGCTGAGTGGCGCCGTGCCTTGCCATATGGACTTGTCGGTTTTGGTCAATGCTCGCTGCCACTCTGGCATGCCCTCACTGAATACACAGGATGGCGGATACTCCACTTCACGCCAGCATGGCTATAAAGAAGGGCATGCCTCACCTCTCTATACGGTTCTTCTCTCCATCAAACAACACAACCAACAAACAACAACACAACTTTCCTTTTTTCTTTCCTTATTTCCTAATCAGTCATTCTTTGGGACCAACTGCTTAACATTCTTTCCAACCACTTCTAATCAAGAAACACTTAATTCCAATCGTTCAATCACCTCCAACTCACAACCACTCCACATCTCAAAATGTATGCCAACACCATTGCCCTCGCTCTTCTTGCCGCCACCGGCGCCCTTGCCGCTCCTCACAGCCGCCGCACCTATGACGACACCGTCACTGTTATCCTGAGTGACGGTGGCGAGACCGGTGCTCAAGTCAGCGGTCTGTCATCGACATACAGGGCCATGGGCGCTCCGGCCCTGAGCGGTCCTTTCACCTCGATCCAGATCTCCCTCGGAGCGGATGTTCAGAACAAGGATCTCCGCTGCCAAGCTCTCGACAACAACGGCAACGTCATCGTCGGAGTCCGCTCTCCCAACGTCGACACCACCTTCTCCGACGCCGGCAAAGGTCCCTGGACCTTCAGACAACCAGCCTATGTCAGCGAGGTGGTCTGCGATCCTACCTTTGTGAAGATCGACCCTAGCTCCGACGAACTGAACTTGCGTGTTATCTTGGAGAACCAGTCGACCGAGACTGGTTCCCAGACCGCCCTCCCCGCCGGTTCGCTCGTTGACCTCCCTCCTGTCGGCTCGTCCGGCCCCTTCGAGACTGTCGAGCTCTCCGTCGGTTCGCTGGTCGAGAAGCAGGACTACCGCTGCCAGATCTTGGATATGGCCGGCAACCCTCTGATTGTCCTCCGTGGTGCCAACCGCGACATCACCTTCTCCGACGCCGACAAGGGTGCCTGGACCTTGGAGACCCCAAGCGAAGTCAGCGACATTGTCTGCAACCCTACCTTTGTCGCTCAGAAGTTGTAAATGGATCTCCATGATGAGGTGGACAGCGCGGCTTGAAGCAAGCCACACGTATAACTTTGATGACTGGCATTGGATTTGTTACTGAGTTGCATAGCGATTGGCGTTCTTTGTTTCCTAGATATTCTGCATAAGCGACAGGCGTTCTTTGCTTCTAATACACTCTTTACATAGAAAAAAATAAAAATAAAAACCTCTTCGAGGAAACACTGCCTTTTCCGGTCCTGTTTGATTAACGAGTGGAATTGTCGCGATGATCTCTGGCAGAAGAGAGGATCAGAAAGCGCTCCAAACCGAGGAGAAAACGCACACCATCGAACTGGCTGAACTTCACACCCGTGCCTCGGGTTTCTTTACATTGATGACGCATCACGAGATTATCTGAAACAATTGATTGGCCACAGCTTCGTCAGGGAAGTCAAGCACATCTTGGCTTCTAAGCCCATGTACATTTCCATCCCGAAAACAAACAGTGACCATTGCCGCGATGCAGGAGGCTCGGCTCATGGCGCAGATAAACATCTGATTCGGGTGCATGATCTTTGATCCTGAACACCGTGGGCAGACTGTGCACGCCGAGCTTCTTGGATTCAAAGTCGGGGATCGTCACGATAACACTACAATGCCTGACTTGTCCCAGTATCAGACTGTTTTCCGTGTAGCAAAGCCAAGTCCTTCGAGACGTTCCGGGAAGGGGACCAAACGCAAGCAGCAATCCAATGACAGCCTCAATGACGAAGATAATGTGTCCAAAGCCCAAGCGCAACTCCAAAGGCTGGAGGCCATGGTGACCATGTTGATGCAGACGAGCCAAGGTACAGTTGTCCAAGAGAGCCAGCCCACACTCCCATCGGTGGAAAGCAGCACAGACGTACCGCCGGCGAGCACGCAACCAACCGCTGTCCCTTCATCGACCAAGGCTTCTTTGCCGACTTCGGAAGCGCCTGCCAACGGGCACTTGGACATCAGAGGCACTGAAACCAAATACCTCGGAGCCACTCACTGGGCCGCCATTCTGGAGAATGTCTGTCTATGCCTTGTACTCCTGTACCCACCGTGACTGACACGCCATAGATCAAAGACATACAGGGGTGCCTCGCACCGAATGCAATCGATGCCGACGTCCAAGATCCTCCAGATTGCGCATACGAGCCTGACCCTCTTCTCGGAAATGCGAAGCCATTGACTCTGGCCGACGTTTGGGAAGCGTTGCCTCCGCGGCCTGTAGTGGACAGACTCCTCTCGGTGCACTTCAACGCAAAGTATCTGCAAATGCGTAAGATCATCAGGCCCCCAGCATTTACATGGACCTTGGCTTACAATCTCAGCATTCATACACAGGGGCAAGTTCCTACGAGAAGTATGTTCAGGAAGAAGTGAGCCTTCCTTCGCTAACCGGACCAGTACGAGTCATTCTGGGACGATCCGTCATCGGTCTCTTTCCTCTGGATTTCAATACTTTTCTCGGCGCTTCATCTCGGCCACCAGATCTCTCACTACCAGGGTCAAGAAGTTTTGCTGTCGCCGAAACAAGAAGGCACAGGTTCTTTCCTGACAACGGCAGCTCACGCTCTGGTGGCTGGACATTATCAAAAGGCTCGACCGTACAGTGTCGAGGCTACGATGCTGTACGCCATTTGCAGGTTTTTTCAGAACCACGATTCGGACACGGAGCCATGGCTGATGATGGGCGTCGCCGCCCGCCTCGCCTTGAGAATGGGCTACCATCGAGACTCCCGCCACCTGGCCCACATTTCTCCGTTCGAAGGAGAGATGCGTCGCAGAACCTTCTTTACCGTCCAGACATTTGAATTGCTTTTGTCCTTCCAGGCGGGATTGCCAGCAATTATTGATGAGCAAGTTTGTGACTCTGAACCTCCAAGCAATTTGTTCGACGACGACTTCGATGAATCTAGCGTCTCGATTCCGCCGTCCCGACCGCCCACAGATCACACGCCCATGCTTTACTCTTGCTTCAAAGGTCGTGTAGCACAGACATTTCGAAAAATTGCACGACAGGCTTTGTCGCCTAGATTCCCAATTTACTCAGACGTAATGCAGCTAGATGCAGAGCTTCGACAGACCCATTCTGAAATACCGCCAAGCCTGGTATGGAGACCGCTCAGCTCTTCCATAATGGACGAGCCATATGCCGTTATGCACCGTCTCAACCTCGAGCTCTTGTACCAGAAAGGCATGATGATCCTTCATAGGAGATACTTGAGTCATGACAGGCTGAACAGCACTTACCAATACTCGCGCGATGCAGGCCTCGCAGCCAGTCTCCAAGTTTTGCGATATCAAGCTGAATTGGACCAAGCGACACGACCTGGAGGCCAGTTGCAGAATGAGCGATGGTCAGCGTCAAGCATAGCGCTGCATGACTTCCTCCTTGCAGCAATGATTACTTGCCTTGACTTGTATGAGTCACATCGAGAAAACAAAAGCACAAGGGTTCCGGCAGAGTTGGAGGCGCAACGGAAGAAGTACGATGCGTTGCAGACCTCTCTGCAGATATGGCAATCAAGTAGACCGACGTCACCCGATGCAAAGAGAGCATCGAATGTCCTTGCGGTAATGCTTTCAAAGATACCGCGGCCAGATGACGCAACAGAGCGAGCAGAGAATGGCGACGTCAATTCTAGCAACGATGTATCTCGACCATTAAGATACACGCATGGTGATGGCGACACCAAAAAGACGGCCTCGAATTTCGGGGTCGCCACTGAACCAGCGACTCTTGAAGGTTCAGGATTTTCATGGCGGCCTGATGACTTGGAAACCCCTGATCTCCCATCTCAAGACTTTCTTGATCAAATTTTCACTGATTCTGATATACTCGATTGGGTGAGTTGCGGTTCCTGGTCCCAGGCCGGACGTTTCTTGCTGACTGTCCTTCAGAGCATACTCGACCAGTACATCCAGGACGGAGCAACGCCAACGAGGTCATTCGATTTTTGAAACTCAGAACAAAGTGACGGGGCCAGACCTTTCGAAACTGGGCAGGGTCGAACCCATGCATCTCCCACCATTATTGCAGCGTAAATCCGTTTAAGCTAGATTGTCGAAGCGAGGATTTCCAGGTTCAGGATATTGATAGAACCGGTAACAGGGGCAATGAACCACCGTTCTACGAGCTGACAACCACTTGCGCACGGAAGAGGCAGCGTCGAACCTGCCCACCTCTAGACGATTCGTCCACCAGAAATTCCGACCCTCGCTAAGGATGTTTTCTTGGAGCGAGATGGCACCAGCCAACGCTACAAACCGTACTGTAGAACAACCCAGCATGGCTTGAAGGCGCGGACCAAAAGATCAAGCTCAGGTCAGCTGACATCGGCCATCTCAAAGTGTATATACATTGCAGAAACATGGGCCATCGCAGTAAACGCGGCTGACGGAGTGAACCAAACCCATGATGCTATCATTTCAGCACGTCTGGCAATATTGAGATCTGATATCGTTTGGCGGGATAGTCGAGGACGGCTGGAGACGGAGTGATCAGGACCAAGCTCGAACGCGGGAATTTGTTGGCGGTAGGACCGTCGGACGCGATGTACGGATGACCAGGTATGCCCAAGCAGGATGAGGAGTTAGGTATGCCCAAGTACGCCTTATGCGTGGTCCATGGAACTGGAGAGCTACAGTGGTACAGTGCTCGTGGTTTGCATGCAGCTGGTCAACGGCAAGTTTGCCGGGCTAGCTAGAATCCGCCAATCGCATCTCCTCAATTCCACTGCACCTTTCGCCATCTTCCATCATTCGAACCTCAAGCTCAACTCAACAACTGTCGCGACTTTCCTCCCCGTCCTCCCGCCCTGCTAGTCTCCTACTCTCCTACCTTTGGTCACAACTCACGTCTTGCGCCTCCCCGCATCATCACAACCTCATCAGCGCAATGGGCGGAGGCGGAAAGATCCCCTACCCGAAGCACGTCTGGTCCCCGGCCGGCGGGTGGTACGGCCAACCACATAACTGGAAATCCAACACAATAGTCATGGGCGTGGTGATTGCAGCGTGCACAGCGTTGGCATGGAGGGTCTCCGCGGAGAGGGAAGTACGATATAAAATGCCTAGGGAGGATGTGTTTTTCCCGAGTCGGTAGTAAGTCTCCCTTTGAGCACTTGACGGGGGATTATGTTTCGAAGGAAGATGCAGCGGTCAAGAAACTCTGCTGATATGCTTGCAGTTGGAGCAAACAGATAATCGAGCACGAGAAGGCGCAAAAGGGACAATAAAGAACTGCGGAACCGGAACCTGCGCCTCACAGGATTGAGGAAACAGGCGAAAGCGCCCTCGTCGACCATCTACTAGGGCCGCGTTCAGGCACACACTGTGGCAGCAGAATCAAGCCGCGCAACTTGCGAGGGTGCTGGGTTGGCATATAGGAGGGTACCGGACAAGGAAGAGCTGGCGAATGATTTCTTTGGGGTGTCCAGTGAAAGAAAAGGTGATGAAATCCCTCGAAGTACATCCACTTTCGCTCCTCAGGAACCAACTAGTCAGAGTTCACCGGCAGACGACAAAGCCCTCAAAACTTGTACATATCAGCGACGTGAAAAGGAAAATAAACAGTTTACAAGTGTGGCCCGAAGCATGACGACTGCACGCCACCAAGACCACAGGGCACAGTTGTATCAGGGTGCAATCACCTTGTTTGAAAGCTGCCGCTCTATATGCTCTCTTTCTCTCTGCAGGTAGTCTACGTATCGCTCAGGATACCTCTGTCCATTCCAACAGTCGCCATCTGTGGCCGCCACAGTCGGCATACCGATTTGCTCAATTGCATACCCTGCTGCCACAGTGGCATGTGTGAGGGCAAGCAGAAGCCTTCTTTGGTCGTCTGGGACGATTATATCCTCGAGCACGCCTCCATCAGGACTTGTCACACCGGTCAACCCCATCGCCAACGCTCCCAAGAAAGTATTTCCACCGCCTGTAGGGTCTATCACGCGTTCCTTGCTCTGATGGTATGCACGAAGGTGCAGACCCTTCGAATTATTTGCAGTGTACGTCGTGCACCCCTGCGCGCCCTCCCTGATCACCAAGGTTGTGCGAAGCGGCCTCTTTCCCTCTCCAGAGAGCCCATTGTCCTTTCCTAGCAACCACCTTACCTGCGTTTCCCGAGAGTCGCATCCTGGCATGTCCTTGAAGAATGCGGCGAACTCATCTCCATTCGGACTCACTACATCCACATACTCGGCCGCGACCCTTAACCGGGCCAACTCCTCCGGCGTGCATAGATCAGGAACTGGCTCCCAGACGAAAATCGGCCACAGTTCAGCATCCACTGCATCGGGATTGAGACCTCGTGCTCGGAGCGATTCGCGCCGGAGGCCCAGAATCCCATTGACAAGACTGATACACCGGGCGGGCGAGCACACCATGTGGAAACTCCGCGCGAGGACCTGGTCGTCTGAAAGATCCTTCTCATCGAGCCGCAACTTGGCCGTAAGGTACTTGAAGGCTCTGTACTCGTTCTCGCCGTAGCCGTTCCACGCCGTCGTGGTCAGTCGAGTCAGATCAAGCCGGAAGATGCAGTTCGTGTGCCACGTGTTGATCAATTGGTGGAACAGGGGCGGGAAGTCCGAGCCCATGTCTACGATCCAGCTTACGAGGTGAGCGTGCTGGATGCCCGCGGCGAGGCGGGCACCTAGGGCGGCGTAGGTTCCTGCGCCGCCGATGATGTTTTGTTGCGGTGTCTGGCTGTTGTCGAGGTATTCGATCTTGTCTACGGAGGGAGGGGCACATTAGTACCGTACATACACTTTAGTAGGAGCATGAGCCGTGCAAGGTCTGGGCGAGGCAAACGGACAGACCTATGATGAACATCCCGAGCGTGCAGAACGCGAGTCTCTGCTCCATCTTGGGGTCCTGATCCTCTTTCACCAACGCGAGTAATTACCTCGTAGTTGGATCGTCAATGCTGTGCGTGCTTGTGCGTATTGTGCACGTCGAAGGGACATGAGATCCGAACTCTACCTTGTAGGCGATAGCGAGACTCCCCAGGCCCGCGAATCGGACTTGACCGACCTGCCTCCCCGAGAGCCCCCGTGGGCCCTTTAGTCCAAGCCTTTTTCCATCCACACTTATTCATACGCAACCCCTCGCGTACTCGGTACTCGTACTCGTCTGCATCTGCTGATCATCCTGCCTCGTCTTTGCCCGTGCGTTCCTGCATTGACCACGGGTCGTCAAAATGAGTCTCCGTATCCGTTGATGGTCACAAGCCCCCTGCACCCCGGAACGTTCAGGTAATGAAAAGCCTTTGGCTAGCAGAGAATTTCCCGAACACCACCGAATCTTGTCGTAAGGCGTGGGTCGAGTAACGTCGCAGTATGACAGTATCGATGTCGATCTAGGCTGAGAGTGGCAAGTGCTAGCCCATCATTGTTCTCGTGTATTCTATCTACACAGTCGTAGTATCTACTGTGTACACATCACACTGTCCTTACGTCGCTCGACTTTGATCTCCCATAAAAGGCAGCGCGGAAGCCTTTTCACGCTTCACACGAAGGCGTCCTACACAGTATTATCATTCGTCTTTACCGGACAAGTCCCAACAAGACAACCAGCATGATAGAACGGAACCACTTGGAGGCAGGCAGCACGCCTCGTCCTCACGTCCGACAACCCTGGATTGAGACTCCCTTGGTGGAATCGACAGTCTTGTCCAAGATCGCTGGCTGGTAGACATGGCCCCCCTCCCTGTTGTCAAGACACACACTGACGTAAGTCGCAGTCGGATCTTCCTCAAGCTCGAAAATCTACAGCCCTCATCGTCGTTCAAATCCCGGGGCATCGGCAACCTGATGCTCCAGTCCATTGCAGACCGGAAAGCGTCAGCATCGTCGCCAGCCGACGACAGACCGCTCCATTTCTACTCGTCCTCCGGGGGGAATGCCGGTCTCGCGTGCGTCACGGCCGCCACATCACTGGGATACGCGTCATCGGTCGTCGTGCCGCTTGGCACCGAGGACGCCACGATCGCGAAACTACGCGCCGCCGGGGCCAGCGAGGTCGTCTCCCACGGCGACAGCTGGTTCTTCGCCGACCAGTATCTGCGCGAGACGGTGATCCCCGCGGCCGAGGCAAGGGGCGAGCAGGGCGTGTACATCCACCCG
The DNA here is from genome assembly GCA_016109575.1 of Phialophora chinensis. Lineage (NCBI taxonomy): Eukaryota > Fungi > Ascomycota > Eurotiomycetes > Chaetothyriales > Herpotrichiellaceae > Phialophora > Phialophora chinensis. The sequence goes on along the minus strand of JADWPU010000020.1, from coordinate 156,355 downwards.
TTCGACCACCCGGCCATCTGGGCCGGCGCGGGGACGATGGTCGAGGAGATCCAGAAGCAGATGCCCGACGGGGAGAGACCGGACGCGATCGTCTGCTCCGTCGGTGGCGGCGGGCTGTTCTCCGGCGTCATGAACGGATTGGACCGTGTGGGTTGGGGCAACGACGTGCGCGTCCTGCCCGTCGAGACGCGCGGCGCGGATTCCCTCGCCCAGTCGTTGCAGGAGAACAAACTGGTCACCTTGCCGGGGATCACGTCCGTGGCGACGTCGCTGGGCGCCATCCGCGTGTCGCAGAATGCGTTCACACAGGCACAACGACAGACCGTCACGTCCGTGGTGCTCGACGACGCCGAGGCATGTGCCGCGTGCTGGCGCTTTCTCGACGACGAGAGAATGCTCGTCGAACCGGCCTGCGGGGCGAGCATTGCTCTCGCGTACGACGCGCGGTTGAAGCACTACCTCAAGGACATCACCCCGGGCAGTAAAGTCGTGATCGTCGTGTGCGGCGGGAGCAAGATCTCATTGGACGTCCTGAACAAGTACAGAGAGACGTACGGGGCGAGGAGCGAGGAGTTGGCAAAGACCTATATCTAGCCTGCAGCGAGATCACGGGGGATATATCCATACAGACTGGCGAGCTTTTGCACACGGCGCATCAGGTGCACCTACATAGTAGAAGCCGGGAAATCCTTGCGTTTTGCCTTTTTTTTCTTCCATCTCGGGTTTCGCGTGGCCAGGGCGGGAGGGGCCAATCTATATACATCCGCGGCATAATACAAGCGTCAAAGGTATAGAGTATTCCAACCATGGACTTATATGTCCTGTGAACTACGGTCCTTGTACGGAATTACATGGCGGGAGAAATCAGAACCGGGGACGGGAAACGGAGACAGGGGGACACTCGCCCTGCCGCCAATCGTAGGAAGTCCACGATTCGGTCGAACTCACGGAGCGAGTAATTAATTGCTTGCGACCGCACGAATCCTTCCATGACTGTACTCGCAGCAATTACAGTACGAACAGAGTGCACTGAGGGCTCCATCTCCCCCCGGCTAGGTTCGGAAGTTGACACGGAACAACCGCAGCACGAGGCAGCTTGCTTTTCGTGTCAGCATTTAAGTCCTCTTGGGCCTGCTGCGAGAGTGCATGTTATATTGAAGTTGATAGTTGATAGTCATGGCCCTGTTTCGAAATTACACATCGCGCATCGGCTCATCACACGGCGCATTGCACGCTACACCATGCCACTCCACGCCACGCCTCGAGCACGTCCGTTGCTCCGTCGTGTGAGTTTGACGGTGACGGTGACGGAGCAAACGACAGTCCTGATAGCTATATAGATATATATATACGCGTACATGTGAATACTTTGAATATACCGTACATACGCACATTCATTCACACAAGAGGACACACCACGGACTGCTGCCGATTATCTCTGTACTCTCTCATTTCTACTGACCTTTGACTGCGGAGCACGGGGCCAGAGATTGAAGTGCAAACCGTTTCAATTTATCAAAAGACTCGAGTTTGGTCGCCCGAGATACACTTTTGAGTCAATGGCACCTATCAAAGTAGGATTGATTGGGCTTTCGGCTGAAGGGTGAGGACTCTACTGCTCTATCGTGTATTCTCGATACTTGGGCCTAACAACACTTTGCGCACAGCTCCTGGGCTTCCACTTCACATCTGCCGCCGCTGCTGAAGTCACCTCACTATCAAATCACTGCTCTCCAAAACAGTAGTGAAGCTTCTGCAAGAAAGGCCGTCGAGAAATACAATCTTCCAGGACAGGTCGCTTGTTATGGCGACGTCGAGTCCCTCGTCCGTGATCCGAACGTCGACATAGTGGTTGTTTCGGTCAAGACCCCGGAGCACTACAGGCTAGCAAAGCCTGCCCTTGAAGCAAAGAAAGACGTGTTCGTCGAGTGGCCATTGGGTGCGAATCTGAAGCAGGCGGAGGAGCTGACGGCTCTTGCAAAGGCCAATGGAGTCAAGAACATAATCGGACTCCAGGCTCGTCAAGACCCCACTATTCTGAAGGCGAAGGAGATGGTGGCTGCAGGCAAGCTGGGTGATATCTTGGGAACGACGGTATGTGCACTTCTCTCATGACCGTCATGCCTCAGGTTCCATCAGTCCGAAACGCTCTGGCGGCAGACATGACCGGCGCCATAACCCTGTCCCGTATGCCGACGCTGACCTGTGGTGCTTGCAAGATGTTCGCTTATGGGGTGATCATGGGACCAGTGACTCCGACCTCATTGGAATATGAGCTGACCTTCACAAACGGCGCAACCCTGGTCACGATACCGGCCATGCATGGAACAGATGCACTTTGCTTTGTGCTTGGTGAATTCAAACATGTACAGGCCACGCTGGCCAACCATCAACCGAAAATGCCAGTCGTCGATCCCGCCTCTGGAAAAGTGCTCAGGATTGTCGACAATGATACCGCCGATCACGTGAGCATCACAGGGACTCTGTTGAATGGAGGTATTGCAACCATTGTGTACCAAGGCGGCCAGCCCCCTGCAGGGAAGGGCTTGTACTGGGAGATCAGGGGAACCAAAGGCAGCCTGATTATTGAAGGGCCCAACGGCCTCGTAGAGATGTTTCCTTCCACTCTGAAATTCGTGGAGCAAGGTGGACAGCCAAAGGATGTCGAGGTTGAAGTTGCTGCAGACTGGGCGTACAACGTCGGCAAGGCCTGGGATGCATTTGCGAGTGGAGTATCTGAGGCGGTGCCTACTTTTGACGACGCCTTGGTTCGACATAGGATGATCGAGGCCATACATCGGAGCCACGAGAAAGGAACCCGGGAGGCATATCTCTGATTTCGCTGGGAGGCGGTCGCTGCCATTGCGGGGCGACGTCTGTTGGTACTTCCCCAATTGTGAGACCAGGTCTTGAAGGTTCTCGAAGGTGAGACTGCCGAGAGAGGCACTTGGTTCGGTGGAAAAGTTGGTGTCCGCGCAGAGGCTTTGTAGTCTAATGTTTCCATCACAACAGCTTCAAGTGTCCTGTAACCTGATCAACCACACTTTTGGGACCCAGTATGCCTAGGACCGTGGCACTGCCCGCAGCGATCTGCGTCCTTCCTGCATCGTGTATTATCCTTGCACAAAGCCCCAAGCTGATGGCCTGGGCTTGCAGTGTCTCCAATTCTTCCTCGGATTTGACTTGCACTGCGATTTTGGGTTGCCCTCCCCATTCCCAACGTTTGAGCATAGGAGCTGAGGTGACGTGGTTGAGTAGGTATTTGTAGCAGGCAAGCGTCGCGTGAGAGCATTGAGCTGCGATTTTGCCTGGAAGTGATCAGCCAGGAGCCTCCACTGCGTAATGAGATTCTTCCTCACCTTTGCCCATTCCCAGGTCTGTTCGCACGGCTAGGACGAGTTTGACGTCCTCTTTGGAGTCCTTGAAATCCTTCAATTCTTTCCCATCCCCATCCTCATCGTCTTCGTCTGCCTCATCCTCGTCATCCGCCTGGTCGTCACTTGAGTCGGCGTGGACTTTGACGTCGTAACTATTCGGCCAGCTCTTCTTGACCTGTTTTGAGCCGCCGGAGCCGCCAAAGACCCCTATACTTGACCCTTGGCCGATGAAGTAGCCTGCCAGCAGGCCGAGAATGAGGGAAGAGACCGCGACCGCGGTAAGAGAGGGAGGCGCTTTTTCAGCCATGGTCGAGCTCATTTTAGACTGGACCTGCTCGACAAATACCAGCACAAAGCAAATTAGCGACCTGGCTCCAGTCCACGGCTCCTGCTCTCATCAATCAATCTCGCCTTCCGGCGAAGCAGCTTCGTGTTGGCTTTTACAAGTGATGCAAAGGAGAAAAACACGCCAAGGCGTGGTAAATGTTCTCGCGGCTCAGGCCTATTCCTATCACCCACCCTGTACTCACCCCGCGGCTCGCGCGAGCCGGATGAGCGATCATCGTCAGGCACAGTCTGTCATTATCATTGTCACTACCTGTATCCCATTGAGATCCGGCTTGATGAGGTCTACGGCTCTACGGCTCTACGGCTCTGCCTCAATTTACATTTGCTCTGTGTACGCACTGCCATACGTCGCTCGCAACCTGGCACTCAAGTGTTGACCAGCCGTTAAACTTGGATGCGCGTCTGCTTCTGCAGCGCCGTGTCCCACGACCTTGCCCTTGAAACTCGCTGCTCTCTCCTCAACAAGCGGCGAGGGTACTGGTGTCAGCACGGTATCATTGGCCGGCTGAACGAACATGGCGATTGAGAACCTGTCCACATTGCCAGCACTTGCTGTGTCGCCATTTTGGTGAGCATTTGTTGTCAAAACAACGCGATGGACGGTGGATCTGAGCAACCCGTTCGTCCAGTAACTCAACAGGTCTCCAATATTAACCACTATGGGTGGATATGTCTTGGAGTGGTAGTTTTCTGGAAAGACCGGCACGCTCGCCCACGTGTCTCCATCTGGGTTCAGGATCTCGAGGCCTGGTTGGTCCGGTCGAGTGAAGAGCAGGGTGATGCTCCCATAATCCGAGTGCGCGCCTGCTCGGATATCGACCTCCTGATCGTAGTCCGAATGCGGCGGAACTGCTGGATAGTAGAGGAATCGAAGGTTCTGAAGTGCATTCTCGTGGGATCGAACCAGCCAGTCGGCATCCTCGATTGCAAGTCCTAGGGCGATGAGTCTGAGAAGACGGCTGGCTATCCTGCGACATCTGGCGTGAAAGTCGCGGAGAACTGCATCATTCTTCTGGAACGCCCTCGGAATCGGTTGACGCCATTTATCCGTGGCAGGATCCGGATCAGCCAAGTTGAATGCTTGTTTGAAATCACCTCGTGGATGCTTTCTGGGATCGAGGTTCTCGACGTGCATCCCGACGTAGCCACGGTTGTTCTTGATGCGGCACTCGTCTTTCTCCGACAGCGCAGCCTCCTTGAAGAAGGACCGCGATATGTCGAATACGGAATCAACAAGGTCCTCATTGAGGTCATATGTCCGTCCATCCCCTTCTTTCCCAAGTGCTGGGGATCCGGCAATCCACAGGAATCCCCATTTTGCGGCTGCTTTCACAATTGCATGGCCCAGCTCGGGCGACTCTTGAGAGATGTCGAAGAGAGGCAGATCAATCGACTCATCAGAAGCACCATCCGCGCCTTGGGGTAGCGTGACCGAAGGCATGATCGAGAAGCGACAATAGTCGTAGGGTCGAGGACAGTTACAATCCCCGACTGAAATCTTGGCTCAAAATATACAAGGACGAAGACCTCTGGAGTTCGTGCAGTGTGTTTATGGACAACCTGAAGAAGGGAGGCATCAGAAGCCGTAGCCAGGGGAAGTAACAGCAGCGGCCGCCGCCGCCCGCCAACAAACGATACATCGTCTCTAGATAGGCATTCTCCACGCTCTCGGCCAAGGTCTGAGCGAGGGAAGTGAACATTCGGCCTACTGATGACCCGTGAGGGTGCGGCGTTGTAAGATCCAGCTAAGCCTTTGCAGCATGGCGTGGTATACTTACTACAGTACAGTAAACATGGGATAAAAGCGTGTGGATCCTACAAGCCTTCGTGAGTCATACCCCAGTATATCCAGGTATTCTTATGGTAGTACCCCACGTGTGGAGTTGAAAGACTGAAATTTTGACCGATTTGGGGCTAGGATACGACGCGGCGACCATTTCCAGACGTGGCCCAAATATTCTCGATGCTGCACTGGTGGGTAGCGCTGCCGTCGGCGGATGGGAGGGTTTTAATAACCAGACATGCCACTACTGTCATAGCTGTCGGCCATCTATCGCGTGTTAGTATCCCGTCCCTTCCAGCCAAATACTGACTTCGGAAGTGCTTGAGTTCGGACAGTTCGACTTTGCAAACGATGGGGATCGAAGAAGCCCTTACCGTTGACCTTCGCGAGAAGCTGAGGGACGATTTACTGGCAACCAACGACAAATTTGTCCTTGGAATACCCAAGGTTGAGCTCCACGTACATCTGGAAGGAATTCTGACCGCCGAGCTGAGATGGAAGTTTGCGCAAAGAAATGGAGTCAAGCTCAGGATAGCAAGCACCGGCTCGGAGCTGCACAGTCTGGAGGAGATGCAGGAAGCAATGGACTTGCTTCGGCCAGATCCTCGCCGCGTGAACAACGACGAAGAACGGTTCCAATTCTTCGAGGCCTACTATGAAGGATTCGAATGCCTCAAGACGCAGGAAGACTTTTTCGATCTGGCCATGTATTATCTCGAGCACGCTGCCAAGATGAATGTCCGTTACTGCGAACTGTTTTGGGATCCCCAGGGCCACACCAGCCGAGGAACGTCCTGGGACGTTATGATGGCGGGGTTCAAACAAGCTCAAAAGAAGGGCGAGGAGGAGCTAAATGTAGGCGTCGTTCTTCCGCTACCATTGGACACAACTCGTCCACTGACTCTTCATGGATAGGTGAAATCAGCGTTCATTATGTGCTTTATGCGCGATCTCTCTCCGGAGTCAGCCATGGAGCATTACAAGGCTGCACTACCTTACCGCGAAATAATTGTAGGAATCGGGCTTGATTCCAATGAGGAGGATCGACCCCCGGCGCTTTTCGAAGACGTCTTTTCCCGGGCCCGACAGGATGGCTTCAAGCTTACGACGCATTGTGACGTGGACTCGAAGAATACACACGAGCATATCAAGCAGGCTGCGTCTATCATTGCAGGCAGAGGACTGGACCGCATCGACCATGGTCTCAACGCCGCCGAAGACCGGGGCTTGATCGACTTGATTTTGAAGCGTGATTTGGGCATGACCATCTGTCCCTGGTCTTATCTGCGACACACAACCTACGCGGAGCTTGGACCCAAGATTCGCACGCTATACGATGCAGGCATAAAAATCTGCATCAATAGCGACGACCCGGCATACATGGAAGACTGCTGGGTTTTGCACAACCTGTTACTGTCCAAACACCTGTGCGGCTTCGAGGACAAAGACATTGTTGTTCTGGAAAAGAATGCTATCAACGCGTCTTGGGCGGAGCCAGCGGTCAAGGAGAAGATCCTGCAAGAGATTGACGCTTTTCATAACAGCTTTTACCCGGTCCGGTAGAGGCCACAAACGAAAAGTTTCGCTCATCGCCTAGCATTTCCGCCGAGTAATCTCTTTTCGCAAAAGGATCCCAACCAGTAACACCACATCCATGTTTCGGGAATGATGACCCCGAAACACAAAGCGATATGCTGTGCGCATATACGACCTGTGTCCGACTACATGATCGGATACCGAATTCTGCGTGGAGCTATCTATCTGGTCAAATGCAAGAACTCTTCGAGGTGAATGGCAGAGTAAGCAACAAACTATTGCTATAGGATAAGTTTCCGCTGCGGAAATTTGGCGTCGGACAGGTCATAGATTCGGTCCTTGCCGGACCGCCAAACCTGTTCCAAAGCTTCAGCGGCCAGCTTCTGGTGACGACAGCCGAGAGTACGGAAGTTGGTATACAGTTCATTTCGTAGCCAGGTCTTCGCTGCACTATCCTCAATGGACAGAAGTAATCCAGCCTGGAACAACGGCCAAGATATCGAGTAGGCCCAACTGGTCTGGGAAGGAATCGCACGGGCATCTAGAAAGATGCTGCGGATCAGATTTGTCGTGTTGAAAATGTCGTTGGGCAATTGGAACAGTCGAATCAAATACAGCAAGATCCCCAATCTCCATACTTCCTCCATGTGATGGCGAGTACCATTGCTGGTAGACGCTTCCCATCTTTTGACTGCCTTGCCGAGTCCTATAGCTCTTTGGAGGGCGTCCGAACGCATTTCCTGGTCATCGGGCTGTAGTTTATACAGAACCGTAATATCAGCAATGAATTCAAAAAGATCAATCGGGCAGTAGAACACATCGAAACCCCACTCTCTTCTCCCTGATGGTGTCCTGAACTTGTTCAGTGTAGCTTTGACATCATCAGAGGACCAGTGTGGCATTCGAGAGCTTGTGGTTGCCTCCATGATATTCAACCTGTCGTCTGGTGAGTTTTCAAGACGAAGGGTGGGTACATAGGGCAAGACGAATACCATGCTATACGTTGTTCAATAAATCCTCCCGCGGCGCCGTCAGAGCCGTGCAGCTTTATAAATGTGCTCGCGGCTTGCAGATGTGTTTCGAATTCGATGCAATCGCCGGAGCATACCTCCCACTGGTGTTAGAATAGGCGTTGTACACAGGAACGAGAGCTGACACGTACATCAAGCTGGGCGAGCAGCAACATACACATGAGACACGCTAGGTCTGGCCCATCAGGGATGGCTTTTAGCTCTGCCCTTAGGCACTCTGTAGCTTTTAGCCGTAGATGCAGGCTTTGTTGCATCAGTTGGTCATTGTCCAGTCGGTTCGCAATGTGGCACGCGGCTGACGCGGCCACCGCCACCCGGACAGATGGAATGGACTGGGTCATGGGTAGAATGTGGCGGGTGCAGGGCGTCTCGATCGGGCCATGGCCGAGATAGAAGGCTGCACTGATCTCGTGGACGTCTAATGATCGTAAGTTACGCTTCATGACATATTGCATGGGTGTGGTTTGAATACAGTATTTGACGAATCCTCCAAGATCGTCGCGTCCTAGTCCCACGAGCCTGAGGATACCCCAGTCTCGTTGTTGCAGGGTGGGGGTAGCGATAGATTTCCTTCTCTGTCCAGTCGAACGATCCAATTCCGCGCGATGCTCCCGATCTTCTGGCGGCTCTGCTTTCGACGCAACCTTCGCCCGACGCAGGTGGCGCGGGGAATCATTCGTCCCGTCAGGTCTTGTGGTCCTTGCCTTGCTTGGACTATGCAGTTCTTGGGCGAGGTGCAGTTGCGTTCCATGATCAGGCGTCGCGAAAGTCTGGCCAGCCACAGCTCTCCGGGCCACTGCCTCGATCCAGCGGAAGGTATACCCTTCGCATCCTACACCGCGTCTGCTGCAGCTCATACATGTCGGCAGGGTCCGGTCGCATTTCCTTCCACGGCGGCGGCAGGTCTTACAAGCAGTCCCAAATAGATTGGCTGAACTCATGCCCTAGATGTGGACAAAGTCTCAGTCTCGGCGCGCTCAATTTATCCGGAGCTTTCCTTTCCAGTCCGGCGACAAGTCGGCGTCACTGAAAGGAATGCCGATAGAACACAGATCACTCCGTGACGCTACTGAACTGGACAGGGGCTTAAAAGGCCTTGCTGAATCTCGAGGACGCTGAACAGTAGCGATTACGCTGAACACTGTCGCGATTACCGAGTCGGATCTCGCCGACTACGTCTGAGGTTGATGACAGTATTGTAGAGTGTGTGAGAAATTGCTAGGGGGTTTGGCAAGTCTGGATAACGATCATGATAGGGCCCAGATACACCGAGGCTAGTTCGAAACAGGGCAGGATTTCAGTCGATGCTCCCCCCTTCGTATGATATCGTACCGAAGGGGGTACGGGTGGGCCGAGGGCGGCCGACGTGGGTCTGTTCGACTTTTCAATACGCGTTCGACACGACATTCACGACCTCTCTCGATCTTCGATTTATACCCTATTCAATCGGGTTACTATACAAAACATATATTATCGGAAATGGGAAGGAAACGTCAGTATACTGTAGAAATCAAAGACCTTGCTGAGCCCATGTCGCTAAGAAAACCCGGTTCGATTATTTCGAATCTGTCGGGACGTGTTCCTTTTCGAAGGCACTCTATCGATTCGTTAAGTTTTTCACTATGACGGCGTATTAGAGGCTGCCGGTAGACGTATTATAGCCTCCGACGCCGGTGTCGAGCCAAAACCCCAAACCGGGCCTGGGCATTTGATTCTCGCGATACGTTATCGAAAAGCGCTTGTGTATTGTAAACGGTAATATGTCTGCCTCCTCCTCATCTGGAGGCCAAGATATGCGACCACAAGAGATATGCTGACCTTTAAAGCTTGAGCATGATCCCGCGTCGTCTGGAGAGAGACTCTCCCGATCAACCCATCTTGCCCATATAAGTTAGTGGTACCTCTCGGGTCGGACCTGAATCAATCTATTATGACCATGGCAGAGAAGAACAGGGCGGCTATGAAGACCGACACGGAGTCCGGCCAAGATGAAGAACAAGGGTCAATTGGGGTGGTGGAAGACATTGCCCCAACCAGGAGCAGAGGCCGCGGCGAGCTGGAGGTCATGGCCATGCGTGAACGGATTCCAATCCTACGCAAGCTCAGAGCCATGGAGGCATGGCTCGACAAGAAGTGCGGTTTCGAGACCACTGGCGCGAATCGCATCCTTGAAAGTGAACGTCAACCTCCAAGCATTGTCAATGTAGGTTAACGCCTTGATGGCCTGCGAGAGCATACACTGATGAGGATGGTGAAGATGATGTTCTTCTGGTTTTCCATGCTGATCACGCCTGGGACACTGTCCTCGGGCTTGTTGGGTCCCATTTATGGCCTGTCTGTCAATGACTCGATCATCATCACCGTCCTTGGATCAGCTGTCGGTGCTGTCGTACCCGCTTTCACGGCGACATTGAGCGCTCCTACCGGCCTTCGTCAAATTGCCGTGGCTCGATACTCTTTCGGAATCTGGGGCGCCAAAGTGTGCGGTCTCCTCAACATTGTCGTCAACCTTGGCTTCGGTACCATCGCCTGCATCATCGCAGGTCAACTTATCAGTGCCATTAGCGGAGGCAAAGTCACGATCGTCGTTGGAATCGTCATCCTCAGCGTAACATCATATGTGCTCTCGTTTTTCGGTTTCCGCATCATCCAGCGATATGAACAGGTGGCGTGGATTCTGATTCTGATTCTCATGTGTGTCGAGTATGGGCAATCCGCGAAATACTTTTCGCACGACCCAGGGTACTCGTCCACCACCGGACAAGACAGATCTGGCGCGGCATTGAGCTACTTTGCCCTCATTTTTGGAACGTCTGCCGCCTGGTGTTCCATCTCTGGTGATTACTACGTCCACTATCCCGTCGACATCAACAAGTGGCTTGTTTTCGGCATGACATGGGCTGGCATAACATTTGGCACCTCCTTTTGCATCATCCTCGGAAACCTCTTTGGTGGCATCATCCTCACTAACCAGACTATGGGGGATACCTACGACAACGGAGGCCTTGGCGCGCTAATCTTGGCCACAATGTCGCCTATTGGATGGAGTAAATTCGTCTGTGTTGTCTATACACTGTCAATGGGTGAGTTGTGACTCTCGGGGTGCCTTTCGAATGCTGATGGTTATGTACGTAGTGGCCAATTTGGCTGCCATCTACTACTCGTCATCCCTGTCCATCCAACTATGGGGGAAACACTTCTTGGCCGTTCCACGTTTTGTGTGGAACACTCTTCTCGCGGCCATCAGTTTGGCTCTAGCTTGGGCCGGAAGGGATCACCTGTTAGATGTCCTGGTGGATTTCCTTTCACTCCTGGGTTATTGGACAGTCTGCTTCGGTTCCGTTCTCGCCATCGAACACTTTTGGTTCCGACCTCGCCACGGCGGCTATGATCTCGAGGGCTGGCAGGATCAGGACAGAATGCCCTGGGGTGTTGCAGCATCCACGAGTCTCGCGTTGGGCATTGGTGTCAGCTTTCTAGGCATGTACCAGACTTGGGTAAGTCGATTCCCGAAGCTGATATGCTGCCCTCTGGTCTGGATTTTCCCCGTGTTGTTGCTGAACAGATCAAAACAGTACACTGGACCAGCGGCCAAAGCAATCGGACAAGGGGGTGACCTTGGAAACTATTTCACGTTGGTTGCTGTTTGCCTGGCCTACCCGATTCTCCGACATTTTGAAATCAAGCTCACAGGACGATAAATGGTGTTGAAAATGCCCTTTATGCCACTATAACCCACTAGAAGACCAGAAAAGAAGATGCTCTGGACTCTGAATTTTCAAGGAACCGATACAGAATGCCCAAATCAAATCGATAGATCTATATATTGCAGATCTAACTAGTCAGAATGAGACGCTGGTGTATACTCAAGCCTCTACGTATCTAGCTATGGGGTCCTCTCGCACCTCTTCTACTGACCTGAACAACCCTTTCAACTTCTGACAGGGTTCCAGTGGATCTGGTCACAGACTGGAGCGGAGGACGGGAGTACAGCCTGGTCTCTGTTTCCACAGACAGATGGACAGATCTGAATGTCCTTATCAGAAATAAATGACCCTCGGAAGTGGAGCTTCTTTGAAGGGTAGACTGCTCTGATCTCTCGATTGCCAAGGCATGTTCCCACATCCAAGTCGAATGCATAGTATACCCCATAAGAGCCGCCGATGGTGTACTATCGCTATCAGCCTTGAATCAGGCTTAGTGAGACCCACGCGATACCAGGCAATTTCAAGCGTGGGTAGGCTGTAAATGACATTACAAATTGCCGGGGACGTGATGGTAATTTTCTATAGCGGACCCACTATTAATATACCTACCTACAGTAGGTAGATTCGGACCGCCGTTTGGGTGAACGACGACCGAGGCCATCAATTGGCACATCGTCTATTACACCAACCGCTTACCGGGTTTCGGCGAAGGCCGAATCCTCGTGAGAGATGTTCTCTTCGGATTCAAGACGGACAACGGTGGGCTCTGTCCAAGCGTTTTCGGAGGGGCTTGGTGGCGGACCACGGCAGCTCATGGGCCTCGATGGCTACTCAAAGCTTTGTAAGTCATTCATTAGAGCGGTTATGACAGTAAGCGTGTAGCGTGACCCACGGCTTGATGAACAACCAAGAAGAATATAAGTAATTGCCAAAGTCACCTTCCCCAGATCCGAACGTCCAACCCCCCGTTGTCTGGCACAGTGGATGAGGCAACGATGGAGGCAGGAGAAGAAGCATCCGCACGGAGGGTGGCTCGTTCGCGTCCAGTCACCACACAAAATACAGAATCAACCTCTTTGCTTGGGGGATCCGGGCCAACCGAAAGAGAGACGACATGGATCATCGAGTTGAAAGCACTTAGCAGGCACTCTTCCTCCCTTATTGTAGCCAACATGCTGCAATTTGCCCTCAACATGTCGCCCATGCTCATCATTAGCCCTCGTGGAAAAATCGAGTTTGGAGCCGTAAGCGTTGCCACCACGACCGCGAACATAACGGGCTTCATGGTTTTCCAAGGTCTTTCGACAAGTCTGGACACGCTCTGCGCTCAAGCCTGGGGTGCAGGGAGCCCACGGCTGAAACGGTTGCACGTCGAGAGGATGATGGTGCTCCTTGCTACCGTCGGAACTCCGATAGCCATACTTTGGTTCTGTTCCGACCACCTGTTTCGTCTTATCCTGCCAGAGGCACAGATAGCCATGCTTGCTGGAGTGTATCTGAGAATCCTCATCTGCGCCATGCCTGGGTACGTGGCGTTTGAAGCTGGGAAGAGGATCTTGACAGCGGAAGGGATATTCTTCCCCATCACAGCGATCCTCTGCATAGGTGCCTTTATAAACGGATTCCTGGGCTGGTTGCTCGTCTGGGTAAGTGCCATTCAATTTCTTTTTCTTACGATGCTCTGAAGCTGATATCGTGCAGCATTTTAACTTGGGATTCATCGGTGCTCCCATAGCGGTTGCAACAACATGGACACTCGTCCCTGTGAATTTCTGGCTGTACCTTAGGGTGTCTGGGAAGGAAGAGATCTGGCCCTCCATAACAGTCAAAGCTCTCGGAGGCTGGGGTCCAATGTTGAGATTGGCCTTGCCCGGACTTCTTATGGTCGAAGCCGAATACCTCGCCTTTGAGATTCTTGTGATTGCATCTGCTCAGTTGTCCACGGCAAGTCTTGCGGCGCAGACGATCCTGGCCACTCTCAATAACGCGTTCTGGCAACTCCCCTTCTCGCTCAGTGTGGCGGGCACGACGATGATCGCTCAACACATTGGCGCTCAGTCCGCCCGCTCGGCTAGAATCAGTGCGCGTGTTGTCTTTGTCTCGGCTCTCCTGTGTTCGGCCACTAACAGCATCCTGTTCTTCTCGTTTCGCGCTTTTTGGGCCAGGATCTTCACCAAGGATCAGGAAGTCATTGAGCTTGTGGAGAACACGCTCTCTCTCGTGGCGCTTATGCAACTCCTTGATGGGCTGGTTGCGTGCTGCAACGGCATTCTAAGAGGGTGTGGGCGACAATCATTCGGTGGCTGGGTGAATCTGTTGTGTTACTACATTGTAGCCCTGCCAGTGTCTTTATGGACTACGTTCGGACTCCACTGGGGTTTGTGTGGCTTGTGGACTGGTGTGACCCTTGCATTACTCCTCGTCGCCGTGGCAGAGCTGATGTACATGATCACTGCTGATTGGCAAAAGAGCGTTGAAGACGCCGTGTGGAGGAATTCTCGTCCCTTGGATCAAGAGCCATAGAAGGACCGTACGGCTCTTGATAGATAATTGGCTCGAAATCTCCGTCTCGACATTCTACCTGCTGACCAGTAAAACCCTGGTACAATACAACACAGACACAATGGCACAAAGCCAACCATTGTCTCCGCGTCTCCCAACAGGGCCAGTCGGTTAAAGCCAGTAGGGAAAATCGGGGTGCTTTCCATATGTCTCTTCCAATCCTGCCTGCCTCTTCTCTGCCGCTTCAGGCGAGTTCCGATTCTTTGTTTTGGAAGCGTACTTACCCTGCGTCCCGGATTTTGCCGATTTCGTAGTGTGTTCCTCTCTGGTAGCCATTGGCTTCAGCACGAACCCATAGTTCGTCCACCGTGGCATTTTGCCTGCCCACAGTCGTCGTAGAGTGAGAGGTGCGACCTGGGCCAATAGTCACATGATAGCGGCGGAGGCTGCAGAGACGACGGCGGTAGAAACGACTGAAGGGGCCAGTAAGGGAAAGAAAACTTCGCAGACGGGAGACTGAGACCTGGAATGGACGCCATTTTGTACTCGAGGCAGGAGAGTCGAAGGAGAGAGGGGAGGGGAGCGCAAAAGGTCAACCCCGGAAGTAAAAAGTCGATCTGGAGTTTACCTAGTCTCGCTAAATCATAAATCCTAGTTTTGGGAAGAGGCGTGCGAGGGGACTGTAGCGGATGATTTCAAGGCGTGAGTCGAAAGGTGAGAGGAAGGTAGGAGGAGGGTGAGTCGCGAGAAGGGGTGTTAAAAGGCGGCGTGAGTCCTTACCATTCACGCCATTGGTTGAGCTGCCAAGGCCTCCTGGCCACCACTAGCGCCTCTGGGCGTCTGCGGCTTATGACTCAAACACTCACACCTTTCTTGCTTTTGCTAAAGGTTCTTGTAACCAACCCTCTGCTACCGGGGCTCAAATGGCGTGTCCAATGGATTGATCAATCGTTCACGCCCGAGATGAGCCCTTGAAACGCTATCTAGGGTACGATGTAGGAGAGCCGCGTCGACCATTTCCCGCGGACAGGAGAACTCATTGCTCAGACAGCCGTCATTGCGATGTTCGCTCAAGATTTCTTCCCAACCACTGTCTCGATGGCCTCATCGGCAGATGCCCGTTCCGAATTGGAGGATCTTTCAACAGCAAGAATGTCGTCCGTCCCCGCCGTGGAAGCAATGCCGTCGTTGCCAAAATGTCTCACAACCAACCATGTCGGAACCAAAGCGGCCGCCCATAATCCGAAATTGATATATACGCCGCCCACCTCAGCAAAGATCTTGATTGAATTCAAGCCATAGCTGACGGCTTGCCAGGCCGATTCCGTGCTACATTCATCAGCTTGTTAACAGTAACAGAGGGAGCTTTTCTTACCCACGAAGCAACGCAGCATACCGAATGATCTCGGCTGGCGTTATGGCCAGCTGTCCTATCAGGAAATAGCAGAAGAGGTAATTCATCTGGAATCCCGCGGTCAAAAATAGGAATGGGACAAAAGCGTGACCGAAGCCGCTGCTTGTCCAGTCGTACGAAGGTCTGGAGTGCCGGAACTTCGTCACAAGGACTGTCGCCCAGATCCACCATCCGCCTTGAAGCACCACAATTGTCAGAAATGCACTTCTGGACCTGAACTTCATTGAGGTGTTTGTGCGATCGAGGTACCGGCCGAGGATATTGCCACAAGTCACAGCAATGATTCCGGACAAGAAGGAGCCCAGAGCACGTGCTCGGACACTGAACCACAACGAGAGGTACGTGAAGAAAACAGCTTCTGCGTAGACAGCCTGACCGATAAACAGGATTAGAAGCAGGTATTTCTTCGTGAAGAACGCCCTCGTTGTCGCCTTAATCTCGCGCCAAGGATGATCCAGGATTGCCAACTCGACCTTGAGGCCATCGGTCCGCTCGACTTTGTGGGGTCGGTTCAGTAGCAACCCTATAAATGGACCCAGCGCCTGCAGCGCGATGAAGACCAAGTACACGGTATAGCTGACTTTCCCCGCTTCGTTACGGTTGACATTGATGCCAAGGTTGATTGCGCCGCCCAGAATCTGTCCACCAAGGCGGTAAGTAAGCCAGTAACCCAATATTTTCCCTCGGTTGTACGGCTCGGGGTATGCCAAAGCGATGGCGGCCTCCGCTGACCAGAATACACCTGCGGAAATGCCACACAGCGCAGCTCCGACAAGCACCAGCCATTCTGTCCCAAAGCGATTGTTGGTGTAGAGACCTGCAGCAAATGGAGCATAGCCCAGAGTGCCAAAGATGAGAGCGCCCTTGATCCCAATGTACTTGGTGAGCACAGGGGAGAAGAAGCAAGAGACTACCATCAAGCAAAAGGTCAACGCATTCGCGGCGTTGACAAGATAGGGCTTTTCTTCGCCTCCAGCGCCGAGAGAGTTCATTGCTCCCCAAATACCCGGAGCTGAGAAATTGCAGAGTCCCAGGATTGTGGCGTTGTAGAATGTGGAGCGATGCCATCGAACTATGGATGTTCAGCTTTGCCTCTGTCACATAGGTAAGGGACTGACCTGGATGCTTCTGCACCGACGACTCTCTTACATCTTGGAGCTCGGGATGCTTTGTTGTGACGGAAGCTGGCCGAGACATCTTGTCCGATTCAGTTCGATGCACAGAAGATGTGAAAATGTCGCTTCGGACGAACTGCTGGGTAAGGGGTAAGACAGCCCGGGCCGACGAAGAAGCAGATCAACGTGGAATGGCAGAAGAGACAGAGTGAGATAGCCTTCTTACTTGTATACAAGCTCGAGGTAAGCTCGTGGTCGATGCGTGGCGATCAACAAGGATGCTGACGGTCTAGCCGCACAGTTATCATGAGCGGAATGGGGCCCTCCAAAAGACGTCAAGCACACGAAGAGCACGCCATAGATCAGCACGAGGCCCAGACAAGGAGCGTCTTTCCATCAACTTGGTTGAATGTTGTCTGCAGGTCCACACCACGAAGCGCAGGATCCATCGTTCAGGAACCGTGCTCCTTGGCAACATCGATTCGGTCTCTCGGTTGAAGTGCACCCGGGTGTTACCCAATCATGAGTGCTTGATGTGCTTCTATGATAGGGATTGCCAAGTTAAGAGAATGTCTGGAGGAAGAAATAGCAGAGTTGCAGACCAAGTTGCCATCAGCGTGAAAAAAGACAGTCGTGATATGTGGAGCAGATTGCACCATCCACTATACCAGTGACGAGGCTAGGGATGCTTACCTGCGAAAATCGGAACCCTCGCCATGTGGACGGACATCTGCGCGGATATGCATGCAGGCCAGCCTTAAATCGAACGTTGCTACTGCGTGAACAGTTTTGCTAAACTTACATAGGGAAAGAATTGGAGTCCCCTTGAGCGCGTTCGTCCTCAATACCAGGCACGGAATCACCGCCAAGAACCATCATGTCGTCGACAAACGGCACGCAAGGATTGGATGAAGCAACGAGTCCAGTCAAAAAGCAATGGATTCTGAACGCCTTTGTTGAAACATGCTCCGGCCACCAGTCTCCCGGGTTATGGAAGCACCCTGCAGACAAGTCGCACCAATTCAATACCTTGTCTCATTGGACGGACCTTGCCCAACTCCTTGAACGTGGGAAGATCCACGGCATCTTTATTGCAGACGTACTGGGCGGCTATGATGTCTATTTGCAGTCTCTCGATCCTGCCATCCGTTCAGGGGCACAGTGGCCGGTGCATGAACCGCTTGCATCGATACCAGCCATGGCAGCTGTAACAAAATCCATCGGCTTCGGCGTGACAGTGTCGACGACGTATGAGCAACCGTATCACCTTGCTCGTCGCCTTTCGACACTGGATCATCTCACCAATGGCCGTTTAGGTTGGAATATTGTCACTTCGTACCTGGACTCTGCGGCGCGGAACATGGGCTTTTCTTCTCAACCACAGCATGATGACCGCTATGCCATGGCTGACGAGTATATCCAGGTGATGTACAAGCTGTTTGAGTCATCATGGCGAGACGATGCGGTCAAGCTGGACCGGCAGACCGGCTTGTACAGCGATCCTGCTCTCGTTCGGCAAATCAACCACAAGGGCAAATTCTTCGATGTACCCGGCCCGCATATCTGCTCGCCGTCGCCACAACGCACGCCCCTGCTATTACAAGCAGGCACAAGCTCCAAAGGCAAATTGTTCGCTGCGCAGCACGCCGAGGCCATCTTTGTGTCGCACCATTCGCCCGAAGCGTGTAAAGCAAACATTGCAGACGTCAGAAAGCTGGCAAAGGAGAAGTTCGGACGGGATCCACAGAGCTTGAAAGTTCTCGCACTGGTGACCCCGATTTTAGGCAGGACGGAAGAAGAAGCCAGGGCAAAGTATGCCGACTACAAACAATATGCTGACCTAGAAGGCGCATTGGCGCTGTTCGGCGGCTGGACCGGAATCGATCTAAATCAATACGAAGAAGACCAAGAGTTGCGGTATGTCGAGAGCAACGCCGTCCGCGCGACAGTCGAGAGCTACGCGAAGTTCAGCCCCGGCGTGGGCAAATGGACAAGGCAAACGATCGCCGAGCACGTGAGCATCGGCGGCAACGGGCCCGTGCTGGTCGGAACGCCGAGCCAAGTCGCAGATGGTCTGCAACGGTGGGTTGACGTCGCCGATGTCGATGGCTTCAACATTGCGTACGCTGTGTTTCCCGGCAGTTTCGAGGACGTTGTGGACCTGCTGGTGCCGGAGCTGAGGAAGAGAGGTCTGTTTTGGGAGGATTACGCGGTCCCCGAGGGAACGTATCGCGAGAACTTCTATGGGCAGAAGGGGCAGTCGGGGCCGCTCGACGAGCATGTAGCAAGCCAGTATCGGTGGAGGAAGGGGGCGACGGCCGAAGAACACAAGATCCCAGCTTAAAAAGTATTCAACGGATAGGAAAGTCGCAAACCTTGGCACTCTGCTGCGTCCGAAGCAGCAATTGTGCGCCGAGGTGGAAGTACTGTACACAGGGGCTGACGGAAGATCATGTTGGCAGCGTCCCATTGGAAAGGCGTCAAAAGTACATCCGTTGACCTTTGAGATAGAGTTTACGCAAAACTCGAATTAAAATCTACCTGTACGTTTCCTGTCAATGCCAAATAGCTCACGAAATTTCAAAAGCCCGGGATGTGTCCATAGCCATGAAACGCCGTGAAGCCTCTCTCTACTCCCATACACCCCGTAACACCACGCCCATTATGGGGGGGAAAGCCCAACTACTCAATCCCAATACTTCTTCAACAACTCCTCCTCGACGCCCGTCCACCTCGCATACATGGCCAACGCACTGCCTAAATAATTCATCAACCCGCCCTGCAAGCCGGGGAACTTCATGTCGCTCATCTCGCCGATCAGGGCCGTGTGCAGCAAACTGCGCGGCATGCCGGTCTGGGGGTCGGCCAAGCCGTCGTTGTTCAACCCGAACAAGATATACAAGCTGCGTTCGAAGCCCGGGTGCGCGGGCCGCACGTAGCCCCTGAACGTGACGTCGGTGTCCCCGTCGTTGAAGAACCGGTGGACCGTCCCGATGGGGATGTCGGCGCCCTCGCCCGGCTTGAGGTGCAGGGTGGCCAGCTTGGCCGCGTCCTTGCCTAGCAGCACGCCGAGATCGCCGTCTAGGGCCTCGAACCGCTCCGCGTACGTCGTGTGGTAGTGGATTGGGGGCCCGCCGCCGGGTTTGCATACCAGTTCGGCGGCCGCTTCTTTGCCGTCGCACTCGTAGCCGTACGTCGTCCAGGTGATGGTCTCGCCGGTGTTTTTGTTGGTGATGACGCGCCGCTTTTGGTCTTTGATCCCTGGGGGGATGGTTCGGTCGCGGGGAGGCGGTGACATGTTGTTTTATGTTATGTTATGTAGGGTGGTAGATTGGAGGTTGTCGGTTCTGATCGTGCGTGAGACTTCACGCTCGGACTGAGACTTGCGATCGAGTTTCTGGCAGCTTGATCTTGACCTTGATCTTGACCTTTGCTTCGCATTCACCTTCAAAATGAACGATTTTGCGCGCGCCGAGACAAATATTAACTGCCTCCACAGCCACGACGAGTATTACAGTACCTTAAGTATGCGCCCTTCGCTCTCCTTCCTTTCGAAAAGGCAAAGGAAAGCCCAGTCCTTATAAAGACCTGGGGTCAGCGTAGTGTGCGGTAGGTTGGCCAAGCAAAGCCCTTGCTCGTTGCGCAAGGGGACATTTCCCCAGCGTGGCATCGTGGCATCGCGGTGTCCGTGATCCTACGTCGCAGGCAGGCAGGCGCGGTGTCCGTCTCCTCTCAGCTGGGTGGTGAAGTACACATTAATGGAAGCCAAGCACAGGAGGCGAGGCGGGGCGAGCCCAAGTTGGGGTAGCGGTCGAATCGAGTCGGCCCATCTTGCCGAGGGTTTATTAATAACCCCTTCGAAATAGGAAGTACGTTTCTTCCGGTTGTGGGTGTATTGGTCGTGTCCACGGTAGAAGATCGCCTTGAGAGAGTGATTTGGATCTTATTCCGCATGTTACCTAACCACTGGATAACATTGGGCTAACACACGGCGCGTTGCAGGAGTCGATAATAAGAATTGGTAGGAGCGCGGTCACATCCTGTGGGAGGGAATGAGTATTTTAGCCAACCTCCTTCTTGGGAAGATGCCTGATCGCCACTCGTGTAGAGAGAAATGAAAGGGTAGAGAAAGAGTGCGAGCGAACGCACACTTTTCGGATAGAGTCTCGTCCCCTTTCTGCAGAGAGATCATAGGTGCGACTGTTATCACTGTACTGAGTCGGTGAGAGGCAGTACATTTATCTGTTCAGGGCAATGCTGACAAACATGAACCCCACCTCTTGACCGCTACGGAGCAATCGTAGTTGGGAGGCTCAGCACTCTCGGTTTATGGTGAAGCATTTCACGCGTGCTGCCTAGATCCATGGAGCAGAGCGCAAGAGAACTCCTGTCAGTGAGTCTTGTAGAATGAGCTCGAGCGCGCGAACTGTGAAGGACTCTTCAACCCCCGCTCTCTCACGTGTCGACACTGTTTGGAGAGGGTAGTCATCGCAAGGGCGACGACAACCGCAACGGCAAACGAGGACCGGGTCATGAGCCTTTGCCCATCACTCTGATCCTGACATATCTTCCATCGTTCGCCATCACTAGGAGACAACGAATGGAGTGTCAACGCAGGTAGCTGGTGCTATTTGGCATGGAATATTGGTATGTCAGTCATCCGCCTGCCTCTAGTTATTCAGCTGTCACGACTCCGTTTCTAGAACACAAGTGACAGACAGACCTGGATAGCATAAGTATAAGTATGTCCGTCATCAGCAACACATTATGGAATCCCATCACACGATCAGAGTTGGAAGCCGAACTTCAACCAAGTTACCAAAGCCCGAACCAAATCGTTGGCCGAAAGCGTTGAGAAAGCTTGTCGTCGATCGATTGATGGCGACTCTCCTATTCAACCCACACGTTCCGCAAGCCGAGAAGAGAGCTTGTGGTCTTGGGCAGCCGCTGTTTCCAGACTGAGATAGCATCTCTATTTGTTCCAAGCAGTGAGCAAAATTCGGCAGTAGAGCAGCGATTCAAAGTCCTGGAGATACCGAAAGAAGACCGCGCTCCAGCGTATTTTGTCGCCTTCAATTAATCCATGACCAAAACCGAGCAAGAAATCATTAAAGGACCAAGGTTCGTATTTTATCGATTCAGTAGTCCGGAAACGGTCACAAATTTTATCTGACATCCTTCTTAACGGAGCCGACTGATCCTGGTTCGTCCGAACAGTTCCGTCCATGAAACACGGCTGCTAACAATGTGATCGGATGACATGATGCACATAATGCCCTTGGCAACTCCAAGGCTATATCATCTCCAGCCAAGCCAGTCCGCCTTCCCAACATCCACACCCTTCATCCTCAAGATATCGTATGCAGTTACGGCGTGAAAGTAGAAGTTCGGCAAGGCAAAGTCGTTGACATAGCCCAATGCGTCCCATTTCCTGTCCCTCATGATGACCTCATTGCCTTCCTTGCCCTCGAAGTCCTCTCGTTTCACCGCCTCGAGGAACTGGACGGTCTTGGCGAGACGAGCCTGCAGCTCATCGAAAGTCTTTTCGTTGTCCTCCCACGGCTGATTCTCGACGCCGCCCACACGAACGGCGAGGAATTTGGCGGTATTGGACAGAGTTTGGATCTGAAATGGTAGTGCATTCATGTCAGGCGCAATGCGGCCTTCGAGAAATTCAGAATGTGGTAACCCCTTCGTGTCGGCGAAGTTTTCTCCTTTTTTGAGGATTTTGGAGAGGATGTTGAGAACGCGTATCATTGGCAGAACTGCCGTATCGTACAAATTGAGAGGAGGCATGATTGAGAGCTTTCGTCGCAAGTGGTCCAGTCTCTAAGCCCAAGCGCAAAATCGAATTTCCAGGCCGACTTGACAACACGCAGGTTCATGTGTCGGTTTTAAAGTTCGTTCCCTCGAATGGAGGCTCGAAGCTACCTACCTTGATTTGTCAGCTCGAGTACAGTACGGAGTAAAACTGCTGCCCGATGCGTCCGCGCGCAGCTTTGCCGGCTGTTGTGGAGAAGTGAATTACAAAGGGCGTGGCTAGTCGCGTTATTTGAACAGCAGAGCAAGAGATTCGATCTATGGGAAAAGCATCCTCAAAGAGGTGCAGTCGAGGTTGGGCGTAGAGAATAGGGAGTTCGCCCAGGGTATTTTCTGGCGTTCAGCATGAGACTGCGAGTGTGTCTTTTGTTCGACCAGATCCCGCGTCATCCTCGTGAAGAATCCAATAGGTCAGGTCTTCGCAGAGCTGCATCAATGATACATCTGTGATCTGAGATACTCTCCCGAACCACGGAAGCCGTGACAGGTTGGAATCGACGGCGATCGAGCCTGCGCTTCAGGACACCATTGAAAATGAAAAGTTAGCCGACATCTGGCTTACATGGAGGTCAAAACTCGTCAGTGCTCTCTTCCTCGGTATGTGATACTTCGAGAGATGACGCCTGACTGCGCACGGAGATGTTCTGCGGCTTGGTAGTAGCTTCGCATCTATATCGGTCAAACTGGTTGTTGCGACCTCTGTATCTGCGGAAATAGTCTTGTTGACATGAAGAGAAGGAAAAGCCAACGTCGTTGGAGCTTTGGAGGAAATGTGAATCCTGTATGGTGCCAAAGTTGGTCCTGTCCCGCTGGAAGATGCACGAAGATGTCAGTGCTCATCCAGCATGTAGCTAGTTACTTTACGCAATGATGGTTGACCTGATCAAAGAGACGGAACTGTGCCCATTGAGAAACCTCATTGCTAATAAAGCGAGTTCAAAGCAAACTGAGATGAAGTTGAGGGCAAAGTGAGGCCGATGTATAGCCGGAATCCTAACTCGAGCACGCAAGATCTCAAGTCGGTGGCACCATCATTGTTGACGACCTTCTTATGCCACAACACGCTTTATATCGTATGTTAAGTCCGCCATGAGATAGTCAATGTATTCATGAGGGTCTCCACATCACCATGACCACGTCGCAGACACCTCGCCTGCTGACGCCGCAGAGATGGCCCGGGGCCGAGCTCGAGAGATCATCTTCCGGATCTTCTACAGCACCTCGTTCACTGCCGTCTTCATCCTCCTCATCATTTTCAGCGCTGTTACTCCTGCCGACACCATCTACGAGTCCTACAAGCGAAATCGCCTCATCGACATCTTCTTGATCGCCGGCGTCTACGTGTTTACTGCACTCCTCGCTGCCCTCATCTATGCGTCTAGATTATACACGAATCGGTCGGTGCTTAAGGATATACCGAAGACGTTTATGCCAATCGAGAAGGAAGATCTCCCAGGACGAAGGGTACATCGACTCATTCAAGAATGTCTAGAGCGAAGTGCCGTGATTGCTTTTCAGGTCAGGCCGCGGAGCAAGAGACTCGAGCACGATACAGTTAATGCTGGCATGAGAATGCTAGCCTTGACGAAGACAAAATCAAGTACCGATCAGACAATCGAACCGAGCTGGGGGAACATTGCACATGCAGGATGGTCCTCGCCGGCTTCCAAGGAATTGCCCGGTCTCGAATACGCGACCGTTGTAGATGAATTGGTTGATCTTGTGGAAGCGAAGGCTGTCAGCCTCGCTCCCGTAGATCCGCTGGTTGAGCCCGGCCCTGATGGAAGTTCAATACCCGACCCGAGGGTCATTGAAGAAATTGCTAGGAGCGGCAATATGGGGATGAGAGCTTATCTTCGATATCTCATCAGCATCGGCGTGGTCCCAGACAATTCTCTCACCGTGGCATTCCTCGCGGCATATGAAAGAGCGCGTTTCTCGTCGGAACCATTGAGCGATGAGGACTTCCGGTCTCTTATGCGCATGTTCGCCGAACTACTGCGCAACATGACGCCTGCTGAAGTTGATTTGCTCGATCTTGGATCCGACGCGGAATCTCGGTCTAGTCAGCATTCGCACTCGCAGTCCGATTCGTCGAGCCTAGTGGAACGAAAAGTCTCTCATCGGTCTCGATACACGGATGCAGAAACAGCCTCTCTTCCATCTACTTACTCTGCCTCGGGATCTGTTCGCCGTCATAAACCGCCTCCACGGCGTATCTCCGAAGATTCTGCTGCTCCATCTCTATCATCGTTAGAACATGTGCACAACGTACCTTCGGAAGCGGGTACCGCCGACCACAGTGGCGATGAAACAGGAGATGCTGATACCCAGTCACTTCAAACTGCGCCGACGACAGCAACACGATCCCGCTCGAGACCCCGGCCGCCACTTAGAGCCTCAACGTCGAGGATGTACTCGGCTGTGTCGAGACTGCCTTCACACCCTAATGATTCCGGCTCTCTACATTCAGACACTGGTTCAGTGGTACATCATGATGTGGAAGCACATAGGTCACACTCCTCTGGGAGTTTGAGACGCCGAGCCCGAAATGGCAGGCATAAAGGTCGTGTTCTCAGGCTCGCGGGAGAAGACGAGAACGGGCGTGGGGACAGCCAACATGACTTGCCCTACCGTATCCGACTCCCTCAAAGAGATCCTGGGTAGAACAGGACGAGAAATATATTAATGACGGTACGGACGCTATACGAGAACAAGTTTACGCAGCTCATGGCTGTTTAATGTTTCATCACGGGCAACAGCCGCTTGGGTAGTCGGCAAGGCCCTTTCCTTGGATATAATGTATAGTGTATGTCATAGTTAGCAGGGCTCTGAAGCTCTTTACAAGAATTCAACTAGCGGACGTCAACCTGGTCCCGGTGTCTAACATAGCCTCAAGCATGACCACTTGTTCCTGCGCGGACAGAGGAAATTGTGCTGCCGAGTCACTGCAAGCTCGGTCGGACAATGTCTCCTGGAGTGGTATTGTCTCTCGTTATCATTCCATTCCGATTGCTCCCACTATCACTATTGTAGGGAGGCGAGAGCCACTTTGCACGAACCATTTCCCTCAAGCAAACCTGAACGCATCGCCTAGAGGATGTCCAAGTAAATGATCAAAATACACCTGCCACTGCTCCTACCCCTGCCGTTATGCAACAATCGGAGTCGAGTCTATTTCGTTCAGTCATCACCTGCGGGAGAACCACGCCCTTTGAACCCTGGGAAACACTCCACCAGGTCATCAGCTTCGTCGGGCGTGACGCTTTCCTCTAGCATCTGCGTCGCCATTGCCACCGTCTCGTCACTGACAAGCCGGTCGATAACGAACCCTTCCGAGAAGGCCAACCGCGTAAGCACAACGCGATGTTTATGCACGCCGCCGTTAATCGCAGACAATTTCTCTTGGAGATTGATGGAGCTGCCGTGGAGCTGAAGGACGTGGTACAAAAGAGAAACGCCTTTGTTGATCAATTCGGCGTGCAGGTGATGCGTGGTGGGGTGGAGCGTGTACATGGCCGAGACTTCGTCGTAGAGGCTCCTCACCAGACGACCGATCGCATGCGCGTCCGTGGCAAGTAGGAGACTGCCGTGATGAGATGGATCATCATGCGGGTGTGGCGAGGAATTAATCGCCAACTTAGTCAGCAAGTTCATGACTTCCAGCCGGAGATGGCAGAGTTGAGCGGTTGTGTTGGGAGGAAGGCCCTCGTCGACGCGGGGAGTTTCCCACAGAAGGTAGCATATGCGGCTAAGGGTCCAATGCTCGACTTGTGTTTGTTGATTGTCGTTGCAGATGCTGCCGAAGGTCGAGGGGAGGATGCTGGTCGAGAGGAGACGAAGCATGAGAGTGATGTCTGAAATGGGCTGCCAGACATTGAGCATCATTAGGACGAATTCTGGATTCATCTGGCGCCAGAACAACGAGAGTAGTTCAGGGTCGTCGGATACGGTGTACGCTATTGTTAGCATGAGCTCTAGACATTCTGTTCCGTTGACTTCACGATTTAAGATGGACTGTGGCGTTTGTCGGAATTTGCCGTAAGTGGCGTGATAGACTGGTGAGTGCTCGAAGCGGTTCTTTGCGTTGATGGTGATGGAGGACTGGAGGACCGGGCTCAAAGAGGTGATGATGTCGACGTCAAGGACGAACATTTCGAGGTCGATGATATGGTTAACTACTTCGAGGAGTAAGCTGATTGGCTTGTAGTATTGCTCCTTCATGCACCTGGACCACAGGTCGACGAAGAGTTGTAGGACATCACCGGGGAGATGGCTGCCTGTGAGCTGAGCAGTGCTTTCCAGAAGAATCGCCGAAAATGTCCTAGACGAACTCGAAGGGAACGTGAATTTGACAAGAGCTTCAAACAGTGGCTCCTTTGTATCGTTGAGCTTGTATTTGAGGATTGACTGGAGGAATTTCAGATGCCGTTCAGCCTGTTTGTCCTTTCGCGCGACGGGGGCCACGGGCTCGACCGTCTGCACGCGATGTAAAGGCGGAGGTGGCATGTCATCCTGATTCTGGTTCGACAGTCGCAGTGGCAGAGGCTTGATGGGACTCGGCTCCGCAGCTTTTCGTTTCCTCTTGTTCGCCGCAGTCGGTGTAGGTGGTTTGGAGCGCCGGTCAGATTTGGAGGGTGATACGAGCATGATATCGTCATCGTTGAAGCCGTCTCGAAGCGAGCGTGCCATTCCACGCCTGGGCGTTGTGGTAGGACTCGCCTCCCTTTCAGCCCGGGGCTTGTCCTTCAGGCGCTGTCTCAATGTCTTGCTTTCCTGAATTTCTTGGTTATGCTCTTGCTGTAGGAAATTGTACTGAGTAGTCAGATTGTTGTTCTTCTCGGTCAATGCATGTAGCTGCGCCGTATACTTGGCTAACTGCTCTTCCATAGACTTCTTGAGGGCGGCCATCTGTCGGCTGTGGCCTTTGCTCTCCTCCTCCAGCTTGGCTCGGACGATGAAAATCTCGCCCTTCTGCAATGAGACAGCATCGTCGGCGGCTCGGAGCTCTTGCGCGAGTTCATCTCGTTCTTGCTGGAGTTTCTTGAGGCGATACTGGATATTTTCATGTTCATCTTCATGCGCAGCGTGTTTACTTTGCTGGAGAGGTGCATCTAACATAATCTCATCAGGCCTCGCTGGGGCTTTTTGCAGCGTCTCAAAGTTTTGATCAGGATGAAACGAGCCTGCCTGGCGTTGGTAGTTCTCCTGAACGATGGGACGATGAAGAACGGCATTATGAGCCCGACCGAGACGCTGTGGTCGGTATTGTTCTGTCTGAGCGGCCTCGCTTGTTTGTGCTCGTCGAAAAGAGAATGGATCATATTCCTCGACTGGAGTAGGCACACCCTCGTCTCCTATTAGCTCGAAGCTATCATCTTCTTCCGTCAGATATCTGTGCAAGGCATGGTTGGAAATGGGGGGACGGGCATTGGGGAGTGCTTGTGCCGCTGCTGTCCCTGCCTGCGGTACAGGACGAGGGGGCCTCTGCACCGGTGGAAGTTGAGGGCCTGGGTTCTGGACTTGGGCCTGAGTGGATAGTATAGCATTGTGTTCGAGCTCTTGAAGAGCGGACTCTGAGAGGCTGTCAAACCCATCGTCGTCGAAGAGATCAGTCTCGTCTTCGTTGTCGTCCATGCCATTCATGTTCGACCTCCATTGAGGACCAAAAACGATGAGAGCATAGGCGTCCTTGACGTGTCAGACAGACGTCGTCGACAGGGGTTTGTCTTGACGGGGAAACTTTGGTCAGAGACGCGACTGACGCGGTATCGACGCTGGAGGAACAGTGAGGACAAATTGCCCTTGCGTTGTGAATGTTGCATTAGCGGTGGCGGATAAAGAATGCCACGAGCCAGTCCCGAGCTCCGGGGCCCTAGCTGACGTATCGGCGCCTAAGCCCACTGCTAAACAACAAGGCAGCCCTATGACGCAAGTCCAAGCGGCGCCCAGGCGATGGACGAGCGAAGTCAAACTGCGCTCCAACATGATTCTTGGTGATCATTTGAGGTGCCTCCAAAACACACTGCGGCACTCTCCACCACTCTCTGCAGTCAAGTTACCTCACGGAAGGGTGAAAAACCAGTCGCCGTCATTCCAGAATCAGCAGAACAGCGCTCAATCGACGAGCTGCACTTTCGGAGGAAGTGCAAGGCCAAAGTTGACCAGCACGTGTCGAGCGCGGCATCCCCTCTCTTTCCCAAACTGCAATCTCCATCTCCGTCGCACCCCTGATACATAGCTACGGCAGAATCTTCTGCCTGCGGCTCATCCACCTTGCGCGCACGCAGCCATGCCTAGGCAAAAGGGTGTAAAGTTCCAGCATCGAAATGGCAACGGCAACGGCAATGGCAATGGGAGCCATCACCGTCGATCCAGCTCCTCCACCATGAGCGATACAGCATCCGAACCCCCGAGCCCTCAGAGAGAGAACCACGACAACAACGTGAACGGCAATGTGATAAAAGGCGAAAAGCCTGCGGGAGCGTCAGAATATGAGAAGAAGAAGCAAACCTTCATCACGCGAATGATATGGACACTGGTCATGATCGGTGGTTTCTTCGGCGCCATGTTCGCCGGGCACATCTACGTCCTCATGGTCATTACCGCCGTCCAGATCATCTCGTTCAAGGAGGTCATCGCGATTGCCCAGGTGCCAACGAAGCAGAAGAATCTTCCCTTGACCACTTCTCTAAACTGGTATTTCCTGGCCATCACGATGTACTTTCTCTACGGCGAAAGCGTAATCTACTACTTCAAGCATATCCTCTTGGTGGACAAGGTTCTGCTGCCCTTTGCGACTCATCATCGCTTCATTAGCTTTATGATGTACATCTTTGGTATGCATGCCGTTGTGTGCGTCTGATCCAGCGCTGACAATATACCAGGGTTCATCTCCTTCGTCGCCTCGTTGAGGAAAGGCTATTATCGGTTCCAGTTCGCCCAGTTCGCCTGGACTCACATGGCCCTCTATTTGATTGTCGTGCAAGCACACTTCATGATGAACAATGTGTTCGAGGGCATGATCTGGTTCTTCCTTCCCGCGTCTTTGGTCATCACCAACGACATCTTCGCATACATCTGTGGTATCACGTTCGGGCGCACTCAGCTCATTAGCCTTTCGCCCAAGAAGACCGTCGAGGGATTTGTGGGAGCTTGGATTTGCACCATCTTCTTCGGATTTGCACTCACCAACGTCTTGATGCGCTACAGTTACTTCATCTGCCCCGTCAATGATCTTGGTGCCAACGTTTTTACTGGTCTGCAATGCGACCCGAATCCCGTTTTCAAGCCCTACCCCTATAACATCAAGGGCTTGACCGGTCTCGACTACACATTCTTCGTCTCGCCCATGCAGGGGCATATTCTCGTGTTCGCATCATTCGCCTCGCTCATTGCCCCCTTTGGGGGTTTCTTCGCATCTGGCCTGAAAAGGACATTCAAAATCAAGGACTTTGGCGACAGCATTCCGGGACACGGCGGCATGACAGATCGTATGGACTGTCAATTTATCATGGGCCTCTTCGCCTACATGTACTACCAGAGCTTTATCGCCGTCTACAAGACGTCCGTGGGTGGTGTGCTTGAGACGGCCATCATGGGTCTCTCCCCAGAGGAGCAAATTGAGTTGTTGAAGAGACTGGGCTGGTATTTGCAGGGCCAAGGCATTGTCTCAACCAAGGTGAGGCCGTCCTCATCATAAATATGACGGGTACTAACACGAGATGCTTAGGTCGAGCGATGTCTATCTGGTGCGCTCGGGAAAAAGTAACGACGACACGAAGCCGCATATAATCTTTCTTCAATTCTTGATATTGTGTGCCCTAAATAGAGGGCCTCTCCAAAGCGTTGTTTCTGGACTAGCATAGCGCTGGAGTCCGGGGCGACTGGAAGGACGATGCTTCAAACATCAGGTGCTGCTTCCAATCTCGCCATTTCTTGTGGAAGAGCGAGCGCTGGGCGCTGGCTGCGCGTTGATAGTGCTGATCATTTGGCTGTATGATTGGGCACGGAGGGTACAAAATTTTCAGCGGCGTCTCTAGGACCAGAAACCGCGTCCTGGTATGTCAAGGCCCTCGGAGCGACCTAGGAGCTTCACTTTGTAATGTGATGACGGGTGTGAGCTTTGACGTTGCCTTGCCGCAGCGATCAAGTCATGCGATGACCATTAAGTCCCACAGTTCTTTTCCACTGTCACTCGCTTCAACTCTGACCTCTCCCACCACCACCACCACCACCCCCTCTGCCCCTCCCGTGCCCTCTTCCTCCACCCCGTCCTTGCCCGCCACCGCCGCGGCCACCTCGATCACCTCCTCTACCTCCAGCACTGTGGCCTGCTTGTCCGCCTCCCCGGTTCCCGCGCTGACCGCCATCCTGGCGATGTTGTTGTTGATGTTGCTGTTGTTCTCGCGCAAGGTCAATGATCTCCTCGGGCACACGGAGATACTTGATCTAGACAATATAATTAGCCCACTGCATCCAGAATGTACGTGCCGTCTTGCGCGCTAGGGCGCTGAGGCGATCGCGAGTTTCCCAACAAAACCACATAAACTCCACCGACACCACAACAAACAAGAGAGGGAAATGCAAATATCACTAGGACGTACATTATTCCCCCTCACGTAACATTCGGGCAATCTCCAAAACTTGTCGCCCTCGGGACTCGTCTGCACGACTTCCTTCAGCGTCAAATTCATCCACGTGTCACAGTTTACTAGGTGGCCGTTGAGGGTTTCGCCGTTTTTCAGCTCCACGAGCATAGGATGGCCTTGCGCCGCTGTCAGCAGGCCGAGTGGGAGCATGGCGAGGAGTGGCTTTTGCTTGTTGCGTCCTCAGGCTGGGGTATTATTGATGTCTTGCTTCGAAGTTCGACGTAGTGACGATTGTTTTGGTAGGTGGGAATTTCGTGCGCTTCTGATGTTCCTCCTTGAATCGATAATCAGGGCTTTAGGGAGTTGTGGAACGATCAATGATGGTGGTATTGTTTTGGAAAGCGCATCAATTGTAACTGGCGGCCACAATTATTTCGGTTCTTGTCGTTCAATCAAAGCTGTTTTGCTAGCATCTCATCCTGACTTCGTTGGGTGGAGGAAGAGACGTGATATCCAGTCATGGCTTGGCGGCGAAGTTACCTAAGCCCATCTCTACGGTGAAGGAAACAGGCATGAAAACCGCCCTCAGTGGCCTCCTACTCACCCATACTATTGCGTTCCTTTCTGCCCTCGCTGCCCTCGCTCGAGCCACGCGCCATTGGCTCCCCAGCCATCGTGCCCTCAAATACTCCTCATTCTCAACCGGCTTTTCCACTTCCAACTGCACACTTGAGCTGCTGCCAGCTCCTGTAAACATTATTCAAAGGCTTAACCACTTTGTCGCATGGCCGATTACGTTATCCCCACGTGACCGGGATAATTTGGCTCCTTTGGCGTCTCTGAGATCTCGGTGCCGGGTGGTAGCCACCGGCCGAGATGCTCGGGCTGTGCAGTGCTTGTTCTCCCGAAAATTCACGCACCAAACCTCAAAAGGCAGTGGCTGCCAGGCGCACCAGGCGTTCCGCCGTCGTCCTTCTCCTTCTCCCTCCGCTTCTCAGGCACCAGCCAAAAGCCTCCCCGTCGGGCCAGCACCACCAACCTCATCGATTTTTCTTCTTTGATTTCTCAATCGCAACACAACCCGCGCTTTGAGGCTTCTGGGGTATGGAGTCGTGATAAGGCCAGAATTGTGAGGTGAAGTGTTTACTTCCACTTGGAGGTGGCATTTCATGTGCATTTCACAACCAGTTGTACAATTGACCATTAATTGGCATCCGCGTGTCATAGTCCCGCTTGATCGGATTGTTCATCTTTTGGTTCGGCGATATTCAAAATGTGCTCGTTATTCATCCAGGCTGCCACTTTGTTTCTTACGCTTGCCACTGCCTCTGTTCTCTGCGCTGCTTCTTCCGCTCCTTCCACGATCCCCAAGGACATCACGACCGTTGCTGGTTCAACAGGTACTTGACCTCTCCATCGTCATTGTCGCTGGTGGCTTACTCGATGAAGGTCCTGATCACCTATCAATCTATTTCAACGCACCCTGTTCTGGGTGCTTTGAGGACCCCGATGATGGATTGGTGCGTCAGCCAAACTTCTTCGCCTGCGGCCCTTGTTGACGCTTGGCTGTATAGGAACTCACACTTGACATCGACTCCGCCGAAGAGGAGTGTAGCACCACCGCTCCCCGACTGAATGGCCTTCCTCTCGTTGCCTCCAACTACGGCAATGGTGTTGCCAGCGGCCAGGTCTTCTTACAGTCGAGGTCTGCCCGTGACTCCAGTGTCAGGAACATCCACGCCACTTGGGAATCAACATGTCTCAAAGGCGAAGCTTCGATAGTATCCGTCCGACTTGAGGGAGTTGTCGGTCAAGATCCTCCCAATGACCCGTCGGGCTTCACCACCTCTTTCAAACAGAAAGGTCAACCTCAGGTGCTCCGCCTCCAAGACAAACCCGTGAATGGGCTGTCCCAAGATTTGTGCGATGCGTGGCTTCTATCAGGTGGCTATGCACCTTCGATCACGCCTGTCCTGTCCGAACCACAGTCTACCGTTGATATACTGCTGCAGGCTGAATATGCACAGCTTGCGCAGCTGCAGAGTGACATGGAGCTTCTCCATGAACAGCTACACTCGACGCTTAGGAACATCATGTCCCTACTGAAGCAGAAGTTCACCGCCTGCTCGAGCATGCAATGCGTATGGAATACCGCGGTCGGCGAAGTGTCGCCTATTGCAAACCTCCTCGTCGCCCACTTCAAACACCACAAAAATCTAGTTAGCGGATGCAGGGAAGGTGACGCTCAGTCACCTTGCTCCGCTGCCATCGAAGACAAGACGCCAGAGGACGGATCAATGGCCGAAACTGAAAACGTATCTGGTGATCTTGAGGGAGCTCATATCACGTCGGCAGCAGTCACATCAACCGCAAAGCCTTCCGCTTCTCCGCAACCTACCACACGGGCTGTTGCCTCCCCTGTATCTACTTATATTCAAGCTTTCTCCGCCTCGTCGTTCGCCACTCCTGCCGCTGCCACACCTTCTGCGGCCTACCATCACGGCCTTCCACATACACGACCTCACGACGAACAAGTGGCCCTACAACGCAAGCTAAGCCTTGCGATCATAGCTCTAGTTCTGCTGGTCATACTGTCGGGCCTTATTATTCGTGCAATCATCAAATTCCGAGACCCGCGACGACGAGCCGAGCGTGCCGCTCGATGGGAGGAGCGCCGCACCAAGAGGCTCTACCGCAAAGCTGCATGCAAGCACAAGTGGAGAACATTTTGGAGGAATCTGTGCACTCACAAATCAGGCACCGAGGAGTATGAGGAGAAGCGAGCGACGCTCCTAGTACAAGATGGCTTGCTCGAAGACGATGACAGCGGCCTACAAAAAGAAGTCCGCACGATGCAGAATGCCACTGATTTCGTGAGAGAGCTGGTGCAAGCTGAAGAAGGTCGAGCAAGGAATGTTCGGTCAGGCAACCATTATGCGGACGGTTTCGAGCCCGTCGTACTCGGTGGAGATGTGGGAAGCAGCCGATCTTCCGACATTGCGCCATCCTATAAAACAGATGTGACTCCGCCTCCTGGATATGAAGAAGAATTCGATGGCGAGATGATGGTCGTTGACGGATTCCGATACACATATACTCCCAGCAACACGGACGACACGCCAGAAAGCAGCATTGTCGACTGCAGTCCGAGACTAAGTCTTGAGACCGGCAGATCCACCATTCTCACCAAGGACACTCAAGATTAACGAGGCCTCAATCCACGTGGCTTTCATACATTTCTATCCCGCAAGGCATGCCTGACCACGGCATCTTGGTGTTGGACCACAGTTTAAGAAATCTCATTTGTTGGGAAAGGGTTTATAACGACTGTACATTATGACTATGCGGGTCGGCGCTGTTGGATGTTCCTATACAGAGGAGATTGCTTTTCCGACTTTCTTTTGCAAGGACAATACTGCTCAAGTAATAGGGCAAGAAAGTAATTGGGATGGAAAAGATCCTGTTATGTTGGAGCCAAATTCCAAAACTTCTCTTTGACACATTGCGCCCGTTTCGGCTGTTGCAATACCTGCAGGCTTTCAACCTCATGTTACAATACGTTTTCAACCGAAACAAGAAATTTTAGGCCACCACCTGCACTTCACCCCTGTGTCCAGTGTTCTGAATAAGACAATGCAGGTATCTCACATTCAGCTGACATATCCCCAGCGACCGTACACACCTATCAACGTACATTCTTACACCAATTCTCCGATCCCAAGGAGTGATCGACGTCGGTTAGTTACCCTTTTTGTCGACGCCAATGTTGGAGAGCCCGATCATGGAGCAATTCGTGCTCGAAATAGACACACAACCCGAGGCCCTCAGGCGTACCATATCCGAGCGGCCCAGGACGAATACGGCGTACGGCAGATCTCTCACGGGCGTGGAGCTGAACACCTCGGTCGCTGGGTATCTCGAGTGGTATTGGTTTGGTGTGAGGGATTGAATTAACCGACGACGGCGTGGCATTGGTAATTACAATGGTTAATTATGTTGGTGATTCTCGATGATCCCATAATTATCCGACATTGGTGGCTACATAACCACCTTGTGAGTGCTTTGGTATTAGAAATCCGACGGCGTGAGAGGTGTTGCGAAACGTGGTAAATTAGTTAGCTGACGCCAGATCTGTCCCATCTGGGCACTTGATATAAACACACAACTTGGGAGGTCTCTCGTGAGGAAGACGGACGAAAGACGGACGAGTTGTAACTGTATTGCTAGGACGACCACGTCGACTACAACTACGACTATAACTACAACCAGAACCAGAACCGGAACCACGGCTACGACTACTATTACAACTACGACTACACACTACTTGCTTGGTCCGTTGTTAGTCAAGCTTGTCGATTCGATTCGATCACTCCGTCATCTTCGACCTGCGCTGCCATCAAGTCAAGACAAGTCGAGTGAAGGAAGTCAGGTCAAGCCAGGTCAAATCAAGCCTAGTGAAGACGAGACGAGACGAGACGAGCCAAGTGACAACACTACCCCATCAAATCAGGCCCTTTGTACTCTAGCAACACGACACCATGCCGTCGACCCCCGCCATCCTCATCATCCCCGGCTCCTTCTCCACCGCGCAGATGTACTACGAGCTCCAGAGCGCCATCACGACCCGCTCACCCACCCAAGACACATACGTGGCCAATCTGCCCAGCGCGATCCGCAACCCCCCCGAACAGCCCGCCACTCTACAAGACGACGCGGTCTTCTTCCGCGGCCTGATCGAGAAGTTGGCCGATCAAGACGACAATGGCAGAGACATTATCCTCGTGGCGCACTCGTACGGCGGCGTCGTCGCCACGGAGACCCTGCGTGGCGTGTCGAAGCAGGAGCGCGTCAAGGCAGGGAAGAAGGGTGGGGTCGTCCGCGTCGTGTATCTTGCCGCGCATGTCCCGAGGATGAGATCCAGTTTGGAGGATACGGTTGGGGCCCCGCCTCCGGCAATGGTGGCTGTGGGAGAGGTATGTCTCTCTCTCTCTCTTATCTACCTCGCTGCTTGATGGCCATGCTACTCTATATTGTCCCTTTGTACACATTTTCAATTCTAACATCCGCGTGTCGGGCATGTTTTGCAGGACAACTTCCTCCGCTTCGTCGACCTCGAGACCATCGCCAAGGGAACATTCCCCGATTATCCGCTCGACCTGGCCTTAGGGATCGTGAGGTCCATGGGCAGACACTCCAACGCCAGCTTCACGAGTAAGGTGACGTACGAGGGATGGAGGGATGTCGCTGTGTCGTGGATCCTGTGCGAGCAGGATTTCATCATCCCCCCAGACGTGCAGAGGGGTTATATCGAGACGATCAGCCGGGAGAGCGGGAGGGACGTCGACGTCCATGTTATGGACACGGGGCACTGCCCGAATGTGACGGCGTCGGAGGCGTTGGCAGAGGTGCTGGTCAAGATTGTTGCAGCGGAGGGATGACTCAGTCGTCACTCCGTCACTCCACAGAAGGTGATTATCATCGAATGCTCCTTCGAGTAACGATGCGTCAGTTGCTACAACAGTACTCTGCAAGCTCTATGTTGTCAATGCCGGCAGATTAGGCGAGGTCGGTGGACCATAACCGACAATCGTCTAGTAATTATAACATCTCAGGCATTGCGAAGCAAGTGGACACTGAGTCGCAATACTGCTATCGTGCTGAGGCCTTCGACATGAAAATAGCCTGCCAGTTGCGTAGTTATCTCTTCTCCGTCTTGAGCTCTATAAGCCGCACTGGCGGTCTCTGAGACTTTTGGTCGGAACAGCATTGTAAGTTCCGTGGAAGTGATGCGACGGTGGACTTTTTCCATTTGTACTGGATGCAGAGGACGCGCCCAATTAGAAATAATGATTTGATTTTCTCCACGCACAACTTACTCAGGCATGGAAGTGCCCTCTCATTATCTGGTATAGAGTAAACACCAAGCCGAGGGTCACATATCCGAAAGTGAGAGCCGAACGTGGCTGTCTGGCGTCGGTTTCTCCAGATACCCCACACCATTGCTGGAGGACGTGGGGAAGGTATTCCCCCAGGCATGTCTTTAGACCACCCTGCTCAATCTTTGGTCGCTAACTTGTCTCTTCTCAAGTACCTTTTCGGCAAACAGACACCCCGGATGACTTGAGAGTAACCATCGATACCAAAAATGAAGCGGACACATACCGGGAACACACTTCCAACTCCGCAGCAAACAGATATGTCCAGTGACCCTAGCCGCAGAGAGCAATTTAAGCGGCCTAGGTATGCTGCGAGAGCATGGTATGCCGCATCTGCCCGATCTTCGACGCTATTTCTATCATGATAACGAACAGACTTTTAGTAAAGAGTGTAAACGCAGGAAAGTCAAGTGCAACGGAGAAACTCCCTGCCTTCATTGCGATCGCTACGAGGTCCAGTGCCTTTATCCCACGAAGAATGGCTCTGCTCTGCCTGGATGTCCGTCGTAAGTCGATACGTTTCTGGCGCAAGAGCACCTTTTTGACGTGGCATAGGGATGTCGAAATGATCAAAGAGAAGCTCGGATTGCTCCAAGAACAGATCAGCACCCTGGTTGCGCGAGACAGTCTTTCCGAGCAAGTGGACAAAACCCGGTCACTTTTGGGATCGGCTTCCATGTGCTCGCCTCACTCGAATCGAACTCCACCCTCGCCCGGACCGGCGTCACAGTCTCTAGTAGATCAGTTGCCGAGGGACGCGAGGAACTCACGTGGCTCCGGCGCATCGACTCAGTCACAGGGCACTTTCGATGTGACGGACGATTTACCCATCGGTCACTCAAGCCTGTCCACCAAGCAAGCATCGTCTGCTCTGGGTGGACTCGCCGTCACCTGCCACCCTCTCTTGGCGATCTCACAGGCAGAAGCCTTGCGTTTAATCGATGTCTACGAGGATGAATGCGGATCGGTGTATCCCCTGATTGACATTGGTCATCTCCGATATTTCACTGCAAGATTCTACGCGAGTGCCAATGCATCGCGGGAACCTGCCACTTGGCGCACTTTCCAGGTTGATCAATCGTCGAAAGCGTTACTCCATACTCTGGAAATCGTGCTTGCAATTGGCCTGGTGATTGAAGGCGGTGGCTCAACTGACCTCGCGTCTGCGTTGGTGGATGAGCTAGAAGCTGAAATTGACCACCGCCCGTCCGGAGTTTCGGTCGATATACCTTTTGCGGAGATTCTGGCTCTTATGGTAAGTCCTTATCCTCCTCCCACATCAAAGACTCGCCTCTAAGCAAGCACAAGAGCCTTTACCAGTTTTATCGAGAAGAAGAAGTCCTCGCCTGGCGAACTATCGGCCTCGCCGCGAGGATTGCCTTGGAGCTAGGCCTGCATCTTCACGACCCACCATTCAGCATCTTCCAGAGCACAAGAGAGCGAGAACGTGAAAATCGACTCTTCTGGTGCATATATTGCCTGGATAAGCGTTGGAGTCTCGGCACGGGACTTCCGTTTGGAATCCAAGAGGCTGATATTGACCCTAGTCTTCCGGAACCGGTGAGTTGCCTCGTCTTCGAGCCTATGTATTCTGTCTGACCATGTCTATAGAATGATCCACATCCGTATCTCTTCACAAGCATGATAGCTTATTCGAGGATCGCATCACAGATACTGAAAGCCTCGTTGGGAGCGAGTCACCTTCGCCAATTCGGAACGAAAGAGGACATGGCTTTCCTCACATATCAGGTGCAGCAGTGGTATAGTTCGCTCGACTCCAAGCTTCGGATAGAGTCTGGTCAGGAACTTGCCCTCAAGACCCTGTCTCCTGCGCGCAACCGACTCCGAGTTCTTCATTATCTCCGGAGGAATCAGCTTCGCATGTTGATCCACCGAGGAGCGCTCTTCACCACGGCCTCCATCAAGGCGGATCCACAAAGCGCCAAAACCGCTGTTGATTTGGCCAAGGACACCATTAGCTTGCTGGATCAGCTGCGCAACACTTCTGACATCTACAGCTCTCACCCAGTCTGTTTCAACTACTTCCTCTATTCCGCGCTGACCGTGATCTTACTAGCCGCTTATCGCGGGCAGGCCCAGTTCCACGAATACTGTCGCGGAGAATTTCACGTCGCTCTCGACCTCATCGGAGGCGTTTCGGCAAAGTCAAGCGTGGCTAGAAAGCTCTGGAAGATCATCAAGCATCTCAAAATCATGGGCCCCGAGACAGGCATTCTTCCTTACATGGATGCTCAGCAAGACCAGTCGGGACAGGAGCAAATCACGCAACCTCGGGTCAACAACAGTGCCGACAGGTTCTCCGAGCATTCCAACAACACGCATCTGAGAGAAGAGCCACTCAATGTGTGTGCGATGAACGGCTTTCCGAACCCGATGGCCTACGGCGATCCCGGTATCTTCGCGGGCGATCATGCCGTGGATACCACTTTACTCAGCTCGGAGCTTTCAGACCTCTTTGAAGCCATCGAGCCGACTGGGTTCGAACAAACGCCATCACAAGTCGTTGGTCCGCTTCCGGCATTTCAAGTGGCGCACAATTTCTCGAGGAGTGTTTGGAACGTGCTCTGACTGACCGGTGGTCACATCCATCAGTGAGGTTCTTCCTGTTCGGATATCTTACTGGTTTTTAAGTACGATAGCACTAATTGCCCTGGTTCGAGGATTGAGCATGTGGAGCTCTTCTGGAGTTTGTATCAAGTTTATCCGCATTATGCTCGTCGGTGCTACTATCAATCTAAAGAAATGTAAAAGAGGGATACCCGTGGTCAATGCATTCCTGTAACTTTTGCGAGAACATGGCCAGCCCGCCGAAGAAGATCAGCGTCGAGCGCAATTTACCCTCGACATTGGCGCCGTAGAAGTACGAGTCGACTTTCCGGAAGAGCATCTTGTCGCTGATGGCGTCGCACAGTGCCCCCCACTGCTCTTCGCCTTGGGTGGTCGATTCCATTGCGGTCCTGGAAAGCTTGCACTGCTCCTGAATCCGCGTAATGGCCGACGTGATGAAGTCGACGTGGGCCTCGATCATGGGTGGCACGTTTGCCAGCGGGGACTTTGGCCCAAGAATCATGAACAGGTTCGGAAAGCCGGCTGCCGCGACGCCCATGTTTGTGGTCGGGCCATCCTTCCAGTGGTCGTTGAGCGTGAGGCCGCCGCGGCCTTCGATGCGGATTCGTCGATACGCGCCGTCAAAGGCATTAAAGCCCGTGGCGCAGATCAGGACGTCGAGTTCGTGGAACGTGCCGTCTGCCAGCTTGATTCCGTTGCTGGTGACCTCGGCGATCGGGTTCTCCTTGATGTCGACGATGTCGACGTTCTCTCGATTGAATTGTTCATAGTACCCAGTGTCGCAGATGGGACGACGGGCGTACAGCTCCTTGGGTGTCAATTTCCTTCTTTTCTCGGGATCGTGCACCGTCTCCGCGATCTTGGCCTTGATGAAATCGCACGCCGTCTTGTTGGCGACCTCGTCCACCGTGATGTCGGTGAATGATCCCATCAGGAACCGGATCCCACTGCCTTGATCCCACAATTCTTGGTAGATCCGTTCCCTCTCCTCGCTCGACACGTCGGTGGTCTTGACCTTGGCCTCGTCGATCCCGCCACCACTGACGGTCTGTCTCGCCCGAGCCCAGATGTCGTCGTACTTCTGATTGATGAGATCTCGCTCTTCTTTCGACACGGCTTTCCTGCCGGCGGGGACGCTGTATTGGGGATGTCGCTGGAAACAAAGCAGCGACCCGACCTTTGGCGCGATCGTCGTGATCAGTTGGACCCCCGTCGAGCCATTTCCGATCACCCCGACCTTTTTGCCGCTGAAGTCGTAGCTCTCGGGCCACCGAGCAGTGTGGTAAAGCCCTCCCTTGAAGCTTTCCAGTCCTGCAATGCTCGGCCAATTGGGCTCGCTGAGGAGACCGACCGCCGTAACCACATAACGCGCTGTGAAGACACCGCCGCTTGTTTGTATGGTCCACGTGTAAGTATCGTCATTCCACTTCATGGATCGGACTTCGGTGTGGAATTGCATGTATTTTCGCAGGTCGTGGCGGTCAACTACATGGTTCAGGTAGGTCAAAATGTCCCCGGAGTCGAGGTAGTTGTCCGACCAGGGATAGGTCTGTAGATCGTCCTTGTCCCAGGAATACCGATAGAGGAGAGAGTGTGTGTCGCTCATCGCCCCGGGATAGCGGTTCCAGTACCATGTCCCTCCTGGGCCGTCGGCTCGATCAAACACTCTCACGGTGAGTCCAAGCTTGATGAGGCGGTAGGCTTGGTAGATGCCGCCCATCCCGGCACCAACGACTACGGCATCGTAATATCTCGACGCCATGCTACTAAGCTAAAGAAGTGCGAACAGTCAAGTCAGTCTTGTTTGATCATCAAAGGGGCGACTCGCAAATTCTGAAGGGCTCTCTTATTATGAGGATTTTGGCACTGGCGATCATGGTCCTCATCGCCATGCTCCGGCCATCAACCCGGGTTTCCGAAATACAACGGCTTGCGGACCATGCGACCTTCCAATGTTGTCGCTAGGCTCATTTCTGGCCAGTGCTCAGAGAGGCCGCAGACTTCCAGGCTCTGCGGACCAGGTCCGTGTTCTGAAGCCCAGGCCGCCGAGCCGGGTCGAAGGGTGGAGTCAGGATGCTGGGCACATTCAGACGGGGGAGTACCGCTGTACCGCTTGTTGTCGTTCACACGGCTGGCTTTCCGCAACGTGTGCAACAATCGCGTTGCTACACAGCCCGGATCTTGCAGCTCCCAGTGATCTCAGAGCGCTGTCCGCCTGGCAGGCTGGCAGGCCTAAGGCTCCGCTTGCCCACGCGCCCCACACAATCGAGGTATGCGGGGGGGAATCCAACCTATTTGACACTAGTTTCTTGAGACAAGGCTCGGAATCTCGGTGCAGTGTTGCGAGATTCCGTTCCCCCTGTTTGACCATGTGCAACTGTATCAGCGGATCTCATGAACGGCAATTGCAAATATGAGTCTCTCCATATCGCGGCTCTCGCAGAATACTTCGAACCACCACAAGTCTGATCAGGGGTTTGATACAGACTTGTACCCCGGCCTTGAATCTGACGGCTGGGCTTAGCGAAATTCCGACGACCATTCGTATTTATCTCGGCCAGCGCCTATACCAGAAAGCCTAAGTGGCGTTGTATTCATCATACCAGCAACTCTTCGAAGAAACTGGAAATGACTAAAGGGGTGGCAGTTGTGACAGGGTCTTCCCAGGGACTCGGCAGGGCTATTGCCCACCGCCTTTCTCGGGACGGGTTCGCTGTTGTGATAAATGACATCGCGAGCAAACAGGCCCAGATCGATGCTGTGGTGAAAGAAATCGAAGCATCAGGAGGCAAAGCAATCGGCATTGCCGCCGACGTGACTCAACGGGCTGAGGTCCAGAACCTCGTCGACAAGGCAACCGAACAGCTGGGTCCCTTGCAGGTCATGGTTGCCAACGCCGGCCTCGCGCATGCAGACAGCATTTTCGAGTTGACGGAGGAGCATGTCCAGCGCATCCTCAATGTCAACATTGCTGGAGTTTTCAACTGCTTTGTGGTCGCTGGGAAGAAGATGGTTGAGCAGCGCAAGGGTGGCAAGATCATGGCTGCTTCGAGTATCGCGGCCTTTAAGGGCATGGCGCTGGTCTCGGCGTACACTGCTTCGAAGTGGGCTGTCAGAGGTTTGACACAGGTAACAAGCTTGCCGGCGTGGATATAAGTCCACAGCCCTTTCTAACGCACACCTTATAGACCTTTGCCGTCGAATTAGGCGCGTTGTCTAAGGGCCATGAGAAAACCATCAACGTAAGACATTCTCTGACATATGTTGAGATCCTCAACTGACAAAGAATATAGGTCAATTGCTATGCTCCAGGAATTGTCGGTACACCGATGTGGTCGGTAAGTGATTCGATCGGATCTGACGGATGCTGCGGGTGCAGTGCTAATTCGGTCTGTAGGTCATGACCGACAAATTGGAAGATATGAAAGCACCAAAGAAGGATGATGAGAGTTATATCGAAAATTTCGCTTTGAATATGACTACGCTGGGCCGAGTCTCGGTGCCAGAGGACGTGGCAAACGCTGTGAGCTTTCTAGCTGGACCTGACTCAGACTGGGTCACTGGACAGGTAGGCCAATTCGTCATTCACCATTCTACTCCATTTTAGCTGACAATATTTCTCCCGAAGAGCTTGGTCGTGGATGGGGGAATTGCTTTCAACTGAAGATGGTGTATATGGCCCCTGGAGACTGGATGCTCACGCTCAGCCTCGGACACGTTAGGACTTCTAAAGACAGTACTCTACTATCTTTGGTGGCAGGCTGTCAGGAATTGTGCCTCAATCCCTCGAATTTGAGCAAAAGTACGGAATATCTCACCGATTGGTAGCGAATATTAGGCACTATAGTAAAGAAAGATAAGCCCATTAGGAGGCTATCCTGACACAAGCACCAGAGCTTAGAGACTTTGCGGCTGCTCTGGGAGCAATCGAATCATAAGTGTGAAACGCCGAGATTTGCTGTAAACAAACTGTAATTTGCTGGATTTAATAGTGTCTTCATTGCATCTAGTTTCGCGTGGTGGAGAGTTCTGCACCCCCTGTCATGTGCGTCAACACTAAAAGCGAGAAACCGAGCCAGGTTCCGACAAAATCAGTTACTGTAGTCGGCAATGCAGGGACCAGAGTTTGGTACACATAGAGAAAGAAGCTCAAATCATGAAACATTCACCCATATGGTGTTTCAGACTATTTGCACAACTCCCGGCTCCTTGTTTCTCTCTTTGGTCTTCGATATTCACAAGCCTGGTGGACACTTTTCATATCAGATTTCGCGATGAGCCACGCTGTTCCTAGTCCAACCTCTGAACTTCTTGCCAATGAAGAAGAGCGGTATAGCCAGTAGGAAAAAGAAGATGGCAAGCGAGGTATTGAACATGATGGGCTTGATGTATCCGACCTCGGCGATCCAGTTGTTGAAGTATCTAGTCATACCATATGCCCACAGGTTTTTGACCATTGTCGCTCCGACGAGAATTTCGCCAGCCACCGGCTTATAGGAATCGATCTGTTTGAGGTAGAAAATT
The DNA here is from genome assembly GCA_016109575.1 of Phialophora chinensis. Taxonomy (NCBI): domain Eukaryota; kingdom Fungi; phylum Ascomycota; class Eurotiomycetes; order Chaetothyriales; family Herpotrichiellaceae; genus Phialophora; species Phialophora chinensis. The sequence goes on along the minus strand of JADWPU010000020.1, from coordinate 112,082 downwards.
AGAGCCGTCAATATGAGCTGGGAATGGTTAAATTGGAGATGACTCACCGAATAGGTCAACGAGATGGCAGATAGTGACGGCAAGACGAATCCGAGGAGACCGTAACCACCGATAACGATGGCTTCCCAGCTCCACTGGTGTTGGTAGCCAACAGCGACCAGAACGCCGCCGAGCAAACAGCTCACCACAAAGGGAATCAGAGCCACCAGTCTCATCTCTGGCTCTCTGATACCCTTGTTTCGTCGCGTTTGAAAAGCTGAGACCCAGTCACTCAGGGGACCTGCGATGACCAGAGACAGCGCGACTCCGACTAGGGCTCCAAAGTTTGTGTATCCAACATCACTCGCCGACATGTTCCAGGGCGGCCCTGCAAAGGCCTGTGACTGTGTAACGTTGATAATCACAAGCATAGATGCAGCCCAGGCAAAGGCAAAGCTCGACCACAAGATAATCGGGTATGTAAACAGTCGAAACGGCATGATGAGTGCTGGAATAACGCCTTTGGCACCTGCCCTGTCTAGTTTTCCCCAGAGGGAGAACTGGGCCAAGCTCGGCTTACCTGTAAGCTTGATGACGATCTCGTTCGGGCTGATTGACTCGGTTTGCTGCTCAACGTTCTCTTCGAATCTAGCTTCATTCTTGTCGCCCCTGATATTGGTTTCTGAAACATCGCCAACAGGGTCGTGCGCGATTGCAACGTGACGGTCCCCCCATCGCGTTTCTGGCATGAGGAAGACCTGAAATACTGTGGAGAAGACAGCAATGGCGACGCATAGCCACCAGAAGCTTCTCCAACCGTATCTGTCCGACATGACCCCAGCAAGCACGGGACCGAGCTATGCGGGTGGCTGTTAGCAATACAGTCTTGTTAAATCAAGGAGATATGTCTAACTAATGTGCCGGACCATGCGACCCATAGGTATAAGCCCATGTAAAGCCCTCGTTGATGAAGAAACATCATGTCCGCGACCAACTAGAAACCATGTCAGGATGTTGCTCGAACCCCTTTTGATGTTGAGAATCTCACCATTCCTGGTAGTGTCTCGGACGGCCCGCACGCAATGCCAGTGAGGATGCATGCGCCCAAGAACGAGCCATACGACTTTGCTTCTGCTCGCCAAATCATCGAAGCCACATTGAGGAGATTCGCGAGGAGAGCCATAGGTCTCCGTCCATAAGCACGGCCGATCGGGACCCAGATGATATTGGAAAATCCTAAGACCAAGATGGTCACGCCGACCTGACCGTGAGAAGTCAGTGTTCCATCTATTGTATCAAGCAGGTATCCGACTTACAAATTGGACCACATCGGACAGTGACTTGTTCCACTCTGCCATATAATATGGCACTTGCGATGAGATGGCTAGTGGGCCGACAGTCCAGGAAAATGTGGTGATTGTCATGCCAGCCATGATAGCCATTTTCCATATAAAACTCCAATTGAGTGGATCAGAAGGATCATCAGACGGTTGAGGCACAAGTACGTTCTTTCCAGCATGTTTGAAGTGGAGTCCGCCAACTAGACAAGCGCAATCAGCAAGGCATTCTGGACCTCGTCCTGTGGAAGAACCGACTTACTGTCAGTCATGATTTCTGTGCCAGGATAGAGTGTAGTGTGGAGAGTCTCTTCAATCTCGCGATGGGCAGCTGCCTCACTGGAGGTCGAAAGTCTTCGCTCCATTTTTGAGGGTTAATATCTTGTTCAGAATAGGTGTAGAGTCTGGAAGAGACGCAGATATCGGAAACAGAAGAAGAGGGTAGCTTTGACTTTGGCGGGAGAGATTCTCTTATAGAGCTTGAGCAGGAACTATCTTCCCGTGCCGTCAGTGAACAAGAATCAGCCCGCTGCGGAAACAGACACATGTATACATATTAGAACGAGCTGGGGTATGGGGTTGGGAAATTGTGGGCGAGCTGGTGGATACGAATGACTTGTCCAGACCGACCAAGCTCAGAGGCGGAAAGAGAGCCGTGAGGCTGCATGACCTGGATTATAACAGAACTGTAGAAATATAGCTTTCAAGCGCAAATTCCGAGGCCGCCTCCTGTGGAATCACTAATGACAGGTGTTGTAGTTGTGGTCTGTGTTGACAGAGATTCTGTTGGAGAACCGAACCCGGACCATAGGAGCAAGACGAGCCAGATTCAAAACGCGGCTGGCACCCCGGTTCCATCGGCACCAAAATCTTTGACCATATCATGCATGTTTTCTTTTAGGTCCTTGATAGACCCTGCGGCAATGTCCCGCTGACGGTGAGCGGTCTATACGAGTCGTTTCGGAACTTCGGCCTCGTGGGACGGAAGTGGACTCTCAACCTCAAAGCCTTTTTGAGACGACTTGTAAAGCGTCCAGATATCCTTTTATCGCTCTGTTTAATGGTATTCATCAATTGTCTTCGTCATGGTTGCAAACGGAAATCGATTGGCGGGCAAGACTGCTCTGGTGACCGGTGCTGCTAGCGGCATTGGCCTGGCCGTCACCCAGACTTTCCTGTCCGAAGGCGCAAACGTTTTGGGGGTTGACTTCTCGGAAAGGAACATCGAGACTGCGAGCTCGCTTCTATCGTCACAGAGCTTCGATCCAAGCGCATATAAATTCCATCATGCTGATGCAGCGGATGAGACTGCGGTGATCGGGTTTGTGGAGAAATGTACCCAGGAGCTAGGGGGCCTCGACGTTGCAGTGCTGAATGCCGGAGTCGGATCGATAACGCCTATCTCCAAGTTGACTGTTGAGGAATGGGACCGTCAAATGCGGGTCAATGCTCGTGGACGTAAGTGTACCACGGCATACTTCGTGATCTCATTTGTCTCCAGATTGCGGATAAGATATGTTGACAATATGACAGCGTTTCTTGGGGTCAAATATGCTGCCACAAAGATGCAGAGTCTTGGAAAGGGCGGCAGTATCATCATTACAGCAAGTCTCGCCAGCGAAGCAGCATACCCCGAGCTGTGTGCTTACAACATGTCAAAATTTGCTGTCCGCGCGTTAGCCGTGACTGCAGCCCAGGAATACGCAAAAGACCAGATCAGAATCAATGCTGTTTCTCCTGGTTTCGTGGCCACACCTCTGATTCAAGTTTGGAATAACCTTGAAGCACGACTTAAAGCTACTCCAGCTGGTAAGCAGAAACAAGCCCTGCCTCTGATGTACTACGATGGTTGGTCTCGTGTAGAAATCCTACTGACTCTAAAACAGGTAGAGCTGTGGAACCGCAGGAGGTAGCAAAGTTGTATTTGTTCTTGGCAAGCGATGATGCGCTCATGGTGTCAGGGAGTAATTATCGTATGGACGGTGGGATGTTGTTACATTAGCATAAGCCTGTGGACTTCAATACAGACGCACCTTAAGCAGTTCAAGCTTGAGACGTGGGACAAAGCTGTAACCTGGAAAACCAGGAGTCTCTGGTTTTACAAGGAAGAAGGTCTGGTTGTTCGCGTAATACGCAGGCAGGAAGCACTGTCCATATGAACTATTCTGAGTTTAATTAGTATGGAAAGTTTGACGTGCCAGATGTAAGGTCCTGTCCATGAGGTGCTGAAGACCCTAGAGGCTCATTGCTAAGGCTGTTGATTGGCGAGTCACCTTCAAGATGTCAAGATGTCCAGACATTATTGCGTTAACTCCAGTATTGTGGCTTTTCCTTCCACGGTCTCCCGACCTTTCAATTTACACTTTGCGAACGCGAGGTGGCTTCTCACGAGTTCTTTCTCAGCACTTGGGAGAATCGTCTGCTATACATTGACGGTCATGTCGACCTGCTGATGGCAGTAAGCGGATGATACATGGGACGAGGGATTGTCGGTGGAGATTAAAAGCGCAAGAGCAGAGAGAGTAAATTCCAAGACTCTGACTGTACAGAAATGGGCAACATGGTGGGAGCTCTGAGAAGCTGAAGCTGAAGCTGAAGCTGGCTTCGGGCAGCAGCAATGTTCTTGTGCCGAACTGCACTTGGAATAGTCAAGATCCGTGCCCTATTCCGTTACCAAGGGAACATTGTCTTGCGATACTACTACCGACATGTGTGGCGCGAGCGATTCTGGCAGAAGGTCATTTTGCACGTTTTACAGTATCTTCCTTGCGTCGCCCGGAACACAAAAGCACCATCAGCAGCAGCCGTACCGAAAATCCTTTCATTTCCCGTGCTCGGCTAAGATGAGAATGCCCACCTGGTGGGCTTGTTTTACCGCATTCCCATGATGACCACCAGGACAACCACCAATGCAGAGCCCAACACGTTCCCGTCCATGCCGTGTCTTGGTGCGAGCCCAGTGAAAGTAGCAGCCAACGGTGCAGTACTGCTGACTGCGTCGAGGGCGGCTGAAGTGGTTGTTGGCGAAGTTGCTGCGGCCCCTTCCGTGGCCAGGTAGGTATAGGTGACATGCTGCAAGCTGGACGGACATGGTGGTAATCTCATGCTTGTCTCTGGTACTATTGGCGACTGGAGCCCGGGCACGCTCGAGTAGAACTGACAAATAGTGGCGGCTGTACTTCCGTCTTGGGATTCAGGTGAGGAGATAGCTGGTGTTGTTTGCGCATCAGGTGGAGGGATCGTGTATGAGAAGCTCAAAAGGCTGGAGGGACAGGCAGGTAACGCCATCGAGGACGTATCGGTTGGGGCAACAACACCTGGAATGCTGGAGAAGAATTGGCAGAGTGTGGGAGAGATATCACCCCCTGACACCGGTGCAGACTCCCATGCGCTTGTCGTGGACGCCATGGGAACGTTTGTACCACTCACTATTGTGGCGATCAGTGCAACGATGGTGCTGGACAGGAACAACATGGTGGTCTCGGAGCAAACGTGTGAAGCAAAGACGAAGTCTGCAGCAGCAGCAGGTTCTCTCCATATTGTACATCCGTTGTCGGTGGATCTGAGACTAGAGACTGGAGAGGGACGTTGGCCCGGCAGCTTTCAAGCCGACCCTCCATCCTGTCCAATTGTGAGGACAACAATTGCTGGAGCCTGTTGTTGGCGGGGGTGCAGTTTCCATTAATATAGCTTCCCCTGTCCGTTACGTTGGCTCGGTCGCTCCTAGCACTCAGCATCAGTTCCAAAGTCTTGGAGGGCAGGTCTAGTACCAGAATGTCTCAGCTTCAAAGGCCCGAGGGTTGCCAGGACAATGGGGCGCCGGCGGGATACCGCCGCTGAGGCGAACCTAGCCGCTTCCAGAGTCGAGGATGCCGTTCGGCGGCCCGCCCTTCGGGGCCATATCCTGGTTTTGTCTTATTCAAGTCATCTCGTCAAGCATCCACCTTGAATGAAAGTCAGCCAGAGCGACTTTGGTTTGAAGTCACCATTGCCGGGGATGGAATGCAAACGGGCACGAGCGAAATGCGAGAGGAAATGCCCCATCTTCAAGCGCTTCCAAAAATCCTCGAATCTTGCAAATGTGTCCAATGGGACAATCGACGCTAGAACCGGAGGTCAGGACATCGGCAGGGCAGCGCTGGTCTGATCGCACACCGTCATGTTGTGAGTGGAGCGAAATCCTTGGCCTTCGACCCAGGCGCAGAAATTCCTCATGAGGTGAAACAGCGTGACCCAAGCCCCAGGATGCGTCGACAGCACTCGATGGCACGTTCAGGTATCTCGGCATTGAGGTCGAGTTGACCGCCAAGCTAGAATTCTGCCACGCCGGAAGCTGAAATGGTGTCAAAGCGGGCGTGGGAGGAGAACAAACGAAGAGGAGAGCGAGACAGAGGGGCCGGTGTAGGAGAAACACGGTATGCCTCTGTTAGAAATCAGTGAAGGCGGCCATCTTGGCTCTCTGCTCAACTCTACACAGTGTCACACCTCTTGCCCCTACTGTAAGGCCAGATTCGTCGGCGAGATCACATCCTACAAACCACCGAATGGTCAGCCCCGGGAAGTCGCAGAACAGCCAAAAGCCAGTCGGGCTGGTGCTGGTAGCGGACTGCCCAATGCAGAGGTGAGAGCATGTCCACGATGATGGCGTCAGACAGATTCTTGCGGTGGGAGTCGTGACGATCTGCAGGCGAGCCGGGCGTGGTTTCCAGCGCGAGACCACGCCCGTTCCTTCCTGGTCGTTAGTGGTGGAAGTGAAGCAGGGTTTCGAAAAGCTTGAAAAAACCGAGCTGCGTGTACTTGATGGGACAGGCAGTTTTCAGAAGAGAGAAAGACATGAGTGGAGGAAGAACGAGTTGGAAAACACAACATTACGTGAAAGGAACTAGATCTCGACAGTCTATATAAAGGGGGTTGCGCTGAGGAAGCGGAATCGGGCACTGTTCTCGCGGATAAGTCGCGACTGGACGTCTTGTTTGGATTGCTCCACGTTGGGTGGTGGCAGAATAAGAATGATGTGCGAGAAGTGGACACCTATCGACAGGGCCATGGAGACAAGGAGAGCCTGCTGCTTCGAGTTCGAACAGACAGGGGCTTCCCTAGTCGATACAGAAGCTATCGCCGGCCATGAGAAACTGAATGAGAACAGAAATGAGGAAGACCGGTTCTGCATTTTCACCATTGCGCATGTCGACCGCGGAAAAAATTGCTGTGGTACAACGGTGAGTTCGGTTGAAGAACAAAGAGGTCGATCCGGCCGACTTTGACGTCCCCATGGAACGGATGGGCTGTTGGCTCGTGGGAGAAGTACGACTTGAGCTGCATGAGTGGCTGCATGATTACAGTCCATCGATCCGGTAATCGTTAAACGCGGAACAAGGGTCGGTGGTTGTGGCATATCAAGTCGACGGCAAGCTTCGCAAATCATTATCAGGTCTCATAGCGTTTTGAGCAGTGTACACCTCGATGTGGATTGGAGCTGCAAGCAGCAAGTAGGGTTTGATGCGAGCCATGCTCTGTTGTTCCATAGCCTTGAAACCACTAGCCAACGAATACACAATTCCTGCTCAGGAGCGTAGGCCATTGCCGTGAACGGAGAGCATCGGGGGTAATGTTCCCTGTGCAGGTAGACTCATGCACGCGACCGACATATCGAATCGGGATTCCATTCGGTGTCGAGTAACATGGGCGCTGATTCCTAGGGAGCCATGTGTCGTCCAGGCGGTCCGTGGTGTTTCTCCGAATTCCACTGGATGGCGCGAGACGTTTTATACTTTCTTGAATCAAGAGGCCTATCCACTTACACGTGGGATATTGCAACGTACTGGCTGTCGGGGCTGCCCTCGGAAACGTGTATCCTGGTTCCATTCCATCGGATCACCGGGATATGTCCTTGAGCAACCAGGCTGAGAGCTTCGGCCGGGACCGGGACCTGCGCCAGGAGCAGAGAGGAGATGTATGCGTCTGTTTATATGTTTCGGGCTCGATCACATTGAAGTCGACACCGGCCAGTGGGTCGGTCTCGAATTCTTCAATTCCAATGTACGAAATGTTGATGAGTGCAGCGGTCGCAGGGATCAGTAGATGTTCCATCTCGTTTATCTGACTGTCGATTTTTGCTTTCTCTTCTAGGTTGCTCTTTTGCGTGATCGTTGGAATAAAATCATAAAATTGGACTAATTATCTGCCACTTCAGCAGCTGCGCCCTGCTGAGGTGTGTTTCTCTTTGGGCACCAAGTCCGTAGCAGATTGGTCCTCTCCAGAGCCTGATCATAAATCATCCTTGGTGCCTCGCCATGTCCCCAGACAACACTTGCCACATTCTCTTATGTGTACGAGGCAGGTCACCACTTAGTGTAGTGACGTGGCGATTCGGAGGCGTTTTGTCTGGCAGCTTGGTAGCCATCCATGTATGCAAAGATCTTCCTCAACACAACGGGCTAGTAGTGAATGAATTAGTAGCAGCATAGGAGTTTTGAAGCCTTATTCAGGCCCATCAAAGAAGTGCATTCTTGTGGTATAATTGTCGCATTTCAGGGATCGTTGATCCCACCATGAGGAATCGAGGAGCTCTAATTCAGAGTGTGTCGATAGGTCAGATTTCGCATGGAGGAGCCGGAGTGATCCAAATTGTGTTGCTGGCACTGTAGTCAAGCTGAACTGCGAAGGAATAATATTCCTAAGTTATACGGAGCAGCACAGGACAGGATACGTCACACAGATCCGCAGAAATGCGTACATGGTTTCCCAAGACGCAGTTTTACGTGTCAGCATTCAATCGATCTATGCCTTTCACCAAGTCACCAAGCCCTCTTAAAGAAGTAGATGGCCTCTGAAATACCTTCAACCAGGCGATTTCTTATTTCTCGATGCTTCCAGCACTACTGACTGTATCCCAGGTGACATCCGTGCTGTTGGACACGTTGAATGTAGTGTCAGAAACTCAGGAGGTGGACAACGTGAAGAGAATGGCAAACACAGAAGCCAGAGCAGTCTTTTCCGACCTGGGAACATGCCTCGACTGGCACGGTGGAACAATCAAGACACTACCGTGATCCATTGCTAAAAACGAGAGGTCGAAGCTCGCTCTAGAATGGTGGCAGGACTACCTCGTATTTCGAGTCCAACATCGTCCGCACAGAGGAGACTCATTCATGATCTTGTTGGTCCTTGCAAGCTGTGGAAGGAATGTACGAGCCATGCACCTAGCTCTTGGCGCTCGCGCCAGTTCCCCTTCCGCCACTCTCGCCTCGCGACCCATGAGCCCCCAGAAGCCCTTGACTTTACCCTCCGGAAGACTCTTGACGCATTTCTGAAGAAGCATCACGAGCACCAAGCATTCTTCGACTACCAGATCAAGCATCGATGTATGACTGCGTGGCATTCGATGCCCGCCAGGCCGGAAGTCTCCCAATCCATCGAGTAGATCAAGGCCGTGCGTCACGAGGCGTTTTTCTATGCGGACGGCACGGCACAGATACAACTCGACCTTTGCAGTTCGTCTGGTCTCGGTTTCAACCACCTGTTATTTTGGGGCGAGTTGTCGGGCGTATCCAAATTAGCTCCGGAGACTTACCGGAAGGCGTTCAACTGGTGAAGATAACGCCGGCGGAATCTGTTAAGGTGGCAGCGCATTCCTATGATGTTCATGGTGCAAAACGAGGCTGGGATGAAGTATATATCCACCAGTGGACCGATCATATCAACGAGGACATGAAGGTGGTCGAGGGAGAACATGACTTCTTCTCGGAGGGCATTGACGGAACTTGCGACGTGTCATTGCACAGCTTTGAGTCGACGAGCTGTCATCAAGAGTTATTTTGCCACGCCGGCGACATCTAGGGAATCCAGCTTCAAGTCTCCAGAGAAGCCAAAGAAACCATAACTACGACTGTGCGGTGAATAGCAAGGACATACATCGCTATCGGTCCCAACTGGGTCGTGTTAAAGCAGCGTTGTTCACCCACGGACACCAGAAGAACACAGGTCCTAGCGAGCAGAAAAGGTCCCCAATCTCGCTCCCGATCGACTTAGACGAAGCCCCACACTTGGGGCGACTCTCCAAGATGATCGCTACCGGCTACGGGTTCGTCCTCATGGAGCTCGCCGAAGCCTTATCGTCAGCCAATCAATTTAGCGTACCCTCATCCTTCCCGGTTCCTGGCGCCATCGCACTATGCCAGTCAAGGAATGTGGTCGTGTGCTCAATGGGACGTTACAATCACGGGTCTACCGTTTGTGCCGAACTGATGAACATGTCGTAGAAGATCTTGATGCGAGAGACCGGTCTATTAAAATGGCGTAGACGATCCGTGGCGGCCGGGATGGCACTCTTCCCTTCTCTCGAGCTTTCTCTTCAAGAGCTTGGAGCTTCAAGAGTCAAGATTTGCAAGTTTTGTTCACGGCGCCGTCATCAAATTATCCTAACGAGTTCTTGTAAAGATGAAGCTCTCGCTGCTCTCTTATTTGGCCGTGACGTCTGCCCTGTCCGGCGGGTCGGCGGCCGTTTCGATCCTCATGGGCAACGACGACGGGTTCGGAAGTGCACAGCTTCGTGAGTTCTACCGGTTCCTCAAGGCGGCCGGACACGACGTCTTGGTTGTCGCCCCGGTCGACAACGAGAGCGGCCAAGGTGGTCGAGCCGTCTACTCGTCGTCGCGGAACCTGACGACGGCCTCCGAGTTCGACTTGATTCCGGCGGGTGCCCCGGCACTGGGCCGCGATCCATCAGACCCGGACATCTGGTACTACAACGGCACACCCGCGGCGTGCACCTTTGTGGCGTTGGATTATGTGCTCCCGCTGTACTATGACAACAAGACGATCGACCTGTATGTGGGGGGGCCCAACTACGGGACCAACGTGGGAAGCTTTCTGTACACTCTGAGCGGCACCATGGGCGGCACATACGCCGCCGTTGGTCGAGGTATCCCCGGTATCGCCTTTTCCGGAGCCAACAGCGAGCAGAGGTCATATACCTGGATCAACGCCACGACGGCCTCCGGTCACCCTGACCCGGCGACAATCCAGGGCCGACTGGCTGCCGATGTCGTCGAACAACTTGTGAATGGGACGAAGCCGGGCAAGAGGCTGATGCCGGTTGGCTATGGCCTGAAGTAAGTTTTATAGGAATGAGTTGTGTGTGAATGTGAGAGAGCAGAAACTAATTTGCAATCCCCAAAAAGTGTCAACACCCCGCTCATCACCTCCTTCACCAACGACTCGTGCGTCGCCCCGCCCTTCATCCAGACTCGCTTCTCCGGAGGCGGCTTCACCGACTCGGCCCTGTACAACGCCACGACGGGCACGTTCCACTACGGCAACTATCTCGGCTCCGGCGTGAATCGCTGCATCAACGGCAACTGCGCCCTGCCCGGTGAGACCAGCGTTGTCAACGACGGCTGCTACGGAACTGTCTCCGTCTTCACCGTCGACTACAGTGCTCCTCTGGGCAAAGACCAGACCGACCTCCGAGTGGCCATGGAGCCGCTCGTGGCATTCCAAGATCCAAGCTCCAAGATGGCGGTCAAGGCTCGCGGCATCTTGACAAGTACGTGTTTCCATTCTTGTTTTAAGACTCGGGACGCTGACATTTCCTCTCTCTCTCACTGTCACAGAGAAAGAACTCGAGGATAGCTCTCCTCTTCGACACGAGTAAACTCCAAGAACCCATGCTTGGATTTCTCATATTACATGATCGTCACAAGTACAAGTACAAACACTCTGGATGAGAATGAACAAACCCGAGTTCCGCAATCTTCACCCCCTCCCCTGCTGTTCCCGCGTCTTGTTGTCTCTCTTTCTCCCTTTTCATCGAACATTCAAGGTCAACAACGGCCCTCTGAACCGCTCCATCGCGCCCGGAGGAGATGATGCGAAATCCGACCCGCCTCTCCCTGTGCGTGTGCTTGCCTGTGCCTGTGCCTGTGCCTGCCCTGCACCTGCGCTCACACCTCCGTGGGTTCTCAAACACAAACTGAAGGCTGGGGGACGGTCGCCAGCTTCACAGCACCCTCAGGTCGCTTTAGATACTATTGTCCAAACAGTCAGAAATTCAGAGGCGCTATGGGGTCTGGTAGAGGCCGCGCATCCCTCATTTGCGCCCTTCATGATGAACTTGTTCCGCTGCTACATCTGCGCCAGCCAGTAGATGTTCGTTTCATCCCCGCGAGGCCAATTAGGACGGAATACGATTCGAGATTGAGAGCGGTTGCGATTCGAACAGTTTCAGAAGTCATGCACATACACCGTACACAAGAGGCGGCGTGCCAGGGTATTTTCTTGGAAGTGAAGAAAGATGCACGGAGAGCCATTCTCGACGTCGACAATCATTTTTCTTTCTTTGGAATGGTTTGAGAGTTCTGCGATTGTTGCAGCTTTCCTTGAGAGTTGTCATGTTATTCCCACTACGCAGCCGGCTGAGGTGGGTCTAGATACATTCTTACGCCATTAACTATCCGGTCGACAACATCATCAGGAATAGCACCGTCCTGCCACGTAAATCCGAACCCCAGGTTCTCATCGCTGCCTAGCACACAAACCACCAATGGGCCTCCAGCAGCATATGCACATCGACTGATTGTCACTTTCCCTGCCTGCCAGACCGGACTGGGTCCTCCTCCTGCCTTGAGATTGTTGGGTTGTGAGAAAGTACCGAGGTTGGATACCTCGAACGATTCGCCCCGGGCATTGCCCAGTGTTGCAGTCAAGGCGGCAGTGAGGTCTGGGATGAGTTTGAAGAAGGCGATATTCGTGTACGGCTCGCCTGAAGGTGACGCGTTGGCAAAGTACCGTCGTGTGGCTTGTTGGATTTTGCGGGCGTGTGTCCAGATGTTCCAAGAGTTTCCATTTTGCGCGGTTGAGGGCTCGATGTTATCGAGATCGGATCTAAGTAGTTTGACCTTGAAGGCGTCGATGAAATTTCCCATGACACCCTCGACGAGATTGGGTGGCAGGTCCGGCCGCAAGCTGACCGGGAGGTTGCACACCAGGGCTTCAGTTGTCGGTGGAAGGTTGTGGAACAGCAGCATGGCGATCAGAGAGGGGAGGGCAGTTGTTGGCGTTGCCTTGTGCTTCTTGCATTCCTGGGCAAAGGATTGTGCGACCTGCGGTGCCAGGGACAGTGATACGTACCGTGTCTTGCAGGGCACTTGGACGGGAATGCCTGTCCAGACCTTTGCCCCCGTGTTGTCCGCGTCCGGAGCTTCAGTCGAAATTGGCAGGGGATGAACTTGTTCCAGAGACGGAGCAATCGGGTCATCGACATTCGAGAAAACCACGTGCTCGGCTCCGGACGGGAGTGAAGAGTACGACGAAGAAGCATTCGACAGGGCAGTCTGAAATGAGTTTTGGAAAACTTGGAGACCAGTCCCGTCGCTCATGGAATGATGGGCTATTAGGCAAGCCGTGAATTCATGGTGCACTCCTGGATCTCGCACGATAATAAATCGCCATACTGGTAGCGTGCCATATCCCGACTTGAAACTGGTGTTATGCTGATCCTCAAGCAGTGCATCAAGTTCTTTGTCCCTTCCTTCGCTATCGGTGGTTGAGCGTGTGCTTCGATTAACGAATGTCACGGCTTTCTTGATGTCAATCGAAGGCAGACGGCCCCAGTACGGCTCTTTGGTACCCACACCGACGGGAACGGCGAACAGAATGGGATGTGAGCGAACCACATCTGTAACCGCTTGGTAAATCAGTTCTTGAAGATTGGACGCCGGCTGAGACGATCTGTATTGCACTGATAGCCCTGTGTTCGTGAAGAAGTCTATGTGATGGGCGACGGCCGCGATTTCCTCTAGCTTGCCTGGAACGAATATCCTGTCAGAGATCCATCGCCGGTGATCTTGGGAGAAGCATAGTACTGTACCTAATGGTCGTATCTTTTTCAGCTCATATTCGGCCATGGTAGCAATCCTGCGAGGAAGTCCACTCGAGCTATGCTGGTTATCGCCAATCACCGTGTCAGGGCAAGAAGGTCCTGGATGATACGACTAGAAGAAAACTGCGCAGTGTATTCAGCATACAGTAGTAGACCTTTGTGTTTACTTCTATCACAAGTCGCCCGCCATCTGGAGAATGGCTCATTCTTGCCTAACCAGTGTGACTGTAACAGCCACGTTCGGAGTAATACTGATTGTATTCTGGACCCAGCCGAAATCCAGCCTGTTTTGACCCCAAGACGGGCTCCGGAAGAGTCGTCAAACAATATCTGCTCAAATACCGAGGGTAGATGCCCCATACCCCTGTCTCGCTACAGGGTCAAGGCCCAGCCCCTGGCACCTTGGCGTTGCTGGACACTTGTCTCGCCCCACCCCCCATTTTCATTCTGTCAGACCCTTCGATAGCTCAGTAAAACAATACCATACATGAGCCCACCATGAACCCGTTGACAGAGTCATCAGCGGGCCTTGAACTCTCATGCAGGACATACGGGAACCTGCTCAACTCTTTGCTAATTGTTCATTTCTGTCATGACTCTCCGCACCAGACAAATACAAGCAAAACGCTCTGTTGCACAGATACCATGGCTCCCGACATCGGAGAATGCTTCTCATCCACAGCAATATTAGCATGCTTGGCTCGATGGTACAGAGCATACAACCCACGTGAGCGAATGTACTGCCGTCGATGCTCCTTGCAAGCCACTTGGACAACATATACCAAACTACGCGCACATCGTCAATCTCATGCTTTTGCCCCAATGACACCCCGACACCAAGCTTGACCCAGATCAGTGTCATCCTGAATTCTGGTTTCGAACCACCGTCCCAACACCATGGCGACATATCCTTTTCCGTATTCTCAAGCCGCGAAGCTTGATCCGAGGATCACGATCCCTCGTCCCATCTACGGCCCCACTCTCATTCCGATGCTCGATTCCGCCTCCTTTCCAGAGGAGTTCTCTCTTGACCTGATGCGCGGCGTCGCCAGCGGCGACCAGCACTGCTCACACGGCTCGTTCATCTTCAACGCGACGACCATTCTCCAGGACAAGCCACACCTGACGCATCAAGAGCATTCCGTCCCCGGACCCGACAACAACACGATCATCCTTTCCATTTTCACGCCAAAGAAACCACCGCCTGGAGTGGAAGGGGCTGCACGACCTGCTCTGTACCACATCCACGGCGGCGGAATGGTCAGTGGCGACCGTTTCACTGCCCTCACACCGGTGCTGGATCTGCTAGACGGCATCGACTGCGTCGTCGTCTCCGTCGAGCATCGCCTCGCGCCCGAGACCCGTGCCCCCGGCCCAGCTGAGGATTGTTACGCCGGCCTGGTCTGGCTTTCCGAGCACGCCGCGAGCTTGGGCATCGACCCCGCGGCAATCGTCGTGTTCGGGGTATCTGGCGGAGGCGCGCTGGCCGCGGCAACGTGCCTGATGGCCCGAGACAGGAAGTGCCCTGCAATCCCGATCAAAGCCCAGATGCTGTACTCGCCTCTGTTGGACGATCGATTGCAGACCCTGTCGGACCGACAGTTCGAATTCGGCAATCCATCCGGCACGACGTGGATCCGGAAGATATGGGAGCTCGTTCTTGGCGAGGCGGCGGCGGCGTCTGCGTCCGCGTCCGCGTCCGGATCTGACAATAATGATATGGTCACGCCGTATCAGGCCCCAGGGAGAGCGACCGACCTATCAAATCTTCCACCCGCGTATATTGATTCTGGCGAGTGTGAAGTGTTTCGTGATTCTTCTGTCGCGTACGCTACGGCTATGTGGCGGTGCGGATCGACTTGCGAGTTGCACATCTGGCCGGGAGCGTTCCATGGATTTGATATGTTGGACGATCCTAACGTCCCTCTCATTCATATGGCGAACCAGGCCAAGAGAAATTGGTTCCAAAGAGCTTTGAAGAATGATACCGAATCACGGACTTCGTAAGGTATAACTCCCTGACAAGCTTGTACCGGGAAGTCCGGCGCACGGAAGCAGGTGGACGCTCATCTTCATACAGCATATCCTGACGCGGGCATCGGAAAGGTTGACTAGCTGAAGCGCCACGCCAGACTTCGTGTGGCCGAATAGCATCAAGGAGCAGGATAAGGGACAGTTATCAAAGTTAAAGGGCGTGACCGAAGTCATTCCTTTCATTCTTCCTTCCGAGGATAATTAATCGTCGCTCACACTGAATTCGGGCTCGATTAGAGTCGCTCAAGCTTCGAATCTGACTATCTATGCAAGCTTAGAAGACACGTCCCTTTGTCTGCTTGATGCCAATGATGTTGATGTTACGCCACATGAGAGTCCCGACGATGCCAATGACCCAGACACTAGTACCAGCGATGAACAAATACTTCTGTGAATCACCATACGCCCGCTGAATTGCCAGTCGGGTGGGCGTGCCAACTGGGTAAGACAGCTGCGTCACAATATCCACGTAGATCAAGGCGAGGTTTGGAAGCTCTTCTTTAGGGAGATACAGGGCCAGCCGTTTTGGGAAGATATCCTGCCAGATGGCCGAGGAGACGGTCAGGCCCACGGCTTGGCCAATGCTTGCACACATCGACACCAGCGCGATCGCTACAGCAAAGTACTGCTGATCCTTCACGGCGGCCAAAATGGCGATCTCGTCGGTGAGCATGATGGCGCCGCTGCCGAAAGCGATGAAGAGTTGAGACATGACGATGTAGCCGACATTGCTCGTTGGTTCGCGGAAGTGAATCATAAGACCGGAGCCGAGGATCGACAGAGGAATCGCAAAGTAGAGGGTCACCGGCTTGAAGCGGCCAGTGTATGACATCAGCACGCCGACGAGGATGGAGAAGAAGAAGCCGGCAACGGTATAGGTTGCGACGACATAGCTGGCTTGTGTGACGCTCAGGTCGTTGACCACTTGAAGAATCGAGCTGAAGAACACTCCCCAGCACATGTAGCTGAAGAACAGTGCAAAGGCGAGAAGACAGGCGCCCACGACGGTCCGATCCTGCATGAACTTCCACGGGATGAAAGACTTCTTCGCAAAGAATCTCTCCCAGATCACAAATCCGATCAGAAGAGCGATGCCAAATACAAGGAAGCAGATGATCATGGCAGAGTCCCATCCTTTGGCCTGTTGTGCGTACAGGTTGAAGGGCAGCAGAAAGAAAGCCACACCAGCGGAGAGCAGGAAGAGGCCCATGAGGTCGAACTCGTTCGCGTAATAGCTCGACGACTCCCAGACTGTTCGTCCACTTGATCGTTTGGGCACAAGACCCTGCTTCTTCGCCTTGAAGAAGTAATACATGAACAGGATGAACAGCGGGATGGTGACGCCTGGGACGAGGATGCTCTCCATTCCAAAAGCCCAGCGCCACCCAACTCCATTCAGAAACGCCGTGGAGATGGGTCCGCCCAACCAGGGGGTGATCACGTTGGATGAGGAGCACAGAGACTGTACGAGACCCCGGTGACGCAGCGAGGTGATGTCGGCGACAAATACACTCAGGCTGTAGCCCACCCCGTTGATTCCCACCGTGTAGAAGACTTGCGAGGCAGCATACGCTTCGACATTGTTGCAGCCGGCCGCCATGATGAGACCCAGAGTGGCGAGGACAGCGCAGAAGAGGAATCCCTGCGGGCGTCCGAAGATGTCCAGCGTCTTGGCGATGCTCATGTTCGTGACGCCGCCGATGACAGAGCTCAGGACGCCAGTCGTCGGCGTGAGAGAATGGAGGGCGAAGGCAGAGGTAACGTAAGGAAGAAGGGCGCCGCTGACCCCTGCCACGAGGCCCTGGACAAAGTACACCAGCCAGATCAGAACGTAGGCAATCACCAGTGAAGTGGTGGACCAAGAAATGGTCACTGCCTCAATGTCCTGTACGCCAGCTTGGAATCTCGTGTCCACGGCGTTATCGTTTGACGGCAGTCCTACAGGATGCTCGAGGTCTTCGTCCGACCTTTCATGCACGCTACCGTGAACATTGCTGGCGACTTTCCCGTCGTTGTCTATCTCGTTTGCGGTCATCATGGCTTGATGTCGGCTGTCGGCCTAGACGTTGACTGTCGACCGGTTTTGCAAGATGTTGGGTTCGAGTCAATGCAACCTCAGAAGAGATTGCCCGGCCGAGTCAAGCGACGAATATAAATGGTGAAAAGAGAGAAGGTCAAGGATAGGCGCCGAGCCTCTGCAAAGAGTAAAGGAGAAATCTCAACAGGTGACGAACTGGCGCTAGGATCTTCTCCTCCTTCAAGCATCCAAACCAACGACAGATCAAAATGCCCTCAGGTACTACAGTAATTATGACTCCGTTCTTCGGCCACTGTCATTTCAAAGAACATCGAAGGAGCACGTAATTAACGGTAAGTTATCGGAGCAATTGCAGCAACGAACCTAGGGATTTTCTCGCCCAAGTGCCCACGACGCTCATTCCTTCCTTTCACGAACAATCTCTCCCTTGCACCTTGCATGCATACTGTGGCGCTCGCCTGCTACTAGAAAGGGGAGCCTAGACGTGCATGAAATCAATTTCACCTAACAAAGCCCAAGGCGTGGAATGGATGAATTCGCTGCATGGGAGTCATGATAAGCTAATTACTGGCCCGGGCCCATCCCTAGTCTTTGCCAACAACATCCCGCTTCTGCTCATGCCATGCATTGGCTCTGTTTAATGTGCTCAGGACAAGGCCACATAACTTGCTCACCTTGAGCACATTATGAGCACATTAGAGCTGCAGCAATTGTGTGGGGGTGCCTCAAACTAATGATGCAACTAGTAGACAACCGCGGCTCGATAGGGTGTTCGCATATGATCACACGAAATGGGATACTCAGGATTCCGTTTGCATTGATGCATTTACGCCACGAGGCGCTTGATGTCTTTGTCGAGCAAGTATTGGCAGACCGGGGGCTGTACAGTAGAACAATAACTCTGTACTCCGTATTGCAGTCTACATACACACTACAGACCGGACGTGTCAAGGGATTGAGAAAAGCCTGAGCTGCGATAGGAGAGTCGCTAAGACGAGCATGAAGTATCATGCAAACTTGAGTATCTCTACGCATCACATAGCTGTGGAGCTGGATAGCGTCGTTATGTGAAAGCCTTCCATTCTCCTTCCTTTCTGAATGCAGGCTTTCTGAGGTCCTCATTCAAAGTCTATCTAATGGGGGTGCACGAAAGAGGCAAGTTGCCGGGTTAGGTTAGTGCTTTCCCATCTCTCTGTTCGTGGCCTCCAGATAATTCAGAGGTTGGAGAATTGTCTGAGTGCGTGACAGTCATGGCTGATGCCAGCTCGTTATGACTTGCGCTCCATCACACATGTCCACCCTTCTGGCTATCAACAAGCTTCGCATACTTTGTGAATTCCTCGTCTGTCTTCAGCATCTTCAATTCCTCCGGCAGCGTGCCGAGCACCAGCTCCACGCCACCGTCTCGTCGCATTGGAGAGATGACCAAGAATCGGAAGCGCCTGTGACCCCTCTCAATCTGTGGCCGCATGGCTTCCGGGCTGCCCCCAGCAAAGAATGCGTCGCCAAAGGAAATCTCGCTGGTCTCGAACAGCATCATATTGGAGACCATCGCGTTCATATGCTCGATGCCCATGTTCGCGGTCGCAGGTTGGCTGTAGTCCGACATGGACCTCAGGAGTGTAAACGCGTCATGAACCAGCGAAGGGGTGATCCGTGCCGCTGCTTCGCGAATAAGGTAGGCAATTTGCCCGATGCTTGTGTTCGGTGAACACAGCGTCTCGATAGGCATGGTAGCTCGATTCAGTATGAGCATACTACCCATATAAGACGAGGGCAGCGACGTGGAGAAGTAGGGCCGACCATCGATAGGTAACTCCAGAATAGACATTTCATCGGGTCCAAAAGCTGCGTCTCGGATCTCTTTGGCAACCCGATATCGTGACCTGATGGAAGCACGCCAAAAGAATGCTTGTACGATATCGCTGATAGATGTGACGGGACCCTTGGCCTCAGGATCTGCAAGTACCTCTTCTTTAAGCATCTGTATACCTTCACGGGGGATCAGAAACACACTTGTGCTCAAAGATCGCTCGGCAGGAGCTGCTGGCCATACCAGCTGACGTGGGAAGACCGGGGCCGGAGGGAGAGCCGTCTTTGAAGACCGTGTACCGTTGGCTTTAAGAATCCCGTTGACATGATTGCCTTCCTCGGACGAAACTGGATGGTCCCCTTGATCGTGATTTGCGATGGAATCTTCTGGGCGAAAGAATGGTAGAAACCCCCATACTCCTGGGTCGACCTCGTGAGCTGGTTTCGCGTAACCTCCTTCTTCGTGGAGGATTTCGGGCAGACTGTGATTAAAACTCTCGGGATCAAACCATTCACATGTTGCTGTCTGATCCCCTTCCAGGTATCTGCAGCACTCGGCCCAGACGCGAAGAGCGACCATGACGCCGATGCCATCGAGGCACGTGTGGATGAAATTGGTGGCGAGGATGCATCCTCCTTCAACAAAGTTGGCCTGGGCAACCACGATGTCGGCGGGCATTTCTGGGAAAGGGTAGCAGTCGAGGACCAGGTTGTCACTGAACAAGGAAGGCGCGAAATTAGCATCTCGCATCTTTTCAAATGATGGGAGACATTGTGAGAGATCCTTGTAGATCAGCTGTCTCGGTTTCGAAGAAGCTGGCAACGGGCGGGGAGGAATCGTGATGCGGTATTCGCCATTCTTGTACCCGAACTCATGTTCCGACGCAAGCATCATCTTTCCATCAAGCTCAGGTATGATTTCAAAAGCACGAACGAGGCCATTCTGCAATTTTGCGAAGGCTTCTTGGAAAGTAACGCCTGGCCGGAGCGCGAAATAGAAATTCAACCCCATGTAGTGATTGGGGTTGACGGCATCAAAGGCGTTCATCTTGAACCCAAGTCGTCGTTTATGTTCGGCTATCTTTTTTTGCATGTTCGTCTGTGCATTTTTGGCAGACAGCGAGTCTGTGGTGTCACCTGGAGCAGTTCCGTTGGGTGCTTTGTTGGTAGGTTTGACTTCCTTTAATATCCTTGCAACTTGGGCCGCGAACTCAGCAAGAGTAGGATTGGCGTACAGATGTCGTGGGGCAAGCTGTTCCTGAAGACCTGTGGCAGCTCGGATGATCTTGACCACTCGAAACACAAGCAGAGAGTCCAAGCCCTGTTCAAAGACGTCGTCATCCGGTGATAAGCTTCCAATGTCGGGCAGTATCGAGCAAATGATGTGGGATATGGAGTCTGTGATAGCCCCAATCGAACTTGTATCGACACTGAAGGCCTCCATGTCTTCGTCATTTGCGTCCTCATCTCTTGTAGCGTAGAAGCGATCAATAAAATCTGCGTAGAGATCCAATGTAGCGCGCCGTTTGATGGTCCTCTTGTCTGTCCGAATAAAGGGTTTGTCTGGCTCAGCAAAAGCGATGTACTGTCTTTGCAGTCGGCTTTTCTGAAACGCCAGGTTGTTGGCTCTCTCCACGGTGGCCCAAATGCTGTCGAACAGCTCGTTGTTCCTGGCTGACGGGTCTTTCAGTTCAACCAGCAGACCTGCTTGAGGCTTCCCTGTTCCGATGAGAAGACAGCCTTCGACTGCAGGGTGAGTCGTGACCAGTGCCTCCGTGTCCAAGGGCGAGATCTTGTAGCCATTGGAAAGAACAACCACATCGTCACTTCTTCCACTGAAAGCCCAAAGATTTGGTTTGGAGGGATGTCGGATATACAAATCTTTGAGGTTGATCGATTGCTGGTCCGGAAACGTGTAGAAGATGCCCTGAAACAGAGCCCAGTGCTCATTTCGGTGCACCCAATGCTCAAAAACACCGGGTTGTATCTCCCTGAACTCGAAGCCGGAATAGGGGTGGAATGCAAACCAATGCCAGTCATCTCTTTCCACCCAGAGGTTGCCAATAAATAAGCCTTCGGTGGTGCCTGTCAGGTTAAGGACCCTGACCACTTGATTGACCTTTGATACAATGATTGGGCTGACAGGTCCTGTAGATCAGCACGGTCAGATACATAATAATTCCCGTTTCGTTGTGAATATACAACTCACCGCCGGAAGCACAAATGAATTTTGAGGACTTGAACTTGGCCAGTACATCGGGGCTCTCCCCTAGCTCATCCACCAGTGATGGGACCATGCTCCAGATATCGATATTTGCATGGTCTGCAAGAGACTCTATGAGTCCGAGGTTCGGTAGGACCCCTGACGGCCCCAGAACGCAACGCAGGTTGAAGAGCGAAGGCATCAGAATATCCATGATGATACCTGCACCCTTTCTAGAGGTCAGCGTCGCACTTGCTGCTTTTTTAAATGGCGAGGGACTTACGTGGCTCATAGGGAAAGAAGAGTATATGCTATCACCCTCATTCCAATTTTCTGTCCATGGAGCAAGTCCACCGTCACCTTCAGTAGGCGGAAGCAGGCGCACAGCATCCATAGTGCCGATGAGACCGTGAGTCCACGAAATCGGCTTCGGAACTCCTGTAGTTCCAGATGTATGAAGAATGCAGAAAGGATCGTTTACCGCGCTTTCGAAGGCCTTCTCATAGATGAATGGCTCGACAGACTCGACATTGAGAAGTTCATCGACTCCTGGAAGCTCCAGAACTTTCATCGATTTTTGCTGCAGGATACCCTCTACCAGCGGTGGAATCGGCTGCTCGTGCGGCTTAACCCATATCTCACAGTTTGCTGCGTTGATCACGGCCAAAGCACCTGCAACGTGGTTCTTTGGGGAAAGAAAAAGGGCCTGTGGAGAACACTTCAGCACACTCTGTACAACATGCCGTGTGATAGTTGCATCCTTACAGCACAGCCAGCCTTGACGGCACCGTAAGTCAACAGAATATAGCGCACATCATCTCCATGGCTGATTAACATCCTGCACTCCTATCCTCGGAAATATACTTACGAGGTCCAATGTAACCCAAGGGTTCGGTCTTTGGGGGCTCTTGATTGTGGCCGTTCTGCGTTCCGTTCGTTTCCTTGTTCCGGAGCGCCTGCTGCGTTCCGACTTGCTCGTGAAGCCACCAGGCTGTCTTGTCAACCGCCTTTGCAAAGACGCGAGCAGAGATATGTCGGAACTGGGGGGAATCGTCAGAGAATCCTGCTATTGTATACACAATTCGATCGGGGTCCAAGGCAGCCAGTCGATCTAGGATCTGCGGTATGAGCCTCTTGCCATATTCCGACGAGTTGTCGATCGCCATCATGACAATCCAGGGTAAGATGCGATTTGCAAGTGACGTCCTAGACGAATGATTCCGACATACGAGCAAAGAAACATGAGATTGATATTTCCAACTTATCGAGGACGGCTCAGAGGGCTACACTGATGCCTATAAACGGATACATTTACTGAAATGATTACAACAATGTGCGTATGCGCCGCGGGGCGCTGTGCCTAGCTCCCAGAAAATGAGCAGGCCATGCGAAACGTCCACTCGAGCCCTGTGAGGTGCCATAGTGCTCGACGTGATCCGACCACGCCCCACTGTTGCAGCAGCTACCTGAGACCCGAGGCACCTACTGAGACACAGCTGAGCTCCTCCATGAACAAGCGTAAATTATACCTAGTACCGTCTTTCATAGCTTTGAAATGACCGATCTCCATAACCCACATGGCTTGTCGGTAATTTACGACAGCGATCAATTACGAATTTTTATGCAAAGACAGACGCCACGCTGTCAATCTGGATGCCACGGGTCACAGATCCCGCTTGTCTCAAAGGTCTGGGCCGTCCCTCGCTTTTACCACGTGCTGTGAGCGAGGGTGCACCAAGCCAACTGTCAGGCCTACCGTCGCAGCGTCGCAAAGTTAATCCTAGCATCTGCCTTCGAAAGACGGCGTTTGCCTACACAGAATTGGCGGCTGATGAGAGTGGTTCTATGGCACCAGGATACACCGGTTCCCGGCCTTGGATTTGAGTGCAGAGAACATATGCCGAGAATCCCTTGTATGCCTGGCCTAGACCGATGAGAGATATTCTAGGATCTTCCTTGAAGTCGGCGTCGGGACCTCAAGTTCAGCAAAACAGGCAAGAGTTCCCTTTTCAAGTTGGCGTCTGTCATTTTCCTCCAACCAATTGTTCCCAAGCAAGTATCAATCGTGCCGTCTCGAAACCGCCAGGCATAATGAGAAACAAGGAAGACATCTTCGACTAGCCAAGCCGAATACTTGCTCTCTACAAGCAAAGCAAAGCAAGTCGGCATACGGCTAGGAATTCCGTGGACGGCGATGTCGGTAGAGAAACAACACAAGGCGCAGGACAGCACGAGGATAGGCTGCGACCGAAAGACGCCTTCGCTTGGTCGATTGCCGCATTCGGTAATGGATTTCAGAGTTTGGCCAATCATGACTGTCAGATTGCAGCTCCACCCTTGGCAGGCATGCAGCAGGGAGCATGAGCACATTAATTACCAGCTTCAAACTTGGGAGGGATTCTCGTCAACCCCTTTTCATGTGCCCTCGACGCACACTACGACAGAGAGGCTTACCCACATGTTTCGATACATTACGAGTAATTAATTTGGTATCAGAAAAATTCTCCCACATGGCGCTAATGTAATAGTTCACCGCATTTTGTCGACCATGAACATCGCATTAATTGCAGCTCTAAATTCGGCCCCTATGCAGCCTGGGCAACGAGCACATTATCAGCTTTGTCTTGCAGGCATAGTCGGGGCTCTCACGTACCCTCTCCATTAGCCAGCTCCCACAATGTCCGTGTGCCCAGGACCATGGGAGGGCACAGCACCATTATGGTGGATCGACAGCGGGTGCTATTGTGCTTAGAAAGAGTTCAACCTTGAACCTTTTGCCTTGGAACAATTTAATCGCAATGGTAGAACCTGTCCTCTGATTCTTGCTAATTTTTGGTTGCTGAATGTCAATCAGCGCACTATTTTTCAAAGTTGACCGGGCCTGTCAAAGGTGGTTCGTCTCTGCCCATCATGGAGCCTTTTCCCGATACTATCGATCCTGCACGCACTCCTGTCCCAAGCAAGCAGTCTGCGAGCGATGGCGCTCCCATCGGGACCTTTAACTCAGTGACCACCCGGACGACCGTTGTAGAGGTTTCTAGCTCAGAGTCATCCGTCGTGGAGACTTCTACTGGAGATTCTCCTGTCGTGGAATTTCCTGCTTCGGACACCTCTATCAAGATCTTGGAAATCATCTTCGACTATGCCCTCAACAAATTCAGTGACACTAGACAACGGCTTGAGGCTGGAAAGCCCAAGTTCCTGTCCATCATCGAGAGGTTCGTGTCGGCAGGAGCTCAAGTGGAGACATGTTTGCCTGCATTTCCATTCAAGTACGTACCGTCATTCCTCGATCCAGGCCCGACTACGCAGTCATGACCCAGGTTGTCGAGTGAGGCAACCTGCGAGGCGAAAGCACGTCTACGAACTCTACCAAGTGATGAACTTCGACGTTAATACTACAAATATCCAGGTCAGCCAACAAGGTGTATAAAGTTCTTGGTACCTTGCCCGACAAGGCTGAGGAGATTGCCCTGAAGCGGTTAAACGACATGTGTCTGCGTATAGGTACAATCTACGCGCCTGGTGCAAGGTGTACCATAATCTCAGATGGCCTTGTCTATAATGGTGTGTTTATCACATGCTGCACAAATTACTTCGGTGTCTCTGAATACTAGGCTAATGTTTCTCTTCAGACTTGTTAAGCATATCGGATCGAGACACATGGACCTACGGACAAGCGATCCGTGCAATGGCATTGGAGAAGGGATTCGACCGCATCAGTTTCTCCAGGATTCGAGATCTGGTCGACTTCCCTCTGCCAGAGAAGATGGAAGAGATTACTTACATTGCGAATGCCACCAACTTTCGACGGTTCATCTTCAATAACTTTGGCAAAGACGACATTGACATCGACCACGAAATCGCCTCAAATCCCGATACCAAATTGACCTACCTTGGATATCGAAGGTTCTTGGAGTCCGATTTGAAGTACATCTTCCCGGTTGGCAATGGTCGATCGAACCATGGGTACAAAAGAGATGTGAAATATCTGGCAAAACAGATGCTCATTCGAGGATATGTGAGTGGAATAATGGCTTAGATCTGTGACACAGTCTTTTATCGTGGCTGACCATGCCTCCGACAGGCTTTTGCCGGGGCTGTCAAGCACGCTTTCCCGGACCACTTGCGTCTCTCTATTCACCAGTCTACCGGCGAGCATAAGATATCCATGAGTTTGCTCAACACAAAAACGGGGTTCACGACTCCATGGCACTGTAGTGTCGCATTGATGGCCGACGGTGAGTGGGTAAGTGCTCCGATGGGTGAATTTAAGAAGGATCCCAGGATGAAGCTTGTTTACGAGAACGGCCGTCCCAGCTATTTCGAGGAGACCACGGGTGATGAGACGGGCGACCAAAAGTCAGCAGGCCAAGCTGTCGATGCGTCTGAAAACAAGAGCCCAGTGCCCGCTCGGCAACAAGTCAAATCAATGCTAACAGCTTCTTCGTCTCTGGCCGAGTCAGACGTGGACAAGATCAATGTGCTAGCAAAAGCTGCATCGTTAGACGAGGCCAAAGACGAGAAGTCCGAAGTGGTCAACCCTTTCCTTGGACCCCCAAATCCTCAGCTTGACCCACACTCAGCAGAGTTCAGTGTGAGAGCCTGGCTCCAAGCGGTCATGAGCATTGCATCTCGTGATCCTGATCGGTATCCCAAGGGAGTCGCAGGGATCGCCTACAAGAACCTATCAGCCCACGGGTTAGGGCACCCAACGGATTACCAGAAGACGTTCGGGAACTACCCTTTGGAGTTGCTCAAGTGGGTTAAAAGACTTGTTGGCAAGGAGACGAAAACTCGAATACAAATTCTGAGAGACTTTGACGGCCTTGTCAAGAGTGGAGAAATGCTCGTGGTGTTGGGAAGACCCGGAAGGCAAGTCACCTTGAGAAAGGCTCTCGCCAAACAATCGTGGCATGCTGACAGTCGTAGTGGTTGTTCCACCTTCCTCAAAGCCATCTCTGGGGAAACCGATGGGTTCCAGATCGGGACCAATTCGTATCTGAACTACCAGGGCATTCCACAGGAGACTATGCACAAAGAGTTCAGAGGAGAGTGCATTTACCAGTCAGAAGTCGATGTCCACTTCCCCCAGTTGACTGTGGGTCAGACTCTCGACTTTGCTGCTCGCGCAAGGGTATGTCAGCGGAATTATCATTCAACTTGATGCTTGGCCGACTGACTTTCCTCTAAGACTCCCCGAAATCTCATGCCTGCCGTTAGTCGAGCTGTACGGTTCTACCATCACGAGGTACAGGGGATGTCAACTCTGATTCTTTTCTTAGACATACGCGACACATCTACGTGACGTTGTCATGGCAGCCTTAGGTCTAAGCCATACAGTGGACACAATCGTACGTAGGCACTTTCGCTACTTAAGTACCTCGGTCTGACGGGCACATTAGGTTGGCAGCGACCTCGTCAGGGGAGTCTCAGGTGGAGAACGGAAACGTGTCAGCATTGCAGAAGTGTAAGTTCCTCCCTGAATAACAAAGATGATACAGGGTCGCATGGGTTGAGGGGTCCAGAGCTTTGAATCAACCACGTCGGATATTGACCTCCTGATTATCGAAACCCATTGATGTTCTTTTCATCCCAGACAACCATGCTACAATAGTGTCGAGGATTGATTTTAAGTCCCATACTTACATGATTCGGCAGTGCTATTGGAGGCAGTACTATACAGTGTTGGGACAACAGCACACGCGGTCTCGACAGTTCCACGGCTCTTGAGTTCGTGCGGACGCTGCGAACCTCAACTTCGCTCACGGGAGCGACAGCGATTGTGACAGTCTATCAAGCCTCTCAGTCTATCTACGATGTAAGTCTTGCTGTTTGAACAAGTGTGTAATATCTCCACTGACGTACCCAGGTCTTCGATAAAGTTGCGGTGCTCTACGAGGGCCGGCAGATCTACTTTGGAAACGTCCATGCAGCAAAACGCTTCTTTGTCAATCTGGGATTCGAATGTCTACCTCGGCAAGTGACTGCCGATTTTCTCACATCTCTGACAAACCCTCTAGAACGACGAGTGCGGCCGGGCTTTGAAGACAAGACACCAGTTACGCCAGACGAGTTCGCGGCTGCGTGGAAACAGAGCGAAGATTACGCACGTCTGCTGCGGGACATTGAGGAGTTTGACAAGCAATATCCTCTCGGAGGATTATCTTTGGATGATTTCAAGAATGCTCGACGGGCTGTGCAAGCAAGATCACAGTATGTTGAATCCCTCAATCCAGACTCTATTCGATATTAACCGTTTCTTCACCTGACCAGGCGTGCCAAGTCACCATACACGCTCTCGGTGTCACAGCAAGTGGCACTGTGTGTTCGACGAGGGTTTCAGAGACTTCGAGGAGACATGGGCCTCGTCATCACCGGCGCCTTTTTCAACGCAATCATGGCACTAGTGATCGGCAGCATATTCTACAATCTCCCAAACAACACAGGCTCTCTCTACAGTCGTGGAGCTCTTCTTTTCTTTGCCATCTTGCTAGCTTCGTTTGCTAGTGCCCTCGAGGTTTGTGCAGGTTTGGCAGCAGGGGCTCGACTAATGCCGGGTAGATCATGACTCTGTACGCACAGCGCCCGATTGTGGAGAAGCAATCGAGGTACGCCTTCTACCATCCCTTCGCTGAAGCAATTGGTAAGCCGAAGATGTGGCTTCCTGGTGTACGTCTTTAGCTGACATGTTAAAGCTTCCATGATTTGCGACCTGCCGAACAAGATCCTTACTTCCCTTGGATTCAACCTTACTCTCTACTTCATGACAAATTTACGTCGAACATCGGGTCACTTCTTCGTATACTTGCTTTTCACCTTCACCTGCACGTTGACTATGTCAATGTACTTTCGCTGCATAGGGGCATTGTCACGTTCATTGCCGGAGGTAATGCCGCACCATTCTGCCACTCGTTCACTTCCAAGCTGACAAGTCAGGCCCTGGTGCCGGCCTCACTGTTCAGCCTCGCTCTCGCGATCTATACTGGTTTCACAATCCCCATCAAAGACATGGTTCCGTGGTTCCGCTGGCTGAACTATCTCAATCCCGTTGCTTATGCTTACGAAGCGCTCATGATCAATGAAGTATGTTGGACATGATGCATGCCCTTGGTCGTTTGTCTTGAGAATCATGTCTGACCTAGCCAGTTCCACGATCGGACAATCGAATGCTCAAAGTTCATTCCTGAGGGTCCCAGTTATGGCGGAGTTTCTCCAAGAGAGAGAATCTGTTCAACCACCGGAGCGGCTGCAGGAGCCGACTTTGTTGATGGAAATGTGTATTTGGCCGTCAACTTCCGCTACCATTATAGCCATCTGTGGAGGTATGTGGCCTCTGTCTGACTTTTGTGAATCTGGCAGCCTGAGCCAGAGGTGACGCAAGCTTAATAACATCGGCTTTTAGGAACTTGGGCATCATGATTGCATTAATGATATTCGGCTGCGTCGTCTACTTGACTGCCACCGAGTATATCTCGGCAAAGAAGTCCAAAGGCGAGATCCTGCTATTTCAGCGGAAACATGTGACTCAAATCCCATCAAAGGGGGATGAAGAAGCAAACACCGATATCAGAATCAGTGCCGATATCGTGGGACAAGAAAGACCGGTGCTTCATGCCCCTCCGAGTCTCCAGAAACAGACTGCAATTTTCCAATGGAGCGACGTCAACTACGACATCAAAGTCAAGAAGAAGACGCGAAGGCTTTTACATCAGGTCGATGGATGGATCAAACCTGGACGGCTCACAGCATTAATGGTATGTAATCGCTTCTTTCGAGTAAGAAAGTCGGCGGAATAAGTTGGAAGTTAACAAGCCTTTATAGGGTGTCACTGGAGCTGGCAAGACCACCTTACTCGATGTGTTAGCTAGCCGGGCAACGCTTGGTACTGTGAGCGGCGAATTCCTGGTCAGTGGACAACCTCGAGACACAGGCTTTCAACGAAGGACTGGATATGTCCAGCAGCAGGATTTGCATCTGGCAACCACAACTGTTCGAGAAGCTTTGACCTTCAGTGCTCTCCTCCGGCAGCCGAGGACCACCCCACATGCTGAGAAGATTGCATACGTGGCAGAAGTCATCAAGGTTCTGGAAATGGAGCCATATGCCGACGCCATCGTCGGAGTCCCTGGAGAAGGTTAGTGCTCAGGTCATCAAGCCCCGGAATACAGTATCCACGATTATTTTCGATCTGGTTTTTGAACGTAACTGACAACCTCTGATATCTTTCTAGGCTTGAACATTGAGCAAAGAAAGCGGCTGACGATTGGGGTTGAACTTGCTGCCAAACCTGCATTGCTGCTCTTCCTCGACGAACCCACGTCCGGTTAGTTTTTGAAATACCGAGTAATTATCTTAGGTTGAGACTCTGCTGACCAAGATGTTGTTTCCACCAAAAGGGCTCGACAGTCAGACTGCTTGGTCTATTTGCTCCCTGCTTCGAAAGCTTGCAGACAATGGCCAAGCCATCCTCTGTACCATCCACCAGCCTTCAGCACAGCTGTTTCAAGCATTCGATGAGCTGCTCCTCCTCTCTCTGGAGGGAAAGACACTGTACTTCGGCGAGATTGGCGACTCCTCCAAGACGGTTACCAGCTATTTTGAGCGTCGAGGCGCCAGATCGTGTGGCGGCAGAGAGAATCCAGCGGAATGGATGCTCGAAGTGACTGGGGCGGCAGCGACGAGCGGTTCTGAGAACACAAAGGATTGGGCAGCAGTCTGGAGCAATTCTGACGAGCGTACAGCCGTCAAAGCTGAACTTACTCGGATGAAGACAGACTTTTCTCGCCAGCCGCACTCGCTCAACGACCCCAACGATCCCAATGCATTACGCCCGTTCGCCGCCCCTTTCGGAACACAGTTCTGGGTCGTCCTGGAGCGCGTTTTTCAGCAGTATTGGCGGACCCCTTCGTACTTGTACAGCAAGGTTGCCCTTTGTCTGCTCAGCGTAAGTTTCTGATCAAAATCACAACCCTAAGAAAGAAGGCAATCATCACACGGAATGTACTTCTAACGTCACCTCAGGCATTGTTCATCGGCTTCTCCTTCTGGCAAATGCCCAATTCACTCCAGGGGCTTCAAAACCAGATGTTTGCCATCTTCATGTTACTGGTGATATTCACCAATGTCTGCTCGCAGATCATGCCGCACTACGTCGCCCAGCGCTCGCTCTACGAAGCTCGAGAGAGCCCGTCCAAGACATACTCCTGGAAGGTCTTTGTGCTGTCGATGACACTGGTGGAAATACCGTGGACCGTCTTGTCGGCCCTTCTGGTTTTTGTTTCCTGGTACTACCCTATCGGACTGCGCCAGAACGCAGTGGAGGCGAACCAAGGTCCCGAGAGAGAAGCGCTGATGTTCCTCTTCATCCTTGCGTTCTTGATCTTCGCCGCAACGTTCACCAACATGGTCATGGCGGCAGTCGATTCAGCCGAGGCCGGCGGGAACATCACGAACCTGTTGCATTCCTTGTCATTGATTTTCTGCGGGTATGTGCACCCACTTCACTTGCAATATTCCTGGACCCAAGTTCGGAAATGTGACTAGTATTTACTGACACGATCTTCCCAGTGTCCTAGCAACTCCAGAGGCTTTGCCCGGGTTCTGGATCTTCATGTATCGCGTCTCGCCCTTTACCTACTTCTTCTCCGGCGTCTTGTCCGTGGGTCTCGCCAACTCGCACATCTCATGCGCCACGGAAGAATTGCTACGATTCTCGCCGCCGCCACCATTAAACTGCTCCACCTACCTTGCTCCTTATCTGGAAACATCCAGTGGCTACCTCACGCCGAGCAGCATGGGCTCGACCACGGAATGTGTCTTTTGCAGTGGCAACGATACGAATGTCTTCCTGGAAAGCGTGAGTGCCAACTACGAGGATCGTTGGCGAAATTTCGGCATCTTCTGGAGCTACAGCGTATTCAACACTGCGGCCGCTGTGTTGCTGTTTTGGCTCACGAGAGTGCCGAAGGGGGGGCGAGGGAAGAAGGTCGAGATTGAAAAGGTAGAGATAGAAGAGAAAGCGAAGACAGGGGAGTGAGTAGTCGATGGATTCTTGCCACGAACAGCAAATCAAGGGAGCCTTGGTTGGTGTTACGGCCTGGTATGCGGCCGAGGAAGGAACAACACCGAAGCCTCGTTGGCAAGGCTGGAGAGTGGAAGGTGTGAAGAGGGGGATAAGGGGGGAGTAAGTCACGAGGTAGACGGATATAAAAGTGGTACAATCAACAAAAGACGAGATTTGGTCTCCTATCTAAAACACGATAAGCTTAGACACAGTCTCTCAACAGATGAACGCAGCTGCTGTCGCACTCTCTGGCAGGGCTTGACATGTTGGGGTAAAAAGACATGAAATTCCCTGATTCTTCGTCTTGGGCTCGTAAAAGGACAAAATCACTCAACAGTCAGCACGCAATGAACACCCTGTGGCCAGGCGTCAGGGCCACAGTCGCTCAAGCAGCACTGTCGACTAGAGCTTGTGAGGCACGAGGAGGACATCAAATTTTACCAATTTATCAGGCAGGGCTCAAGCATGGTCAAATTCCGAGCCGTTGAGGACTCTGTTTACGTAGTCTTACGTCCCTCACGCGATCGCCTCGATGCGAGCACAAAGATATGTTCAAGTAGCCAGAAACCCTCTCTCATCTCACCATTGGCCTCTTTCGCGATCATCTTGATGTCGTATTGCCGTGCCAGTGACGGATCTTCGATCCAGACAAAGTCCACAAGCAGACTGGTTTTGGCCCCAAACACAGAGTCGCTGGCGATGTATTTGCTTTTTCTCGAATATACCGCGGTCGTCAATTTCTCGTAGGAAGGGTGGTTGACCATAAAGTGCTGCGGAAGAGATGATTGACCAACTCAGCTTTCTCTCTTGCCTAATGACCTGAAAGAGAGACAGGGTTTGGACTTACCACATGAGCCGGGCGGAAACAATGTCTGTTGAGCAATGCGAGCAGGTCACCGACCGGCCCGTCGCTGGGGATCGGGTAATCAACAGGTCGGACGCCCTTTAGGAAGAATTTACCGTCCTGATCGGTGTGGAATTTTCCTCGGCAATCCGGTCCCTTGTACTCTGGATCTTGCAGGTCGTAAAACCCATTGCCGTCGGTCTCCCAGATATCGACAAGCGCGTTTTCAACAGGATTCCCTGCAGTGTCCAAGATTGTGCCTCGGATCAGCATCGGTTCGCCGGCCCTCTGGTTTGAGGTGATGGATTGCCCATTCTCGAGCTCGTGGGCGGCCTCGTTGTGAAAGGGCCCCAAGATTGATGACTCCGTTGCTTCTGGAGTCTGCTTGCTGTTAAGCCCATCCACCAAGGCAGATATCCCGAGGATGTCAGAGAGCAGAATGGTCTCCTGCCTTTCGGGCGTACAGGTTGCACCAACCTATCGTTATAGGTTAAAGGGTTAGAAAACATCCGCCAACGTGGTGATCGGCAAACCCCTAAGAAGAACATGGGTGCAGCAAATATACCCTTGTTAGATACTGCAAAGCAGCTTCCCACTCATCCGTCTGCAACTGCACCTCGCGTACGTAATCGTGAGTGTATCGGATTAGTTTTGCGATGAGATACTTGATTCGAGCGTCGTCGATATGAGTGCTCATCCGGATGACATGGGGCGTGAGATTATCGATGGTGAGATCGTCGAGACTCGAGCCGTCTACACTGGATGGCCCGTTCATCGTTTCAGCTGGCCGCTCGAGGGATACGATACTTGCAAACCAAAGGCGATGCTAATTCTGCCGTGAGTTGAAGTCGAAGCGTAAATGTAAAACAAATCAAGATGGTATCATGAGACTGATCAAGGAGAAGGCAGTCCATTGCGGCTACGATCTAGGCCGTAAAGTCCCGTGGATCCGGAAGTAGAACAGGCTGGTGAAGCAAAGTAGTCAACTAGAAACCAGCGGTCGGTGTGGCATCGAGCAGGCTGGGGAAGGGCTCGACCCGGGTCCGATAATCCAGTAGTTGCCCGGTGCACCCACAATTCCCGAAGACATCTGAATATGGCTCAGTGTTTTAAGTGGAGATCTGGTTTTTTACTACACACTTTGAAGGAAATCCGGTCTCATGTGACGGTCATCAGTGGATTTTGGGCGATCTGCCTCGTGGTGTGGTTCCATTGTATGTGGTGAAGCTAGGTCCAACGGGCACTGCTCCCGCCACCCCGGCGCACGAATTACGCGAAAATCATCTCTCAATACTGGCGCAGGCTAGCCTACAGCTATACGCCGTTCAGATGGAGACCAGAGAGTGTCGACTTCAACCACCAGGTTTTGTGTCGAGCAACTGAAGCGGATCTTGTCGGTACTATCGGGGGGAACGGAGTCGACTATTATGTCTCCTCTGAATATGGAACCCTTATTTCCAGCCCTAGACGATCTTGTTGGTAGGTTCGAAGAGACTTCCAGGCAACGGTACGCTCCTCCGAACACTTCTACGTGGGGAGAGCTTTCGTCCCAGCATCCAAGGGGCTATTCGCCTCGGAACAACGCTGCAGTGCGGGATACCTCCCAAGGGGCCAAGGCACAGGACCCCTTTGGTGACTTTTCATGGGAGTCAGCCGACAATGATATGGATATGGGCAGTATGTCTGTCGCAGATGGAGTAAGTGGATTTTCGATCATCCCGCCAGAGTTGACCAGACGGGAGATTTAATAAGGAGTATAGGAGAACGGCAAAATAGGGGGCAAGTATCTGGACTTTTGTCTGTAAATGGAGCCATTTTGATAATAATTCTAATCTCTTGGTAACAGGTCTCTCTTCGGGTCCTACTTTCTTCCCTGGGAATGCATTTGGGAAAGGAAACCTACCTTCCGGTAGCGGTAGGGGTTTGTCAACTGCCAGTGATCTTCGCTTGCCAAACACGTCGAGGAACATCTCGATGTCACAAGACGTATCTGGGGCAATAGTACTTGATCGCCTTGCAGTAGGCTCTCGTCTGCCTGATATTGCAAGGAGTTGTGTCACGGGTAGGTCCATCCCCCTTTTTCCACGGCTCAGTTCCACCTCTGACCTACCCTTGTAGCATATTTTGAGAGAGTCCAAGTGTAAGTAAAAGCTCCACTTCAGCATAGCATGGAGCGCTAGAGAGTTAGCAGTGTCCTACCGCTTCTTGAGCGATCAGACTTTGAGTTTGCGTGCACGAGGTTTGAGCAAGGTAACCTTGCTGATGACTCGTGGCTTGCGCTGTTCTATGCTGTTCTGGCACTGGGATGTCTAGCATACTTCCAAGGAGAAAAGCACAGGCAGATCATTCATCATGGAAACAGCAGTGTCAGTCAAGCACATCGATACCTTCGGAACGCCTTGAACTATGCCTCTAGGGCTCTTCACCTCCCTCCCAGCATAACGACTGTCCAGGTATCTCTAAAATTGTCGCCACCCAGGTCTTCGAAAACAAGCTAAACTCCTTGCACAGGCATTCGCAGCTATTGTGCGCCTGCCCTCCAGAGATGATGAGACCACAGCAGAGCTAACGATAACCACAGACAATTCTAGCTCGAACAGTCGGCTGTTATCAAGACGAATACCTTTTGTGTAGATATTGTGTCCGATTGGCATCTAGCTTGCGGATGCACGAGATTGCGAGTGAGAATGTGGAGGACCCTGACATCGACGACAGATGCCATGTCTTCTGGACTGTCTATTTCCTTGAAAAGACTGCGGTGCTGCGGCTGGGAAAGCCATCAGTATGCATGAATTCTCTCCACTTTTTGCTTGCCCTCGCTGCTCATTGAAACGCATAGGCCATCGATGATCGCGAAATTAGTTGCACATTACCTCGTGGTGCACGGGTTGTGCAGTCGACGGATTCCACCGGCCCCCTGGAACCGAGCTTCGATGTTTTCCTCGCAGCCTGTCGCTATGCACAAATATGTTCCAAGATCGCGCAGGGACTCTACTCAGCATCAGCGATAACGCGTAGCACGCGCTCGTTGCTCCGAACCGCTAGGGGCATTGAAGAGCAACTGAAACAATGGCACGATAGTATCCCAGCTTTCAGGACTCCAGACCCCTTCCAGTCCCCATCCATGCCCCCTAGCCGCTCCACCCTTCGGAATGTCATCTTTCACTCTTGCTACAACACCGCCGTCTGCGCTCTTCAGAGGCGATTTGTCACGCCTGTAATTTATGAGAGAGGAGGGCAGTTCCAGGCTGACCGGAACTCGACCTGGGAGCGCCCAGGAGATGTAAACAGGAGGATCGAGGTGTTCTTGAATGCTATAAGGCAGTCACTACATCTCACAAAGCACATCCGCGTCGACACGTCTACACCATGCTGGTAAGTCGAATTGCCTGCTGTGGTTGCAACTGAGTGGGTCGAAGCGGCTGAATGTACATTGACTGGATTGACGCCCTGTCAGGTTGGCAGTCCACCAGCCATCGGCTGCCTTAGTGAGCCTCTTTGCATATGTGGTGGCCAATCCACTCTCTCGCTCAGCACATGATGATGTGGCGTTGATCGACATGACAGCCGCATACTTCCAGAGCCTGAAGTCCTTCATGCCCGCCGAAGCGACATTCGATGCATACGCCGAACTTCCACGTCTAACCAGACAGGCAGTCCGAAATGCGGAGCTAGAACATGGATACCGTAAGTTGAATTGGGACATTGCTCGAGGTAGTTTTGGTGCTGACAAGGGTACACAGCCGTGCAAGATGTTATTACAGAGTATAGGGCCGAAGGCGATGAGATGGTCAAGACCGTCGAGCGTGAGAATGGTCAGGGAAGAAGTAGAGTTTTAGCAGCTCGGAAAACTTCGGATCACTCATCATCTGCGTCGCCGTCGGGAAGCTCTGAAGTTGACCATGAAGAGACAGTAGACTGGAAGAAGTGGATGCTGGAAAATGGCCTCGTGTCGTCCTCCGCTCTTGTTGCAGTTTCCAGTCCCACTATGACTGACAGTCGCCCGGAATCTCAGTCTATGATCTGACGGAACATGTTGCACAAGGGGATTTATCGAGGGTTCTGGCTGGAACACCAGCTAAGGAGGTGATTGAATGGATTAAAGTCCATATAAGATGTCGAACATTGAATTGCAGACACAACAGCACAACCATTTCAGCTCACCTCCCTCGATAACTTCGAGAGAGTGTTGAAGCACATCCTTACAGTGTGTTATGTAGGTTAGAATGGCCTGGACCTTGCCGTCGCTGTGTAAGGAGTTGGTAAAGTAAGGGGTTGTGGCTCTCGGTCAAGCTGTCCTGCTGTCGGCTAAGTTGCAGTGAAGCGGTTGTGGTTTTGGCTTGGCGTCTTCACTCCCCTCTCATACTCCTCACAGCTCGTTCACTTTCATATTCTTCTTACATAGACAATTCAAGAAAATTCAGGCACAGTGTCACGGTGTCCACGACGTTATGCGCATGCTGAAGGAAGAGTACAGGAGCAGAGTGCCCTTACGTCAGCTGTAAAGGTTTCAGTTGAAATTGAGAGCTGTCTAGAAGAGTCCCAAATTCATCTCTCCTGCAAAGATGCAGACACTATCACCAGCAGGGCTCCCTCAGGCGACTCATTTTATATTCCAAGATGGCGCCTGACACGATCCATCTCCTGACTGCTCTAGGGTATGTCACAGTCCTCAATACTCGCCCACCATCGTCTTTCTGTCTTGTATGACTTCTTTCCAGCCTGGGGTTTCAAAGGCTCGCTCTGCCCATCTGGCCACTCTTGGAGGGAACAAATTGTCCCGTTTGACGTCCTTCATGCGTGCAAGGAAAACAACGAGATGGGCGTCAAATGCAGTGGGAATGTCTCCGAACAGCCAAAGTTGAGGACCGTGAGGAAGCAAGGATTCAACTTCTGCTAAGAACTTCTTGGCTCGTGTAACCATGTCTTGGACCACTTCCGGCACGGTGCCGCCAATCTTGTCCCTGTCAAGACTGTCACGTGGCACATTTCGAGTTAGCAAGGCTCTTTCCACTAGGAGCTTGTCGGGAGTTTGGGGCAACCTACACGGTGATTTTGAACTTCAGAGCCTCTCGATAACGGTCAGAGATGCCCGGGGTCTCCATACGTCGAACGACGGCGGCCTTCATACCTGCAGCTACCGTCGGCCGCCCGGGAAAGGACAAAGAAAAGAAGTTAAGCGCATGCAAGTCGACAAGGAGCCGCCGGATAAGACTGTCGTGCTCTTTTGGGATCAAACTCGGATACCTCTCCGCCATGTATTTCGTGATCTCCAGACTGTCTGCAATTGGCGATTTCAAGGAGCGCGGATTGTGCAGGACGGGAACCTTGTCGAGGAAATAAGTCAGCAATTGTGCTCATGATCCAAGGGGCGACCATGGTATCAAGGGTCGGTTGTTGAAAGTCGGCATATCTCACCTGCCCCTCTGGATTGATGTCGCAAAGGAAGTGTTCCGACAGCTGACCCTCATGGAAAATGTGCACTACTTCCGGCTCAATCACCATCTCGGAGGCAGAATCTTTGGGTGGACCTCGCACCGCAATGGTGTGCAGCACCATCAGTGAGCAGATTGAAAAGGGATTATAATAGAGCACATAGCTCTTGGAGTCGTTGGATCCATCTTGAGCCATGGCGGTTATTGTTCCGGAGCGACTTGTGCAGAGAATGCCCCCGGTGCTAGACGGCTCCCGAACTAGAGACTGATGCCACTGGCTCGTACGGAACGTATTGGTACCGACAAACGAGGAATTGTAAGATTAATACCTCAGGCTTGAGCCAAAGGAGCACAGAAAAGGTGGTTGTCTTTTGTACTTGAGATCACCATGGGCCAGATTGTGCCATCCCGTGCGTATCCGATTGTTCGAGCTGAGGCGGAAACAGAGGAGATGACGAACAAGAACTGATCCGAGTCTTCTGGACTACGGAGTGGACTGTCGATACATCATGGCAATCGGAGCTTGTCTGTCATTCGGCAACGAACAGCAATACAAGGGCACCTTGTACGTCAGAGGTTTTCGCTCCTGATAGTGCGAGCCACCTGTTCATTCGAGGACCAGAAAGCTATGGTTGTCTCACATCCATCCCAGTGAAGACAGTTTCGCTAGACAGCTCGGCAGGATCACCATCGCAGTGCTCACACGACGCATCCCCACCGGACAGGGTATACTGTTTTTAAAGCGGGTTCGGAAAATGTGGGCAACGGACGAACCAAGACCCACTCTCAAGATCAAGCAGTGCTTATGTCCCCCGACCCGGATGTGGACATCGCGGGGTTTAGAATCTCGGAACGTAGTCTGATGGGGCGCCTCTTTCGTTCGTGAGAGACTTGTCCAGGAATGGTGGCAGGATAATGAATGAGATGCGGGTTCGAACAGGTCCGCACACCCTGATCAAAGAATCGAATGGACAACAATTTGTATTAACTCATGGCAAACTTTTGTTCCTGGTCGTTCATCAATCTTCACAAAGACTGTCACTCGAGCGTATTGACGGTAAGTGGAACAGCATCTTCCTTGGAAAGCAACAGCCTGTTCCCCCC
Organism: Phialophora chinensis; assembly: GCA_016109575.1. Classification (NCBI taxonomy): domain Eukaryota; kingdom Fungi; phylum Ascomycota; class Eurotiomycetes; order Chaetothyriales; family Herpotrichiellaceae; genus Phialophora; species Phialophora chinensis. The sequence continues at coordinate 73,349 of JADWPU010000020.1, read as the reverse complement.
TTTTTGGTCAATGACCTTCTCATGTCAAGCTTCCCACTAACAATTCCTGTGACATCTGCAGAGGCCCTCCAAAATGGCACAGAGTTCAAAGCTCGAGACAACAGTCGTGGTCGCTGGAGGTGGTCCAGTGGGCCTCTTGACGTCTTTGCAGCTCGCGCTTCATGGAACCAAGAACATCCTGCTTGAGCGGAACTTGGAGACAACCAAATGGCCAAAGATGGACTTGACCAACGGGCGGTCCATGGAATTGTTGCGGCGAATGGGTTTGGCAGACGACCTCCGAAAACATGGTAGAAAATACACATCATGCAAGCCACATCTCAACGGGGACTGATGGTGCGATAGGTGTACCTGGAAGCTTTTCGCTCGATGTGATTTCAAGTACGGGTCTTGATGAAGATGGGGAGCTGATACACAGATGGGTACACTGAACAGAGCATCACAGGCCTCACAAGGTTTAGGACTAACTCTCATTTTAGGAGTTACCCTCTCCAGACGAGGTGCGTAAGCAAATTCAGGAAAAGAATGACGGCACGTGGCCACGAGAAGCGGGTCAGCGTATTTCTCAAGTTATCTTGGAGCCCTGGTTGAGGTCGTTATGTGATGAGCATCCTCTTATCGAAACACACTACGGTCAAAAGGTCGAGGCTGTGAAGGAGGACTCCGACAGAGTCATCACCTCTGTGATCGATGTCACAACGGGCGAAGCCTACACCGTTGAGAGTCAGTATGTCGTCGGCTGTGATGGAGCGGGCAGTCGTGTCAGGAGATCAGTGGGAATCGAGTTGACCGGGGGCCCTGGGTATGTCATGCTTTTTCCTGCTGATAATAAAATTGCCTTGTTCCTGACGATATGTGCCAACTCAGTCCTATGGGAATGCTGCTGGTCCATTTCAAGTCTCGAGATCTTCCCCGGTTGCACGTCCAAGGCCAGTGGTGGCACATTTTCTTCACCAACGGCGCCATTTCCATCAGTCAGGATGAGGTTGACACCTGGACCTTCCATATCCCAATTCCCTTGGACACGGACGTGAGCAAAATTGACCCTGTCCAGGAGGTGCGCAATGCCATGGGAGGCGTTCCTCTGGAGATTGATGAGGTCCTGGTAAGCAGCACGTGGCGTGGTACCCTTGCAGTTGCAGACAAGTATCGATCGGCAAACGGTAGAGTGTTTCTTGCCGGCGACTCTGGTATGGCCCCGTGAAATATGGCGATTTGGCAAATCTGATGTGCGAAGCTGACGAATTCCACGCATTGCTAGTGCACCAAAACATCCCAACAGGCGGATACGGCATGAACACAGGACTTGGTGACGCCTACGACATTGGCTGGAAACTCGCCGCTTTTCTCCGAGGCTGGGCTGGTGAGCAAATCCTGGATTCATACGAGCTTGAAAGACGTCCCGTGGCGCTCCGCAACGTGGAGAGGTCGGGTGTACACATGAAAGTTCATCTCTCTGTTGTTCACATGATCAAAGAGTCGAAAGTCGATCCTCGGGCGAACACTAGGGAAGCAGAAGATCTCAAAGCCAAGATATCCGAGCACTACAGGATTAACGATGGCGAGAACCGAGATCGTGGCATCGAGATGGACTATCGATTTTCCGACTCACCGGTTATTGTCCAAGGCATATCGGACGTCCCCCGACGTTGGTCTCCACGACAATACGTGCCCAGCACATTGCCGGGCTCGCGAGCTCCGCACGTCTTCCTGCAGGATAACAAAACGAGCATTTTTGATCTATACGGACCTGAGTACACGATCGTAAACTTCACTCAAGACAAGAGAATCACGGAAGAATTTCAAAAGCTGGCCAAGAAGTCGGGAATCCCGATGGTGGAGGTCCACCTCCCCAACGAAAAGCATGTCCGAAAACTGTGGGAGAGAGATCTAGTTATGGTGCGACCAGACGGTTTTGTCTGCTGGCGGTCGGAGAAATATGGGCATCTACCCAATACTGAAGAGATCACGAGTATCTTGCAAACAGTTGTGGGGAAGGGGCATACTGATGCCTTGAAGACCTCCACTACCCAACAGGGTAAGACGGGAAAGTTCACCTCCACGATCGGAAACGTGGACATGGACCAGACGGCTGCTATCAAGATGTTGGGCGAGTTCCAGAAATAGTCTTTGAGCCTACGTCGTGGCTCTTGAATATCATATAGTCCCCCTATCAAGCTCCACAACTATTATCCCGCCCTTATGGTCAATAACGTCGTCGTTGGAAGTTGAGATACCCTTCTCTCCTGACTAGTTCTACAAAGTATCGCTTATGCTGCCTCGGCACGTTGTAAGCCTAGTTAATCTGGAAGCACCTTCTCCACATTAAGAATCTTGATATTGTTCACTACAATCCTGCTGTCGATGAATAAGGCTGACTACTACTTGGTGCAACCGAAATTACAATAATCCTAACGTCAAAATAATCATTCGATTGATACTCCATCTAAGCCTCTTGGCGCAGCGGGAAGACTTGCAAGCCGTACGGACTTTTGCAACATCTAGCTCTGAGGCTCTCAATCTCCCTTTCAGGAGCAAGTCAAATCTGGCCAACCAAGTGGACCGCGAGTCTTTCTCTTGATCCTAATCTGATTTCCGGTTCAAATCAGTTCCGGAAGTGCAAAGTGATTTTGGTGGAGAGCTACAGACTACGGACCGGGCTAACCACTGTCTGAAAATTCGGTTTGTAATGGAGGGCCATCACTCTTGCTCTGATGAACCCAACGCCGGCCAGGAGGCTCTTTGTTCGGTGGGGCTATCCCACATTCGCCAATTTCAGACATGTACGAGTTTATCGAGCTGTGATCTTTGGAATCCCCGGGGGTCGCGGCGGAAATTGTGGGTAACAGGGCATAGTGACGAGGATCAACATCATGAACAAAGGTCTTCAGCTGTGGAGAAGAGAGGATGTGTCAGTTGTAGTTACTCTTCCCCGGATCGAGCTGCTTCGCACCCACAAGATCCCCAGATTTGCGCGGCATCCTGGCAAAAGGGTGTGGATTGGCGTCGATGGAGCTAACCCCAGTCTTCAATATATAGACATACATGCAAAGGGGCCATGCAATGCAATTCCTCGGTTCTCTGCTCCGGGGATCCTGGAGTGCGCAAACACAGTTCACCTCTTGGTTCCACCCTGGCCTTGTTCGATCTCTTTCTTCCAACCGTTTCCAAAGATCCTCTCCTGTGAACTGGTTCTACCGTTGAGACCAGAATGGCAATCTCGGCCTCTCTGTTATTGAAAATACTCGTGGCAACAAAGACACTCTTCAATTTCCCCGGGTTGCTTGGTGTTTTGGTCCTTATATACGGAGTCTGGGTCGTGTATGCCTTATACTTTCATCCCTTGGCCGGCATACCTGGGCCTTTTTGGGCGCGAATCACAAGGGGGTGGGGAGCTGTCCAGGTATTGAAGGGGAAAACGCACGAAGTTCATCGTGCTTTGCACCAGAAACATGGTTAGAGCTGGCCATATTTGTCCCCCTTTTATCGGAAGTTTATTTTTTTGAAAATGCATGCAGGTCTCTAGGGAGTATTACGGGTGGGACATCAATCGATCCTAGCGTGCACCTGGGAATTTGAGCCATCAGTACACTACAGTAAAGAAGGCCCAAGCTGACTGTGTTTGCAGGACAAGTTATAAGAATCGCTCCCGACGAAGTCTCCATTTCAGACCCTCAGGCCGTCAAGATCATCTACGGACCTAAGAGTGGTTTCACAAAGGTATGACGCCCGATGGTTATCATCTACCATGTGCCTTGAGCCTAGGAAGGGATTCTTCCAGAACATATTACCCTGTCTCCCTCTCTATTAGTTCGGACGCGAAAGTTTGCAGTTCTAAATCAGAGTGCCTCGAAAGCAGACCGATTTCTATCTTCCATATGCCCCGAACCTCAGCCCCAATGGCGACCACTTTGCTCAATTGGACGAAAAGCAGCACGCCGCACGACGCCGCTACGTCAGTAATATCTACTCAATGTCGTCAGTACTGGAATCTGAGCAGTACCTGGACGCTTGTATGGACGTCTTCATGGCCAAGATGACCAAGTTCGCCGAAACAGGGCAGACGGTTGACTTGGGAGAATGGATTCAATGGTAAGACTCTGACCCGTCTGGGAATCCAGGCATGTCGTCTCTCCTCTCCTCTTCTCTTCCACCCTCGACACGGCCCTGAGCTCTGCCCTTTCCGAGTCTCCCTCCTACCTTGAATGCAAGGCGGTGAAGTTAACCATGTTTCCTCCCCCTCTAGGTACGCCTTCGATGTAATCGGAGAACTTTTTTTTGGACAACGCTTCGGGTTCATGGACAACGAGATCGACCACGGCCGCTACATCGAATACCTCGACACGCTCATGGCTCCAGTAACAATTGCCGCGGTGCTACCGAGCTATCTTCGAGCCCTGCTCCCCATCATGGGACTCCTCATTCCGAGTTTGCGAGCGGCATTCCAAGGATTCGACAAGATCCGGGAAGCAGGCAAGGAGCAAGTCCGACGACGCCAGGCTCAGATAAACGAGGGTAAAGTCAATCGCTCAGATATACTGGATCGGTTCTTCAGAGTGCTTCGCGAAAAAGAGGGCTATATTATCTCTGATATCGACAGTGAAGCAACCGCAGCCATGTAGGTGAAGTTTGCAAGTCTTGTTGTTGTGTTTTCGTTTAATCCTCCCTCCCTCTCTCTCTCTCTCTGTGTGTGTGTGTGTGTCCCTCTCTTTCTGTATCCGCCTCGATGTTCCTGGTTGAGCACGAATATTCTCCCGTAAGCCAAAGACAACTCTGACCCCGTCGTCCATATCTAGCTTCGCCGGCAGCGACACTACTGCGATTGCCATCCGCTCCATCTTCTATCATCTCATGAAGAACCCCACGGCGTACGCAAAGCTACAGCAGGAGATCGACGCCGCCCATGCCACTGGCCGTCTCTCTGCCAAGATCCGATATTCCGAAGCCGTGGAACTGCCCTACGTTGTCGGCGCCTGCAAAGAAGGCATGCGGCTACACCCCAGCGTGGCGCTCACGCTCCCACGCCACGTTCCTCACGGAGGGGTCATGATCGCCGGCCGCTTCTTCCCCGAAGGCATCCGCGTGGGTATCAACCCAGCAGTCCTGCATCGAGATCCGTCTGTATTTGGCCCCGAACCAGATAAATTCCGGCCGGAACGCTGGCAGCAACAAGGGGAAGGTCAACAAGATTTCTCATCAATGGACCGATATATGATCCAGTTCGGGTCCGGCCCCAGGACATGTTTGGGCAAGAACGTGAGCGCTCCTCTACTCTTCCCAACCCTACCGCCTATCTTTTGGTTAGGAGGACCATAGTTGTTGTCTGAAGTTATCAACACCCGTCCGTCACTGATAATGAAGCAGATATCCCTGGCCGAAATGCACAAATTGGTCCCCCAAGTCCTCCGGGATTTCGACCTCGAACTCGTGGAACCGGAGAAGGACTGGACGACGCACAACGCCTTCTTTGACAAACAAACGGGAATCCTCGTCAAGGTAAAGAAGAGGACTCGAGACTCAGTTCAGGGGTAGCTTAGCGCAGCAGCAGAAAGAGTATCATGCCAGTCAATCACGTGGTCGTGGTAGCCGGGCGGCAATGGGGGACCTAGCTGTTGTTGCGACGCCCGGTACAGAGAGGAGAGGCGCACGTATTGCATCTCGGAAGCTCGTCGGGAACTTCTGAAAGCATCCATCTACCTAGCTGTTGGTAGTGAGTTATTTGCGTGTCATCTCTGTGGCTCTTTCGGATTAATTGACATCGATCTTTGGTCAGACCGTGTATATATCTTTGAATACATATGCTGGGTCTCGGCAGCCAAACATTCATTTGCCGCCGTCGGTGTTGTGTCGACATACGTCGCCATGGACAGATACATCGTTTCACTATACCAGTTTCAACTCAGTGCCGGCATTGCTCTCCACAATGTCCTTCAGCTCGCTCAGAAACTGGGGCTCGAGGTCTACCTGAGGCCCGACGTCTTCTTCCACGATGGACGTGATATTCTGGACTTTATACATGGAAACCGCACTGTCGCAGTACAAGAAGGGATATGCGTCAAAGAAACGTCGGTCAAGTTTGACTGACGACAAATCCGAGCAGATAAGATCGTAGATTTTCTGGATCACTTGCACGCCTTCAGAGACGGGGCTGTACGGCTCGCAATAGACTTCCCTACTTTTTGTCTTGGCTTTAGAGCGTGTCCCGTTTCTGGTGGTGCCGGTGCCGGTGCCCCTTCCGTTCCTGCGCACATCAGGCTGAAGGCTGCTTCTTCGCCTCTCGGTCCTTGTTGGTATTGTAGCTGTGCTTCCGTTTTGTTGTTTCTCAAGGAGGCAGAGATCCCAGACACGGAAGCTGACAATACAGTCCGCAGAGTATTGACCGGGGCTGTCACCGCTAATACCATCAAGGCTGTCATTTTCACTCGTCCTTTTTTCCCCAATCGTGGATGGCTTGACTCGTCGGGGTGAGACCACATTTAGCAGTGCGGTACGGACGAGCAAATCGATGTCGATGCGATCCTGGTGGAGAATGATGCGATCACGAACTTCAGGCCACGGCATCCAATCGATAAACGCCGAGTGAGGGACGTACAGTTGCGCCCAGGTCGGCCGGAAATAGGGAGGCAGGCGAGAGTACGTTTGTCTGGAGGGGAAATTCCTCCAGGCCTCAAGTTGGCTGAAGTAGGTGCACGCGCCCTTGCCAAAGGTGTCAGCGAGGTGTCAGCGGGAAGGGGAGCAAGCCTCCACTCTGGAATTAGGGCAACAAGAGGCGCGCTCAGGAGACTGGACTTACCGACATCTTCCAGAAGATCTCCGAAGACGGCCATGACCGCGTAATTACCCACTGTATCCCTTGCGAGGTGAGAGTCTGACATAGTCGATCTCTGCGCAGGATGTTAAAACGTGTTTGAAACTGGTTGCGGAGACAGATCTGAGGCTTGGACTTACCGCTCGCTTGAAGAGGAAATTCCTTGCCGGAGGAGGATGCCAAAGGCAGTGATGAATTTGTCGACTTTCCACTGCGGCGGCGTCCCTTTGAAGCCCCTTTCAATGTCCTTGGGAGTTGGTTCAATGGGTGCAGTTAAATGAGGGACCGCAGGACTCTGCATTTTCTCGCCTGATTTCGCCGGTTGAGAATCTGATGGAACCATACCAACGCTAGCCTCTTGAATCTCCAGATACTGGGGGAAAGCAGACGAAGCTGGAGGCTCTTGCTGAGGTTCATCAGCGTGGAGAACATCAGCTGCAGCTCCAGTCTCCGAAGCAACCATCTCTTCATCCTCTTGAGCGGTTATTGAGCCATGAATGGCGTCAAATCCACTGGATATGCCAGCACCACCATCATGGTCCACGGCCAGATCTGTGCCAACCAAAGACCACGGATCATCCCCTAGAAATCCCGTCGTGTCATTGTACACCAGTTCCATGGGGCCAGTGCCGTTCTGCAAAGGCTCGCCGTCATCGCCGATCATCCCTTTGTAGTTTCCTCTGAGAGGGTTGCTTGTATCTTTGTCGTTCAGTGAAATCGAGGGCAGATCATAAGGTGAAGAACTGCATGGCTCTTGCATGTTTCCGACATCCATGCTACCGCAGGAGGGAGTTCGCAGGGACCAAGGCTGAGTCTCGTAGAAACTTTCAAGCGGCGTGCACATGTTCACGACGCCAGTTATCGAGGTATTGATTGAGCTGTATTCGGATGATAGCTGCCCCTGTACTTGGGCTAGGGCATAAGATGAGTTGGCAATATTGGGGTTGAATGGGAAGACGGAAATCCCTTCATAGTGCTCTCGCCGAGGTGGCAGGCTATTCTGTGTGGTGGATGGTAGTTGCGCATGTAAACCAGGCCAGCTTTGTAAGCTTTGCTGGATCTCCGATGGCCAACGACCACCAGCGAGCGGATCAGCTCGTTCGTGGCATGGGCAGGAATGTCTGGCGAGAATCGAGCAGAATTGTTCCAGTCGCTGGACTCGATAAGACAGCTCCATCTGACTCTGCCTCAGGGCCCCGACTTCCCTATCCAGATCCGTCGACGGCCATGCGTTCGTATTCACGTCCCAGTCTGCCTGCAATGGTACCTGGGGCCAACCAGCGCCACAAACGTCGTCCAGGTAGAATGGAGGAACATCCATCTTGTGAAGGGCATGCTCAGATGAGCGCAAACAACCAGGTAGTAAACAGTCGTCAGACTCTCGTCAAATGGGAGTCTAAGGAGTGGTCGAATGGTCGTCCTAGAGAAAAAGAAAGGTTAACTGCAAGCAAAGAAGTCTTCGAAGAAACCCCGTTGAAGCAGCAATGATCCAAGTCCCCTGCTGCCATCATGTCTCCATCTGGCGACTCCTCACTGGGCATCTCTAAAGAGAGACCTGATTCCACGAGTTTGGGTGCCTCGCTTGATGTAAAACTGGGTGCAAATCTGGGGTACCTAGCCGCCAAGAGGCGGGGGGGAGGGGGTTGTGGGGGGTGTCTCCTGCGGCTAGGCGAAGACCTCCTTTCATCGATCAGTTGAACATCCGGTAAAGCCCCCCCGATGCGGATGATCACGGATCGCGAGGATCGGAAATTGTGGGTGCTAGCATGATGACCTCGTCTAGCGTCGTGGCTCGAGGGCGGCAACGGTCTGCTGTCTCCCACCAGCCTGCACAGAGGTGGCGCGTCCTTGCTTCCTTGCTTCCTTGCTTTCTCACTCTCTCACTCGACATGTGCAGTTTTTGCGGACCTTTCTTTCCATCCGTACAGGCAGCCGGCACGGGAAAGCAAGCGAAAGAACATTTGCTCTGTACGTTCATTTGGCCGAAATCAGCGCGGGAATAACTGGATGTCGTTTCAATGTCCTCAGTGTCCTAAAGTGTACCAAAAGCAGCGCTACCTCGACCGGCACAGTCTCGTTCATGGTCAGGAGAGACCCCACGTCTGTCCACTCTGCTGCTACCGCTTTGACCGCAGGTAGGTCACCACGACTGTCTCCAAGACTGGAAATACTCGCAGAGGCATAGACGAGTAAAGCTAACCTATCATGTCTCTAGGGATGTGCTCGTAAGGCATATGCGCTTTCATGCCCGCAGTAACTCTTTGGAGGACTCCCGGTCCATTTCTGCTTGCGATGCCTGCTTTGCCTCCAAGTTACGCTGCACCAATGGATTTCCATGCCTTCGCTGCTCTCATCTGAGACTCAGTTGCACCGTCTCACGGCAATCGAAAAGACAAGGCAGACCGACGTTGGGCAGAAGCGCTGAAACCAGACGGACAGAAGCTAATGCAACGGGGACAATGACTGGCTCTTCAGATCCGAATGATTCTGGTCAGTCATCTAACGCCGGATCAAGAATGGCGCAGCCAGTGACCTAAGATGGAATCAAAATAGGTCTCAAATTTGGTTCGAATATGTATCAAAACGTTGGGACGAGCCCCATTATTCAAGGCCTTTGCACTTGAGAGTCCTAGTTTTGTAAGGTTCTCTCCAGAGTATCACGAGTATATAAGACGGAATAAGACTAGCCACGAGAGATTACAATGCCAAGGCGCTAAGGCTTTAATAGCGGCGTGGTCGGTGTGAGTTCCAAGCAGCCGCGACAAGTTTGCCCTGCTCGACTTTCAACCAAACGAACGAGGCACGTCTAGTACTAAGGTCCATCAACATCTGAATCAGCTATGGGTAGCTGATGCTTAGTACTTCTGTCCGTCATGTGCTGAAGCGAAGCTCTCGCGTTGCTGCCCTTTGCGGCCAGCAGCTTCCTCTCCCTGCAACGCTACCCCACCGTACGCGTCCCTTCAACGGTGCTAGGAGCAAAACATCATCGCCAGGAGCAGGCCAGGAAGCCAAGGAGGAAGATCCCTCCGATCTGACCTTTTCGACAGATGTTGGGTTCCAGGGATTCCCACATTTGACGGGGATCAGACAGAAGCAGGACAAGCGGGACCAAGACCACAATGGCATCCAGTCCACACGATGGCCACCGTCTTCCGATGCCACGACACGAGGGATCGAAGGGAAGACAGGCAGCATACGAGACGATCGGAAAGGTGCGGTTGGGAAAACGAGGATCGAGAGTGGCCTCTCTGCAGGTCTCAGCAAGAAGGTCTTTGAGACCCAGAGTACAAACGCCTCTGCTCACGCACCAACTCTTGCAGGGACGTCCGAGGAGGAGCGCTATCCGACAAAGGGTGGATTTTCACACAGGCAGCTTAGGCGTCGGATGCAAAAGCCCAAGCGCTTCCGCACTCTCCTCCAAGAGGTGCGTCGTTCGGGCGCGGACCACCCCAGAGGACTTCTAGACTTGAACACCGGCAAACCAGAGAAGATATTGTCCAGGAAAGTGCTAAGCTCTCAAGTTCTCGAGGCGGAGCTGCGCTGGGTAGCGAGAAACGCGCCAGCGCCGCGAGCCGTGCGCAACATTTTGAGGATCTTGCTCGAGGAGAGGAAGATCAAGCCGGCACCTAGTCACTATGAGGCGTTGATTCTGGGGCAGTGTCACCCGGAGTTTGGGTCGATCAGCAACGTGAAGACCATCCTTCAGGAGATGGAACGAGAGGGCCTGCCTCTCGAAGCACCCATCCTCCTCGCTGCATTGACGGTTCTGTCCGTCCATCCGGATGCGTCCCTCCGCAACACCATTCTTGACCGTCTCGCGAAGCAACAGTTCGCCCTTCCCGACAACTACGCCCATCTGAACATACTCGCTCTCATCCGTGAAGAACAGCTCGAAATGGCAACGGTCGAGCTCGAAAAGTTGTCGCAAAAGAACCAAAGGTCCCTGATCCCCGCCTGGTTGTGGACAATCTACATGCACGCAATCTGTGATTTATGCCAGGACTTTGATGCACTCATCCAACTGCTCTACCGGCTTTCTGACTCTGGATTTCTCTTTCCTCGCCCGACGCTGCTTCACTTGCTGTTGAAAGCTAGCCAGGCCGGAGATATTCACGTCACGAAATTTGTCTGGCACGGCTACGTGGAATCTATGCATATCATTCCCAACGAGGAGCTTTGCATGTCCGTCTTGCGGGTGGCAGCCAAAGAGAACGACCTCAAGCTGGCAGAATCCGTGGCCATAGTGTTGGAGAGCGTGGCCGGGAATGAGATGACAGACCCTCCTGCTCTGGAATATCACGGACGTGAGCCCACTCGCGAGGAGCCCAAACGCAAACCAGATTCGTCCGGTTTGCCAGAGGTTGGAGGCATCGGGGGGTCCAATGAGCGCTCAAAGCCAGAGGAATCTATCCAGACATCAGCGTCTGACTCTCCGACCATCGTCCTTCCCAAACTTGGACAGCTACTTCCTGATGCTACCGCCCCAACTCCGATGCTGGCCTCCCCTTCATCTGATTCCGAGCTGGCCGTTGCATTCTCGACACCACCTCCTCTGCCCAATCCCGCCTTACCACCACCTCCACCGCGCCCTCTCCCGCGCGAAGCATTGGCCTTGCTCTCCTCACTAGGAATCGTCGACTTCGACCCCAAAACCGGGCGTACCGGACACAGGCGGAGGAGAAAACCAGCGAGAGGGATCCTGTACCCCTTGTTCAGGGAGGAGATGGGATTGGCAGGCGCGAGGTTTGACCCCCGACTTGCGTTGCTCAAGGGGTGGGATTGGCGGAAGAAATGACACCGTGTTCCCGTGCGAAGGTCTTATGAAGAGGGTGGGAAACACAGGTAGAACGGCTTTGAAAAGAATACGAAGCTCTTATGTAGAGAGTAGGAAAATAATGTATAGTATACAACGCCTTCCCGGCTGTTCCAGTGCAGACACCTGAGGTGTGTACGTACTGGGTACTACGGTATTGTTTGCGGTCGTGCATGTGCCCAGTGCCAGCGCCAGCGCCAGCACCACGCACTAGCTAGCATACTTCACGCCGTACTACTGTAGGCAAGGAACGTCCACTCTTGTCAGACAATCGTACTTACTATTTTCTCGTACTACAATGTCAACCGCCCGGTTTTGATGTTGAACGTATGTATGGCAATCAGGCCGAGCAGCACGCGGGTGGGGCTGTCAGGAGTTACTGCAACCACAGGGCTAAAGGAAGGGACAGGCATGCGATGAGTAGTTAAAGACGCTGCAATGACCGCCACACTCCACACACTGCTAGGATGCATTGAGAGTCACACCGGGCCAGGGTGCATCAGGCGATGGATATCGAGGCAGTAAGGGGGAAGTTGTGATCATCCCGCCAGGACGGATGAAACTTGAAGGATGGAAAACGTGATTCAATCTCTTGTTTCCACGTGGATAATTCGCGCTGAAGTCAAGTGAAATAGCTGGGACGGGCTATTGACGAACGCTGAAATGCTGACAAGGGTGGTACGAAAAGAACTGGCCACCTCGATTCCTGGTGCGCATGCACCGACCCGGCCATGAACCAACCTCAATATCAAGAGATCTTCCGAGTCTGGTCCATCCTAAACCCCGCCGCTAATGATACAAGCACTGAGAACTAGAGTTGTACCTTCTCAACCTGCATGCTCAACGATCTCACTGACAAGAGTACCATTCTTGATCACGCTGCGTATCTGCTCGGGGAATGGCAGTTCTTTGCTGTCATCTTCAGACTCATCCTTTGGCGGCAACACAACGTTGATGGCGCTGCACTTGCTGGTGAAGATTTCCGTGCTTAAGCTGGCATTGGAAAGGTAAATCTGAGCGCCATCGACTTGATCGAGCAGGACGGTTGGCACGACACCATCAACCTGGACCTGAATCTTCGGTGCCTTGATGATGTCCAGGCTAGACACGAGCGATCCGACCAGTATTGACAAGCCGGTGCAATTGTCGATGGAGATTGCGTTGGCTTTCCCGGTGACTTTGAGGACGCACTTGTTGCACTTGGATATCAGGATGCTGTGGTTAAGCTCTGCAGGTATCTCGATGACCTCATTCTGGGTGTTTTCAAAATTCTCGACGATCCATTTGTTGCCATCAAGTTCCTTCCGACCGGGCTTCTTAGCCCTCAAGTTGTCAGGTTTCTTGCTGGGGACGGGAGATTTGCCTCGTGCTGAGACGGATGTCTGGGATCCGGAACGTTGCGGCACAGCAGAGCTGGCTCTTAGAGATGGGTTCTTGTGTGTCATTTCTGACTTGTCGACCTTCCTCAATCCCGCCGTAATGGCCGATCCTCTATTGATCTGTTCGAAGACTGCATCGATTCCTCCACCTTGCGAAGCTTCGGCGGCTGGTGGCAGTGGAGGAGCTGGAGGACCGTCGTCGTCGAATTTAGGCAAAGGAGGTGGCGGCGGTGGAGGAGGAGGACCCCCGGCGGTTGTTGGTGCTTTGGGGGTAGCTGCACCTGACTGGATTTGCTTCAACGCCTCAACAGCATCAATGCCGTCTTTCGCGTTCCAAGTCAGGCCCGTAGGGAAGTGCTGCTTTACGTAGGCGGCCAAGGAGCGGAAGACTTTGTAGTATGCCTGGATGTACTCAACGTGTGACTTGTCCCTGGCGTTCTTGTCAGCGAGGCACGGCGTGTGCAACATGATGCACCTACTTGTCCTTGTACTCTTTTAGAATCTTGTTTCCGTCTGTAAGATCACAAGTCAGTCCGGTGGTTCAACGACATCCCAAAGCTCTTTCCGACTCACAGTACTGAGCGCCTCCAAGGGTATCCGTAACAAAATCAGCTGGTCTCTTCTCAACGATCCAACCTAGCGCCACGATGCCTTCTGATACGGCGCTTAGGTGGGTGAATAGAGGGGACGGTCGATTGGCTTCTCGGATCTCATCGACGTTGGAGGTGTGCCGGTGAAGCTCTGTCATCAACTCGGGAGGCTGAGGATCAGGCTTCTTCGCCTTCGCCGCGACCAGCAGGTATGTTCGCTCAGCCTCGAATGCTTCCTTGACAGCCTTTGCCTGTTCTTCGACAAGACCGCCAATCTTCTCCGCGGCTTTCACAAATGCCACGACATCCTCCTCGATGATTTCGTCAAAGGCTTCCACAGACCGGGGCAAGGGCTCTGGCGGCGGAGGCGGTGCTGCTTGCTCAGGGGTACCAGTCGGAGCTGACGAAGCTGGCAGACCAGTCGTAAGTCCGTTGGTTGCAGGAGCGCCAGGGCCATCGATGGCAGTCGCGATGTCTTCTAGTCGTGAAGTTGCCGCTTCCAATCTGTCCAGGCAGCGCAGTTAGCAGGTGCGTCCCATTGGGAGCGTTGACGGGGTACAAGCTGAACAGCGGCATGTCCAGGCTGCGCCTGCGGGATATCCACCTACCTTTTGATGAGTGTCGTCAAGTTATGCATGTTCCCCGGTGCGGCCATGGTGAGGAAGGTACTAATCTATGTATCCAAAGAATGGGTGTCTGGGGATCTGACAGGCTGAACTGTTGTAGAGTTGCAATATAGAAAGGTCCGACCGGGTAAACCGTGGCAGTTTGCTGCTCCTGCTACGGCGGACGGAAGAGCACATTGTGCCGAAGCATTCAGCGCTCGTTCATGCTCACAGATGTACCTGCAAAGACCACAACAGACCATGGTTTGATTGTCTATCTTTGTGTAAGCCTGTCCGTCAAGCGAGATGGTAACTCGCAGACAATGACCGGATATGTGCGCTGTCAATCGTGTAGACATATTCCGGAAGCTGCTCCCTCTGTGCAAAGACCCGCTAGCTTAGACGTCATGAGCTAGAACTTCCGTGCCTGCGCTTCTGAATGCGGACCACCAAAGAAAAGTTACGCTTGCTTACTGCGAATCTGCAGAAAATAACACAGAAGAACCTGATGTCTTAGTTCTCTCGCTACCACACGGGCCACTGTTCTACTCAGGCGATCATAGCATGGAAAAGACAGACCACATAACGGCATGGCAGACTGCTCAGGATGGCCTTGACAAGCTGACCAAATCGAGGTTGCCAATGCCAAAGCCAGGAAAGGAGGAAGTGTTGGTTGAAATCCGCGCAGTCTCCCTGAACTATCGGGATACGGAAGGTAGGGTCTAGTCTGCCTTATCTATTCCTTACGCCTTAGTTCCATGTCTCTCATCGTAGCTAACCTCGTTTTCTGGACTCACTTTCAGTTGCCATGGGTTTGTACACTCACCACAAGGCGATTGGGTCTGCCAAAGTCGTGCCTTGCTCAGACATGTGTGGTACTGTTGTTGCCATCGGAGACGATCAGCCAGGTTGTTGGCATGTTGGAGATCGGGTTTTGTCGATCTTCAATCAGACCCATCTTACAGGGCAGATCAAAGAGCGAGACATGGCATTCGGTCTTGGTCTTCCTCTTGATGGGGTGCTCCAGACGTATCGAGTCTTCCCAGTGACAGGCTTAGTGAAAGCACCCGATTACCTCACCGACGAGGAATCTTGCACTCTTCCAATTGCAGGAGTGACTGCTTGGATGTCTCTCGGTGGTCTGAAGCCTCTCAAGCCTGCACCGGGCCATCGACAGACGGTCTTACTGCAGGGCACTGGAGGTGTTTCGATTGCCGGACTGCAGATTGCGCATGCTACAGGGGCCACGAGTGAGTCATACCATTACTTATCATTTGCGATTCTATCCACGTATGTCGTGTCGTCAAGCTTTCGACCTAACCACCGGCTTAGCGATCATCACGTCCTCTTCTGATAAGAAGCTCTCCCGTGCCAAGTCAATGGGTGCGACACATGTCATTAACTACCGAACGAATCCTGAGTGGGAGGAAATTGTTATGAGAGTCACTGAGAATGAAGGCGCCGATATTATCCTTGAGACCGGCGGTGCGCAAACGCTGAGAAAGTCTTTCGATTGCATCGCTTTTGGAGGAGTGATCGCTTGTATTGGGTATCTCAGCGGGAAGCAAGATGAACCAACTGATCGTACGAATGTGAATGTTCTGGCTCTCCGTCGAACTGTCACGTTGAAAGGAATACTGAACGGTCCTAGAGACAAGTTCGAAGAGATGTTGCGCTTCTATGAACTGAAGAAGATCAGGCCTGTTGTGGACAAGGTGTTTTCATTCGATGAGGCGAGAGAAGCGCTCCAGTATCTGTACGGAGGCGGACATTTTGGTAAGGTCGTCATCCGTGTCAAAACTTGAAGTCCCTTAGACTTGTACACCTCGAGGCAGGCTCTGGTGCAGCTAGGGCTCTCAGCCTTTGAGTTCCGTAGCTCTGTTGTACATTTCCATCTTGAACCACCCGGATCTTGAATCGGCCCTCATATGTCTCTCACGACCGAACACCAAGCAGTTGCATCATCCCTTTCAACTTTTCCAGGTATCAGGCTTGGCTTCGTTGATAGGCCCGGCTAAAGCCGCTAGGGCACGCCTCGGGGGCCCCTAAACGGCGGCGGAAGCGAGCGCTCTTCCTTGCTAAAATTGCTTGGGCTTAGCTAACAGAAACCGCTTCGTGGCGGCTGCGGGGCTTATCAGGCACAAACCACGGCACGAGACTTCAACAACGACCAGGCCTCCTTAGCCTCAAGCAACGCACTTTTACCGTTTACCCTCGTTTTATCCCCGAGTCTCGAAGCATCATCGTGCGCATGCATGATATGACGCGCTAGAGCCCTCAACCATGGCCGACCCTTCGAAGCCCGAACACGCTTCCTCCAATGCAGGCCAATCATGTCGCGAATGCCGCCGGAGGAAAGGCAAATGCGACGGGCGCATGCCGGTTTGCTCAGTCTGCCAGCGATACAATCGCCATTGCCTGTATGACAAGCACAGCAGGTCATCCTTGACGCGAAAGTTGGTGCTCTCCGGCCCGTCTATGGGGGCTCCTTCAAGCAACGCGGGACTAAATACTTACATAGGCACTTAACAGAAGTCGAAGAGCGTCTGGAAAAAGCAGAGGCTCTGTTGAGGGCCGTCTTTACCGATGCTCAGCTGTCGCAAATGCTAGCCCATGGCATCACCAATGGAGGGAACTTTCAGCCTGGCTTTGGAGGGGATTCGACCAACCCATCTTCCCACGTAGCCTCCTCGGATCATCCGTTCGAGCAAACTTCTGCGTCGCCAACAGCAGGCACCGCTTCGGGTCTGCAACAGCGGACTCAATCGTTCTCAGCCACTGGCGCGGGCCAAGACCAGCCAATTGATGTGGGTTATCTGGAGTCGCCGACGGCATCTAGGTCTAATTTAGCGGACGATGCTCAACCGCTTGAAAATCCTCCTGCTGCTGCTGACGATGACTTTGAGTGGGACGAGCGGGAAACTTCCTGGAATGTTGCAGATCCCGGAGGAGTTAATGCGACCTCGGGAGGCGGCGTGGACGCTGAAATCCCCAGGATCACCGACGGAATGGCGACGTTGACAGCGAACGACTCGAATGCCGGCTTTCTCGGGTCTGTCTCAGGATCGGCCCTTCTACGGCTCATCTGGATGGGAGCGGGAGCAGGAGAGACGACGTCCGATGCCTCGAGTGAGCGGCGCCAGACTCTGGACCAGCTATTTAATCAAAGATCTAGCGAGTATCCATCCGCGTCAACCTGGCTGCGTGCACAGCCTATGCTCACTCGAGCAATGGTCGACACACTCGTCGACGCCTATTTCGCATTGTACCACCCGACCTTTCCGATCCTTCACGAACCCTCTTTCCGCGAACAGTATGCGAGGCTGAGTGGCAGAATAAGCAGAAGCACGTGGCATACATTGGCCAACCTGGTCGCAGCACTTGGTTCGTTTGTGTCTAGCCCATGCTCCGACGAGACACATGCCACCCTCTTCAACGCAGTGAAGGCAAATCTGTCGATCGACTCCCTAGAGACGGGCAGTATCACTCTGGTTCAGGCGTTTGCCATGGCAGCAAACTACCTGCAGAAGAGAAACAGGCCAAATAGCGGTTACAACTACGGCGGCATTGCTCTCCGGCTTGCCATATCTCTGGGACTCCACAAGGAGTTCCGCGGCTGGCAGACCGCGCCTTTCAAGAAGGAGATACGCAGGAGAGTGTGGTGGTCTTTGTGCGTACTGGATGTTGGGGCCACAGTCACGTACGGGAGGCCTCTGAACTGGCCTCAGGTAGGCGTGGATATTCCATTCCCATCGAATATTCACGAAAAGGTGAGTGACCGACCTCTGGTAGCTGTTTCCACGTCATTGTGCAGGGTACTCACATATTGATGCACAGGATCTCCCGGTCAATGCCACCTCGCTCCCTGCGGAGGTCAGTGAAGCTACGATCTACACGTATGTCCGAACACAATCGTCCTACCACCTCCATACAATCAGAATCTACAACCGGCTCATATCCAACCCAATTCCCTCCGCCGCAGAGCTGATCGCTCTGGACGACGAATTCATCGACGGCTGGCTGAAAAGTTTGCCACCTTACTTTCGCGACGACAACCTGCCTCTCCCTCATGAGTACCTCCTCGGTCATGCAATCAGCCGCTGGCGATTTCGAATCATGCGAATCATCATGTACCGACCGTTCCTGATTCGATGGGCACAAGACAGACTTGACCCCACAGCAACTTCTCCTGTGTCACCATGGAAGGCCCAATCCGCTGAAGGCATCGCGACAAAGCGCTGCCTTAAGGCTGCCGAGGAATGTATCTCTGCTATTTTTGACTTCTGGTCCTCCGCCACCCACACCAGGCTCGCTGCTTGGTACGTTCTGTAAGTGCTTTCTGCTTTTCAGCTGCCGTGCTGACCCTGCTCTGTTCCATCGTGGGTTTCACTCTTTTCTGACCGTCTTCCAGATACTTCCTTCTTCAAGCGGCTTTAATCCCGATCCACTGTTTACGACGCAACCCGACACACTCCGACGCGCCATCGTGGCGCGATTCAATTCTCACAGCCCTGAGCATCATTAATGCCATGAACAACCTCAATCCAAGCGCTCCTAAGTGTCGTGACATAATTCACCGTCTCTGTGGCGAAAGCCTCAACTTGAAAAACCGGACTCAATCTCAGTCCCAAGTCAAGCAAGAGGCTTCATCATGGAACGCCTTCCCCGCGGATACCAGCTACGGCAACCCATTCTCATTCCAAAATCCCGACACTACCGACGCAGGCGGGAATTCATGGAAGACCGAAATTGACACAGCGATCGAGGGCTACGATATCTATGTTGACCGTTTGAGCAATGCTGCTATGGCTGGAATGGGACATATGGGCTCTGGAAGTGACGCCGGCATGTCGAGTGGTTTCACCAACAGTGATGGCACACAAATAGGAACAGGCGTGCAGGACTGGGACTGGGGCTTGATGCTGTGATGAATACTCCTCGAATGTGAGAGGGTATCGAATGCCAGGTCATTCGGCGTAGAAGACTATGTTATTTGGAGGAGGGAGCTTTGTCGCTCCGGCAGCTCTAGCTTCGCCATACATACGCATGCACCGCGATTTTACGACAGAAAATACCCACCCTCAACATGCACCGTACTTCCCGTTTGAAATCCATTCCTCATCAGCGCCAAATACGCCTCGACGACATCCTCGACATCACCAATCCTTCCCAAAATACTCGCCTTGGCGTACGTCTCCCGAAGAGATTCCCTCGACCCCCCACCCGGAAGAACACCGTACAGCAGCTCCGTCTCAATCGCACCGGGACTCACCAGATTCACCCTCACGGGCGCCATATCCAGCGCCAATCCCTTTGTCAGCGGCTCTTTCCCACCCCCGGCGCCCACAAACGCCGAAACGCCCGGCCGCGGCCGATACACCATCGCGCCACTGGTCAGCGTCAACGAGCTGGTATACTCCTTCTTGATGTACCGGGCCGCGACCTTGGCTAGGAGCAGCACACCCACAAGACGCACCGAGGTCGCCTGGGCCATGAGCTCCGGCCCCACCGTCTGGAGCGTCAACTTGCCGCGGAGTTCCAGGTCGCCGGCCGTTTCGACGACATGGTCCAGCGGTTGGGCGCCGTTGTTCGTGGCGAAGTCGAACAGCTTGACCAGTTGTTCCTCGGTGTTTGCTTGGTGAGCATTGGCATTCAGGTCGACAGGGTGGCCTCGGATCTTGTCCGCGTGTTCGGGATACGTGGATTTCAGCTTCTCGACCGCGGCGTTGACTTTGTCCGCGGAGCGCGACGCAATGACCACGTTGGCGCCGAACTCTAGAGCCCCTTCGGCGATGCCGTAGCCTATGCCGGAAGACCCACCGACCAGGAGGACGGATTTGTTCTGCAGTTTGGAAAGGTATTTGGTGGGCATTGTGGTAGTGGTGGTGGTGGTGGTGGTGGTGTGTGTGTATGTATGTATGTGAGTGTGTCTGCGTGTCTGGTGGTGTGTGTGGACGGTGTTGATGCTGGTATTGTGTTGGCTGGCCGACGGGGTACCACAACTGAGGAAAGCAGGGTATCAAGTTCAAGGGAAAGTCCCTTAATACCAACGTAAGTACTGTACCCAGCCTCAGAGATATATCTATCTATATAATCACAAAGCGGCAGAAAGGAAGGACCAACCATACATATATATATCGGCTCTCTAACGCAAAAGTCGGTCTATTTTCACCCCGTCCACCGGACACATTGATTGCCTCGAGCAAGCCGATCTAGCCTGGATCCGTATAGTCGTGCTCCGTAGGCATAGGCAATCCAGCCTTGGTCACGTATACTCGTACTCGCGCAGGCACAGGACCAACTCACAGCAAACCATAGGCTGCGTCTCTGGCGTGATCGACACCATCATGATTACCTAGGTATGAATGTGAAGGCTAATGTGTAAGATACGCGAATCATGTCCGCCATGGATACGAAAGCAGGTTAGGCCGCCTCTATTCAGTAGTGTGTACTCTGCGTAGTGCTCCGTATGTGGTTTGTAACTATGGACGGAGCAACGTCTAGTACTGCACGGCGCATGTCGGTAGGCCCTGAACTGTACGCAGGATGGATGGGTGGATGGACATAAAGACTTTCGGGCAAGCTTAATGCCGGACTCCGGGCCTGAAAAGTCTGGGGTTAGACAACGTGGTGAATTCGTCCGAGTCCTCGTCCTGTTGGAGGTCTGGGTCTAGGTCTGGGGATGTGGATGCGAGTGTGAATGCCATAAATACACAGTCCACCATAATTGCACCGTAGGATCGTATCTTAAGTGTCAATGGGTCCAAGCTGAGTAATTGTATATTTAATTTCACACAGAGGGGCGGAGTGGTATGGAGGTGAGTGGACGGACACGGAGCATCGGGAACGGACGGACGAAATTCCAGAGGGGGGGTTCATGATGAAGTAGAAGTAAAAGAGCAGGAACCAGGAATAAGGAAGTAAAGAGTAGGAGGAATGGTATTAGTAATGCAGTGATACACATGCATCTTCTAGCCCGGTTTGTTCTATCTAGCCAGAAGGCTGGGCAGGATGGATAGGTCCCCTACCATGCATGCATCATGCATATTATGTACATCTCATCTGAAAGCAATACCCAAACGTCAATGGTCATAAAGGTCATCAATCCGAGGGTGTCGGTCGGAATACAGATAGTCCAATCCTGCTTTGAAAAGCATCCCAATATTATATCAGACAGTGAGATTACTGAAGCCCATTTCCCCGGTCATCCAAGCGGGCATTTTATTCAAATCCATGTACGTGGGCCCGAGTTCCGCGACTTTCTTTAGGCCACCGAACACGTCGGTCCCAGTGAAGGTCAGTGTGATTTCGTGTTTTGGTGAGCTTGAGTCTTCATCTTCCAGCCCGTCCGGCGGATTCGCATTGGTGAGCCTAACGTGCACGCGGTTGAGAGGCGCGTAGTGCTCGCCTTGCGTATGGCCGAATCGCTTCTCGATCAAGCGTTGTCTGTCGTCTTGTTGCTCGGAATCATCCGCTGTTGTCATCTGCACGTCGACGGGACTTTTGTCGGCTGCCTTGGCACAGTCCGCGAAGATACTGTACGTCCCGCCGCCAGTGCCAGGCTTCTGATTCCCTCTCAACTCGCACATCGTCTTCAATGACTTTGCGACAAGGTTCGTCGACTCGAGCGCCCAGCGCTGGTGTGGTCGAGAGAATGCTTTCGGAATGGCTTCGAGGACAATCCGCTTCATGGCCGCCATGTCAACTCTCGCCATCACTTTCTCCTTGGCGTCCCTAACGCTTCCCTTGGACCGGCCATTCGAGCCTGTCGACGAGCCGGAGATGGAGATGTATACGTACGGGCAACTGTCCGGTAGGGCGATGTACATTATACGACCCGCATCGGTGGCGTGTTTGGGCCGGCGCGGGACTTTCGAGCGGCTAGGCGCGAATGCTGCGTTTGGCTGGATCCACAGTCGGATGATGGTGAGGCTGTACGGGGAAGGCATGCGGTGAAGATGATAATGAGCTTTGACCAGTGGCGAGATCTCAGCTTGGAGGGCCGAGAGAAAGACTTGTGGCGAGACATGGGGATAGGTCGGTTCTAGTCGGCCGTCGCTTAGTTTTCGCTTTTTCTGCGCTGGCTGCTGTCCACCGTCGTGGTCGTGGCCGTCGCCATCCAGTGTTTCCTCATCCCCTGACTTGAGGGGCACCAGTTTCAGAGCACTCCATTTCAGGGCAGCGTCGTTTTGTTCCAGGTACGCGAAATCGATGGTTGCATGTTGATGCAGGGAAAGTCCTCGGCGCCAGTCGCCGTCGATAATGCGGTCAACTACATCGCGCTTGGTCGCCTGGCCAGGGTGATTCCGAAGATCACGGTACAGGGTTCGCAATTCCTCGATGCTTTCGGCTGGTATGTGCAGGTAGTCCTCTTCATCAGCTTCGAATCCAGTGCGATTGCATTGGAGATATGGTGCGGATGAGGAGCGGGTCTCTTGAAGCCATTTCAGTCCAAGATCTATGATTGCTTCCCGCGATAGGCGGTTGAGCGATTTTCCAAGAATGGGTGCCATTGAATTCTGGCTGTTAGTGTGCGGTGGTGTTTGTTTACATTTTGGTTGTGAGGCAGAAGTTCGTCACCGTAAACAAACGAGTCATAGCTCGGTCACATGACTGGGACCATGAATCGACCGACTCGGAGGGAGAAATACTCCGTGCCGAGGTGGCTCTGCTTACCTTCCCTTCCCGGAACGAGCATTGTGTAATTTTGGAAAGGCAGTCCTTCCGACTCTGGAGTTCGTTCGGAAAGACATGGGAGAAGTCGGAAACCCCACACTAGAGTTTTCCACAGGCATGTCGAGATCAATCAAGTGGATGGTATCCTGACACACTAGCTGGATGCATGCTTCGTGTCTTCGAGGCTATCATGTATTCATGGGTAGCTGCAAACAGCAGTGATTTGTGATCAAGAATCCAACTCCGCAGCATGCTCTCCCAAGAACGTCCAAGGGCGTTCTTATAAAGCACTGAGAGCGGCGGCGATGAGCGCCCGCTGCCCTTGGCTTGATGAACCCTTTTCCGGCAATCAGATCCGTCTGACGGGTGCGATGCCGCCTCTGACCACCTTGACATGAGATCACCACTGTTATCTTCGACTCGTGACGATTACTCGTAGCCAGCGCCAGTGCCGTCGCCACTGCAGAAAATGTCGCGGGGACGTCAGAGATGTCAGGGTCCATGATGCCAAGGTTGTGATGAATTCATGCTCAAGCTCGGCTACCACGATTGTGTGCTCGTAGCTCGAATAATCCTCCATCTTCTCTGGGAAGCTCGAAGCTATTAAGTTTTTCAATTACCTCGTACCCACGGATGTTGGTGGGGGAGAATTGTACGAGGCGTACGAATAGATTAAGCGGCACGCTTTAGGGCAAGAGCAATTCCCGAAGCGAGACCGGCAGCGAACCGCCAACCACCAAAACCCACGCAAAGGGCGTAGGGGCCATCCCACATTTGTGGCACTCATCCGGTGCTCGAAGAACTCTTCCATCGGCCCCTCTTTGCACCCAATTTCGCACTCACCTTGCCAATTGCTACTCTCTCGTCCCTCTCACCATTGCAATCCTCACTCCCCGCCTTTGACCGTCTACAGCACATTGTCCGTCCTGCCCGCAGGCCTTTCTCAAGGTGCTCGCGGTAAGGAGTGCAGCGACTCTAATCCCAGACACCTTGAGCCTCGGTGACTGGACGATACGCCACGCGCAGAGGCTTTGTCATATTACGCCTTTGTCGTGCGACCAACCCTGCGAACCACCCTGACCGCAACCGAATATATATTCCGCGCTACCCTCAATCGTTGTAGTTGACCGTGTGAGGGTATCTCCTGGGAAGGAGGACAGGCAGGATCATGTCAACCTACCGCGGCCGCACCGGGCCGAACTTCTCGGAGTATCTCAACAACTTGAATACTCTGACGTCGCCCTACGATCAGGATCAGTTCCCGCCGGAGGAGTTGGACATTAGCCAGGACTTGGCCATGTTCACAAATACCGATTTCACCCACTTTGACATCCCTGCGCTACCTGAAGACGGCTCTTTTAATTTCGACCTGAATGAAAACAAAGGCAACCCGCACAACGTCAAGTACGAAGACCTCCTGGCAGGTTCGTCGCCAAATCAGAGCCAGCAACTGCCACATCTCGATACTTCTGCCGCAGAGTCTTCTCACTATTATAGCACCTACAACACTCCCATACAACCTGCGCCCGCGCAGGGCTTCGGCAACCATGACTCTCACGGATCGCCAAGTGCACAGACGGCAGCTGGCAGCAAGCGAAAAGGGGAATCACTTGATCCGAACTCGCTGACTCCTGAGGACAAATCCCGTGTAGCCGCTGAGGAGGACAAAAGGCGAAGAAACACCGCTGCGAGCGCAAGATTCCGGGTGAAGAAGAAGCAACGGGAGCAGGCGCTGGAACGTACGGTCAAGGAGGTCCAGGAAAAGAACTCGAAGCTGGAGGCGAAGGTGAGCCAGTTAGAAATGGAGAATAAGTGGCTTAAGGATCTGATCACAGAGAAAAATGGGATCTCGTCAAAGGAAGAGATGGCAGCGGCGTATCAACAGTATCGCAAAGAGAGTGAGGAGCGCGACCTGAAAACCACTGAGCACACCACTGGAGTTGGGACTGATTGAATATCACCCAAAAGGAAGAGGCTGTTTGACTTCATTCGCATGTCTAATCGATACAGAGATTACCGGGGCTTTATACAGTGCCCCTCATGATACCGCATAAACCGGGTGTTTAGTCAACGAGAGATATCCTCGACTTGGTTAACAATGAATTTATTGTGAAATGAAATGAGTTGCTCGGTTGTGTGATGGTGTTGATGAAGTCTCGATGCACCTGTGGCACAATCACAGGTCTCTATTGGCCGTTGGGAAGGATTAATAATTGTCCTCTGCACCCCAGCGAGAATCGAACAGATCGGATTCACATCCGTGTCTGGATTGCTGGCGGCTGCCTTATGCGGCGGCTACAGTGTTGCGTTGCCTGCAGTGCATGTACTTTCACGCGTGCACTCCATCCCGACATTTCACCAACACTTGAATTTCGACTGCCTTCACAACCCACTGCTTCATCCCTTCCGACCGCTCAATCGCCTTATCGACTGCACCATCTGCCTCCAGTCTCAATTTTAAGAGTTCGTCAGCGTCTGCCCTTGCCGTCACCAGAAGGGACAAGCGCAATCTTGATCCTTTTTCGGATCGTTTATCGCACCCGCATATCAAATCGAGCCTCACATCTCGGTACCCCGCCACCTACTGGCACAACACTCGTGCTTCCACGCGCTCGCTGAGCGGTCTCCCTCTACCGAATCCTAAAGCTTCAGCCATGTCGGTCACCGTCGCCGAGCTTGACGCGACTGTCAAGGCTTTCCAAGAAGGTCATGGCGAGATCCAGAAACAAGCTCAACAGAAGCTCAATGAGTTCAAATCGAATCCCGATGCGTGGCTGATGGTGGACCGAATCTTGCAAGAGGCGACGTACGTGCCGACAAAGTACTTGGGCCTGCAGGTGTTGGATGATGTGGTCAATACCAGATGGAAGGTTCTCCCTCGCGATCAGTGCTTGGGCATCCGCAACTTCGTGGTCAACCAGATCCTTCAGGCTTCTGAGACCGAGGAGTCTCTAAAGGCCAACAAGCTCTTCCTCAACAAGCTGGATTTGACCTTGGTCACCATCCTCAAACAAGAATGGCCTCACAACTGGCCCAGTTTCATCAACGAAATCATCTCCGCTTGCCACACCGGCCTATCTGTGTGCGAGAACAACATGACCATTCTGCGGCTGCTGTCGGAGGAAGTTTTCGATTTCTCCCAGGACCAGATGACGTCCACCAAGGCGAAGAATCTCAAGACTACCATGTGCGCCGAGTTCTCGTCCATCTTCCAGTTATGCAATGAGGTGCTCACAACAGCCGATTCCATAAGTTTGGTCAAGGCTACCCTGGAGACATTACTGCGCTTCCTGAACTGGATCCCTCTGGGCTTCATCTTCGAGACGAAGCTCATCGACACCCTCGTCGGCAGATTTCTGGAGGTCGATGAATTCCGTAACATTTCCTTGAAGTGCTTGACTGAAATTGGCGGTCTGCAGCTGGGACAACAATTCCAGTACGACGATAAGCTTGTGCAAATGTTCACCGAGACCTTGACTGTCATTGCTCGAACCCTTCCGCTTGATACTGACTTCCGCGAGGCATATGCCAAAGCCAAGTCCCGAGAACAAGAATACATCCTCAACCTGGCAATCTTCCTCACCAACTACTTCTCAGCCCACCTACAGACCATTGAACGATTACCAAATCCCGACTATCTCCTCCACGGTCACTTCTATCTTATTAAGATCAGCTTGATTGACGACAGAGAGATCTTCAAGATTTGCCTAGAGTACTGGAACAAGTTGGTGCAGGAGCTGTACGAAGAAATGCAGCAACTCCCCATCACCGAACTCAATCCGCTTGTCAGTATGGGCGTCAGCGGTCTGGCTAATGGTGGCGCTCCACACCCCAGCAGTCTTGCCAACTATCCCCTACGCAAGCACAAGTACGCCCAAGTCTTGTCAAGTTTGAGACAAGTTATGGTTGAGAAGATGGTACGGCCCGAAGAAGTCCTGATCGTCGAGAACGACGAAGGTGAAATAGTTCGCGAATTCGTCAAGGAGAGTGACACAATTCAGCTTTACAAGACTACCCGCGAATGCCTCGTGTACTTGACCCACTTGGACGTCGTGGACACCGAGAACATCATGTCAGACAAGCTTCAGCGACAGGTTGACGGTTCAGAGTGGTCGTGGAACAACTGCAATACCCTCTGCTGGGCTATTGGCTCAATATCAGGTGCCATGTCTGAAGAGACGGAGAAGCGCTTCTTGGTCACCGTGATTAAGGACCTACTCGGTCTGACCGAGATGAAGCGAGGCAAGGACAACAAAGCCGTCGTGGCCAGCAACATCATGTACATTGTCGGCCAATACCCGCGATTCCTCAAGGCACATTGGAAGTTCTTGAAGACCGTTGTTAACAAGCTCTTCGAGTTCATGCACGAGACCCATGAGGGTGTTCAGGACATGGCTTGCGACACTTTCATCAAGATTGCCAACAAATGCAAGCGCCACTTTGTCGCTCTGCAACCAGGTGAAACCGAACCTTTCATTGACGAGATTGTGCGTAATATGCGCAAGATCACCTGTGACCTCACCCCTCAACAAGTGCATACCTTCTACGAAGCTTGTGGTTACATGATCTCTGCTCAAGGTCAGAAGAGCGTGCAAGACCGACTAATCAGCGATCTTATGTCCTACCCGAACCAAGCTTGGGACAGTGTCATCCAGCAAGCCAACTCGAACCCAGCCATTCTCCATGATCCCGAGATCATCAAGGTTGTTGGAAACATCATGAAGACGAATGTGGCAGCATGCTCCTCCATTGGCAGCTATTTCTACTCACAGATTGGACGCATCTACCACGACATGCTGAACATGTATCGGGCTTCAAGTCAGCTCATCTCTGACGCTGTCGCCTCTGGAGGTAAGTCCCGTGGCTCCTGGATGCTGGAGCGATCCTAACCTCGTCACAGGCAATGTTCAGACGAAGACACCGAAAGTCCGAGGCCTGCGTACAATCAAGAAAGAGATCTTGAAACTTGTCGATATCTATGTACAGAAAGCAGACGACTTGCCAATGGTCAACGAGAGCATGGTGCCACCGCTGCTCGACGCCATTTTACTCGATTATCAACGCAATGTTCCCGATGCTCGAGATGCCGAAGTTCTCAGCGTGACCACCACCATCATCCACAAGCTACATGTACGTTGGACCCCAAAGAGATCTCGACTTATGGTCAGAGACTAATGATCCACTGGACTGTATCTTTGCTAACTCTTCCACAGAATCTCATGGACGACAAGGTTGGTCCAATTATGGACGCAATATTCGAGTGCACGCTCGAGATGATCAACAAGGACTTCCACGAGTATCCCGAGTTCCGGGTGGAGTTCTTCAAGCTTCTACAAGCGATCAACCTGTTCTGCTTCCCTGCGCTGCTTAAGCTGGACGGTCGGCAATTCAAATTTGTGATTGACTCTTGCATGTGGGCCAGCAAGCACGACAATCGAGAAGTGGAGAACACTGGCTTGTCGATGTGCCTGGAATTGATCAACAACATGGCCGAGACGGATGCACAGACAGCGGGCATTTTCTTCCAGCAGTTCTACATCTCCATCCTCCAAGACGTGTTCTTCGTCTTGACGGACTCAGACCACAAAGCGGGATTCAAGTCACAGTGCATGCTCCTCGCGCGCATGTTCCAGCTTGTTGAGACCAACAAGATCTCGCAACCGTTGTATCAACCGGACCAGGCTGCACCTGGGACATCCAACAAGCAGTATGTCAGCGAGTTCACTTCAAATCTCCTGCAGCGTGCCTTCCCCAATTTGAAGGAGATCCAAGTCCAGCTTTTCGTTAGCGGGCTGTTCACCCTCAATGAGGATGCCACCAAATTCAAGACTCACGTGCGTGATTTCTTGATCTCGCTCAAGGAATTCGCTGGCGACAACGCGGAACTGTTTGCCGAGGAGCGCGAGCAAGAAAAGAAGGCCCTGGCCGACGCCGAACGCGAACGAGGCTTGAAGGTAGGCGGTTTGATCAAGCCAGCAGACCTGGATGGAGACGATGAGTTGTGACTAGAAGAAGAGCTGAGAACGGAATTCGCCATACGCAACGCTGACCAATCAGAGGCCCTGCAGCCCTCGGTCGAGCACTACGCTATGGAAAACGACGCACCAGAAGAGAGGTTCGAAAGCGGGTGGCTCTTTTACCAATGCTGAAGCCGGCGGTAGAGAAAGTGTCAGATGAGGCTCAGGGATGGCCGAGTCATACGCAGCCGGATCCGAAGTGCATCCAATGTTTTTATTCTGTTATGATACCAAAAAGCATCAAGCCGGTTAGATTGCTGCATGGGAGATCTTCTTGGGCATTCGTCTAGCATGGGCGCAAAGACACGCTTTGATTGGGGTTCCAGTGATCGAAAGTCAGCTGCCAGTTGTCGACGTTACGACGGGCGAAGAGGTGAGCAGGAGTGGCAGATGAGCACTAGTCACAATACTGTGTACTATGTAGATGACAGATGACGGACGAGCTGAGCAGGGCTGGACTTGCGAAGGTTGGAGAGTTGACAGAGGTCGTGCACTGTAGTAACAAGAATGATCCAGCGAGTCAAGTCTGTGCCCTTCTTTCCAACTGGTCATCTGCTCTGTTTTGGGGCCTTTATCTGACCAAGAGCGTAGAATCTCCTTCTAGACCGCCGTGGCAGGTGTAATCATAAGCACAGCGACTGGTCTGGATGGCCATGGTCTAAATCATGTGGCCGGACAGTAGATGCGAGCCTCGTGGGCTGTTGTGCAACATTGGTGTCAGCGATGCATGAAGGTGTGGGAACCAGAAGATGGAAGCAAGGGATGGAGCGAGCCGCAAGAAAGGAATCCTTGCCTTTCCCACATCCCGCTTACAGAGGCCAGGCACGTGAGGGGCGTCACCTTCTGGATCCCAGTCGAAGTTGTGTCTCGTGCTGAACTTCATCCATCAATCACTCCACCCACGGCTTCACATATCCCGCTCACCCTGGCCTTTATACAGTCGTTCTTGCGGAGTGTCAGACAGACACTTAAACTGAGCCTGACTGAATCTCTGGGGATTCCCACGCTGTGACTCTCCCGCCTTCGTTGTTTGACCGCAGAGTCACTGCCACAAACGACCGCCAGCAGCGCGGCCGACCTGCACGGTCTTAAGTCGCTCTTTGCACACCAAATCCCGTATGAGTCAGATGGTGTGGATTGAATAGACGGGAAAAAATACACAAACATACAGAGCAGAGCCGTTGGCTTCGCAACTCGCCACCCCCGCGACTAAGTACTATGTCCTTAGCCACCATAGCTGCGCCTGCCTCACCTACCCAACGACCGACCATGGCTTCCACACGGAATTCCCCAAGACCAAGTGGACGAGCCCATCTCGCGCCCGGCCAAACTCTCTCTCGACGTGCCGCCACAGGCTCTGCAACTCAAACAATCACACCCGAAGACACCGCCTCGTCCCGCTCAGTCTCCCCGGATCCGCTGGTCCTCCGCCTCCGAGGCGCCCACGACGCCGCGGCGGGATCCAGTACACATCCACACACGCGCCGACGAATACAATGGGCAGAAGATGTGGTTGACAACGAGGGCCTAGGCCGGAAATCCAGCAAAGTGTGCTGCATATACCATAAAGAAAGGGCGTTCGGGGAATCCTCCAGCGAGGACGACAGCTCCAGTGACAGCTCTAGTGATGACGATAGTGACGGTGGCGGGAGCGACAGTCCGGACGACGGGGCCGCGAGATTGAGTGGGAATCGGAGGGGAAGAAAGGGCCATGAACACAGGCATGGTGACGAGTGTGGGCCTGGACATGGACACGGAAAGGGAAAGGGAAAAGGAAAGAGCCGAAGGAAACCCAGTCCGAATGCATATGAGAAGATGCCCAAGTATAACACGAAGGCAAACCCAGAGACGGCGAAGACGTGAAAGTGATGTGACTACCCGGGAAGAGGGATATTCTGTTGCTCGCTGCTCGCTGCTTGCTTACTCCAGTACACTTAATGTTAACGCACGCGCAACCGTTGGATTGGATTGCATTGGATCATCGGATCACCGGATCGTCAGTTTGAAGCTTCACTGCTGCTTCAGTTGAATCTGGTACGAGCATGTTTAGATGATGGATGGTGGATGAAGGATATGACTCCCGCATGAGAGCGCTTTACATGTTTACATTCTCGAGAGAATTCATTCTCAGCGACGGCGTTATGAATGGGAATTATCCAGCCTCCTCCTCTGTCTTGATTCCCGCGGCCATGAGACGCCGATTATTACTGTTGTTTCTTTCTTTCTTTTTGCAACGCACCCCGGCTCGCAGCGAGAGTTTACTATGATCAGAATTCATGTAGGTACACCTGGAAGGAGGTTATGCCTGTGGTTACGCGCAGATCCATGGAGGGTAAAACCGGAGGTGAGTGTGAAGGTGAAGCCGGTTTGAATTCCTCGCCGAGAAACTACATCTCGTACACCACGGTATGGGGACTATTTTGGCATCGCACGGACTACCCGTGTCGGGCAAATGCAGCGATAGCAGAAAGTAGCACATTGAAAATGCGTTTGCCGGGAATGGGAGACCGTCTAGGGCCCATTGTTGTGCGCCATGATGCTGTCGAAGAAGGTTTCTCAGGTCGGCTTGGTGTTGGACCAGGGGACGCCCGTCCAGCTGTTTTGGACGGGGCGCTTCGCCGTCCTGGGCCCAGAATTGGCAGTGTCATTGTGGACTTATGACGGATTTGATGTCCATCATGTCGGGCTCAAAGACCCAAGGGACGGGAAGCGAAGGAAAGAAGCGCGAGGATAGTAGTGTGTTGATATCGTGCTTTGCCCAGCTACAGACTCTGGTCAGGATTTGGACACATTGGAACTCGTTACAGTGGAGAGAGATATTTTGAAGTAATGTTGAGTCCTCAACTCCAGTTTTCTCCATATCTTCTTTCACTTAGTGACCATGTTTTCGGGATAGTAGCTGACCTCGTCTCCGCCAGCTTCTGGTTGTTCAACCTGCCAACACCACGGACGGGCTGTCTCGTCGAACGTTGCTCGTAGAGATTCGTTCAGGGCTAGCCAAAGCTCGGTTGGTCCGTGATTAGGGGCTTCATGGTTTTCTCGAACAGAAGCTTGCATTTGTGAGCGATTGCCTCAGCTCAGCTCATAGTACTTCTAGACCATATACGTGCAGTACCATTTGAAGGCCGCCGGTTCCAAAGGCTTGGGTGCGGTATCACCCCCGAAGGATCTTCCCGTACCCATTTAGGTGCCCGTCTTGGGCCCTTAGGTTTGTCAGTTTGGCATGCCCTGTTGGCCGAATTGAACAGAGAAGCCGGTAGACGACATAGAATAAGTGCGCGCATCGCTGTATAAATGCGAGTTGGAGTAGAACCGTAGTATTAATAGATGTGATGAGTCGTGCGTGATCGAATAGGCCAGCAGAAACGTACGTGGTCAAACGAGTTTTCAACTTGCTTGACTGAGGTAGTGATACACCGCATCCCATCTCAGCGCCTGTAATAGGGAGATAAACCACGCTGCGGGTTGGTTCCAGCGAAGGGAGAAGTGGTGCATGTAAGCATGTTTGACACATACTCTCCAGAGGATCTTACCTCGTCCTGCGTGTGCTCTGGGCAGTATTTCCATGGCTCCGATAATGGTCGGGATCAAGGGAGAAGGCCATGGCATTTGTGCTTCTTCTTTGACTCAACGTTGATGTCTCGATGACCAGGGACAATTGCGTCCTCAGCGCGGCTGAAAAACCTGCGACGCCGACAGGGAGATCAGATGTCGTTCTTCAAGTCTCCAGAGTCACTAGGTCGAGTGGAGAGGTTGGATGGAGGACAGTGTGTTTGCGAGAATATTGCCCACACCTCTCAATGGTGCTTACCGGACAAAGACGGGGATCGAGGAGTGGCGATACAACGAGTTCTCGAAGGGGGCAGAGCTCATAGTAGCCGCTGGCTCTCAGGCAAGAAGAAGGCGACATGTTCGGTCTCAATCAGGGGAACGTACCGAGACGGTACCAGAATTTTGTGGAGAGCCTCATTAAACACTGCACCGTAGATGATTAGCACCGGGATCAAAGGTTGCAACTGCATTCGCTTTCATGTGAAAGAGGGCGACGTCCTCGGCATCGAGACATGGAGCCGGTAGGCGCCACAATGGGTAATTCCATGTTGTACAAAGCATTGACCATCTCGGACCCCCTGAGGGTCGCTGATATGTATCCACGCTAAGGAGCGAGAGAAGGTCACTGTGTCGTGTGTACGTGTGTGTGTGACCACGACGACTTCTGACGATCTTTAATGTCCCATTCGCAAATGTTCAATTGAGCAACTCGCATGCGTACCCAGACCCCTGGGCTGGGATCTGCGCCCATTATCCACAGCTTATACAAGCAGTGATTTACCGTGCATATCAGAGCTGGTACGAGTCAGTAGTCCGCTGCAGGTCAGATGATCCAGCTCCTCCGCGGTCGCCACAGCTTACGAGTATGGATGGGTTCTTGAAAGCTGCAAGGCCGGCAAAATACGAAGCACGATCTTGCAAGCCCACAGGCTGAATCTAGCAGGCCAACCCACATGCATGCGCAGCTCGTCGCAGCGTCTTCGGGGCAACAGCCTCATGTAGATTGCGCCCACAGCTTCTGCCGTCACACAACATGTTCTTCTTTGCTACAAGATACTACTGTGGGACATGAACATGTCTCCACGACTTCGTGCATCCGCGCCAAACGCCCCAGGCGGGCATCCCTGTCCAACACACCCCTAATTGGGCCGGTAGCCCCAGTAGGTACTCGTCCGAGATTCTGTACCCGGCTCCTCGAAATTTTAAGCTTCCAAACATCCCTGAAGCCCTAAGAATCCTTCCTCTGGGCTCAAGCTGGGGAAGATCGACAGGGCCGCAGGTGTCAACGTCAACCTCACCCCTCCAACTGCAGTAGTTTGTCGAAATCCTCCAGCAGCGAGTCATGCCCTACTCGTATGTCACGGCGTTTCCAATATTTATCGTCGGGGCGTAGAGCACGAGATGAGGGGGCACTGGACCGGCTCCCAATCAGTCGACACTCGAAGAGCTAATGACTCTGTCACTCTTAGCCTAGACTCCTCCTCACCTGCCATGCCAACTCGAGCGCGGCACTCGAAACAACTGCCTTCCGTTTTTGCCTCCGACTTGTCAGTCCATGCTCCGACTTCACCTCTTGGCGAAACTGCCAGCGCTGACCGAGCGACTCGAATGCGCAAGCGTGGCTTTCGCCAACCTTCCCGTTAAACGGAATGTCACGAGCAGGTCAAAGATTCATACAGAGTAGGATTCGTCATGGCGATGTCATTAAGTAGCATTGCAGTTCATCTCGAGGCGAAGCAGACCTTCGGCGCTTGAGACCGCGAGAGACTGAGCAACAATAGCTGCACGGTTTCTCGTCCTTCTGGGAAGCCGCAGATCACATTGTTTTCTTGAGCAATGCCCCTAACAGCACGCCCTACGGATTCTTATTGCATAAATGCCAAGCTATCGGTGTTAGGCGAGTCCTTTGATTGTCGTCTCGCCCTCAGGAAAGTCTGGTCCCAGTTTCTCCTGGACGCCATTTTGGCATCAAAGATTGTTCGCCTATCACCGCTCAACACTGAGATCCACCCCCGGCGGGCTGGCGCATTTACTCGTACTCGTGCTATCAAGGGAGGCTCGGTACTACCGAGGGTGCACGGCTTGTTTGCCCGCAAAATCGGCGATGGCTACACCAAACAATACAGGAGCGCATATCGAGGACACCAACGGCAAATAGGGAACACCGATTGCGACACTGTGGTATGATACTACGAACGCGTCCGGCTCGCTCAAACCTAGGCGGAATATCCATTGGCCCGGCTTTCGAGGCACATGCAGCGTATGTACTCCTTGCTGTGGTAGATGGACCGTTTCCTCGGCCTAACGCGTTGCACGAAAATTGGCATCATCCTGGTGTCCAGACAGTCCTGTTGCCGGTTGGCCGAATGAGGCTTCAATGGCATTTGTCCCTGCAGTAGCTTCCCGCCCATGGCCGTTGTTCTCCCTCAATCTGGGGAAAGGGTCAAGCGGCCAGTGCAGGAACAGTCTTGGCCACTCATCAACTGCCGAGCCTCGTCTTTTCGAAGCGACCTTCCCTCACGATTTAGGCACACGACCTGTATTTCATCACGGTGCGGTCCGAGACAATCAAGCCGCGTCCCGACGTTCAACCAAGTCGCCTAGCTGCGACACCATGATATTTACCTCGTACAAGCACTTGTATTCACAAGCTCCCAATGCAGGACAGAGTCGCAGTGATTATCTCGAGCCTTGTCGACACAGCGGAAGTCTAGCCTTTTGCCCGTGGCTCTTTTCACTCCTGAGGGCCGTCTTCGCCGTAGCACATCAACGATACGACGATCAGAAATTACAATTGGGCAAATATGGCCTTCCCCATATTACCATTTGACGATCACAGCGTCATCTTACAATGCACTCCTTGTGCGACGGTGGGAGGTTAAACGAGCATTCTCTGCTCTCCCGGTACCGGGTCCGTCCTCCATATGGACTGACCAGCACCAGACAAAGGTGCCAGATCCACGGGCTCCAACAACGACAATTCGGCTACCACACTAATCAATTCCCCTCGATGATCGCAACGATAGCACCAGATAGCGCAGCTCTCGGCTCCATGGGTTTATACCAAAAGGTGCTAGTGGAGACCGAGTGAAGATCCACCCCTGTGCATGCGGAAGGTGCATCCCGACAAGTTCTAGTCGTTTCACTCTGCACCATCATCCTTGCCCCAGATTCACCAGGGCCATACTTCGGTGCTACGAGGAGGAGGCCTATTCTCTGCTCGCATCTCAACGAATCAGCTGCACAGTCAGATACCTTGTCATGCCCTTGAACTTTGAAGCCAGTGCGAACCGTTTAGCGGTGAAGTTAATGGCATGAGTGAATTTGCGACCCGCAATCAAACCCCGTGGCACAGTGTCGACCGGGGTACAGTTGGCCACTGCGACTCTGCATCCTGGACCACCGACGTAGCCTTGACATTTGCATATTGACGGCTCGCGAAGACAAAAGCTTCGCGCGTCCCCCGCAGTCCTGTCGAATCCTCGATATTGTCGTTCCTTCCGCTTGTTCGGTATGCTTGTCCGGCAACAGCCACGACGACTTTGCCAACATGACGATCGCCGCATCGCAACACCAGGCCATTGAGACGGCTGAGCGAGTCACGTCGGTCTTCTCGGTCGTCGGCGCGTGCTTTATCATCACGACCTTCCTCGCTGACAGCAAGTTTCGCAAACCTATCAACCGACTTGTCTTTTATGCCGCATGGGGGAACCTGTTTGCCAATGTCGCAACACTTATTGCAAGATCAGGCATCGCGGCGGGGGTGACCACGCCTTTATGCCAATTCCAGGGCTTTTTGATTCATTGGTAAGGCCCCCTTTGCCAGCGGTCGTGCTCATACTCAACAATGTTGTAGGTTCCTCCCCGCTGATGCCCTGTGGACATTTGCGATGGCTTGCAACGTCTACCTTTCCTTCTTTCGCCAGTACGACGCCTCCCAGCTTCGGGACCTGGAGTGGCGCTATCTTGGAGCGTGTTATGGCATACCATTCGTTCCAGCATTTGTATTTCTCTTCGTCAACTCTGGTGGCAGGGGGAAAGTGTATGGGGACGCCGTGGTAGGTGCACCTCGACTGGCTCATCCATGATTACCGCTAATCGATCTGCAGCTCTGGTGCTGGGTCACCACGAAGTGGAACGTGCTTCGAATTGCCACTTTCTACGGACCGGTCTGGCTTATCATTTTGGTGACAATGTTCATCTACGTCAAAGTAGGCATTGTGGTCTTCCGGTGGCGCAAACAGCTCCTATCCCTAGGTCGAAGTGAAAGCAAACAGGAGATACCGTCGAGG
Source organism: Phialophora chinensis (assembly GCA_016109575.1). NCBI lineage: Eukaryota > Fungi > Ascomycota > Eurotiomycetes > Chaetothyriales > Herpotrichiellaceae > Phialophora > Phialophora chinensis. The sequence continues at coordinate 36,617 of JADWPU010000020.1, read as the reverse complement.
GGGTATGCCATGAAAGAGTTCCCTACGTCGCCAACATCGCCGTCCGTTTCTCAGAAAACGTACGAAGTCACCATCAGCAGTCAAGTCCCACACTCACCCGATCGGGACCAACGACAACTAAGCTCACCGAGAAACACATATTATGGAGAACCATCACCTACCAATGCACACCACGAAAGATTCCAGTCGATTCAGGAGGCTGCATTCCCTGAAACAAACACCAACGTGGTCATCGAGAGACCGCAGCCCAAGAAAATTGACGCCAACAAGGCAACACTGAGCTATTGCAAGACGGCCATGCTATTCTTTCTCGCCCTCCTTTGTACCTGGTATGTGATGCCCATTCATTATGGTTGACATGATGGGCTGACTATTCGTAGGGTTCCTTCGACGATAAACAGAGTCTATACTCTTGTTCGACCGAATGATTCCCTTTTCGGATTGGACTTTGCCTCTGGTCTGGTGCTTCCTCTCCAAGGATTCTGGAACACGGTCATCTATATTGTCACCAGCCTACCGGCTTGCAAGGCGTTGTGGGCTGAAGTACTTGCCACCTTTAATTCTCCAGCCCCACGGCCGGACAGGACGACGCCAGCGCTTGCGATCTCAACGAAACACAACCACCGCAGTCTCGGCTCGGCAGACACGAGAGCCGATATCCATGTCAGCATAGACGGAAAGAACCGAATTGTTAACTACCGGAACCAGCACGACGATAGCATCCCAGAAGAGACCAGCAGTCCCCTAGGCCCTGGTCCAGCGTTTGTACATGCCAGATGATGAGACGAGGCGAGCAATGGGCACACGTGTAAATGTAATATTTTGTACACTAATGACGGCTGGGGGGGAGGCAAAATGGCATGCGGTAAATCTGTGGTTGATGCCCCAGGTGCATCGGAAGTTTGGACGACGAGATACCCAGGGGTCCAAAAGCAAAGTTTGAGCGACATGAACGCACTGAAATTGTAGGCAGATATGAACCAACGACATGTGTACTGAGGACGTGGTTGAGATCTCTTCTTTGCTCTCCTTCATCTCTCTCTCTCTTTCTGTGGTCCTGACCAGCAATCACACTCGCTCCCGTGAAGTGAGTTTGATGAGATCCAACGGCAAAATGAATTGGAGACCAGCTGCCACCACGGTGGTCCTCTTGGAGAAACACGGGCACGACGGGCAAACTCCGCGCAGAATCGGAGCTTTTCTCCAAGCCCTCGAGCCGTTTAATACTGGCCGGCCCTTTTAATATGCGAGTCATTGCAATGCACTGCCAGGTACGGAAAGCGAAAGAGACTACGTGAGACATCGAGGCTGAATAATCCTTGGTCGGTTGGGGCAGACAGGCGCCATGTCGTCTTCATGCGAGGTCAGTACATGCCACATACTACATACTGGAGACTCTCATATGCAAGTTGGACTCGAGGATTTGAGTTTGGCTTGGTCATTGACTCACTCCTACACGACCAAGGTCATAGGATATGAGTTTGGCTTGGTCACTGACTTCTACACGACTAGGTCAAGGCCGAAGACGCTCCGGCGAAGACCATGGCACCCAAGAAGAAGATAGTCCTGTTCGACTTCAGGCCCTCACACTCTTTCCTCGAGACAGTCGCGACGTCCTCGCTGAATTACCGGGAATGCGCGTTACAGGAGATCATGGCTCTGATCGCCCACGACCCGGACGACTCGCTCGATGAATACCTCGCCACGGCGTTGTATTACGGGGCGACGGAGTCGGAGATCCAGAACGTCGTCTATCAATCGAGCTTCCACTTCGGACCGTCCAAAGCCATCACCACGCGAAGCCGCGTGGTCGCGAGCCTCCAATCACTGATGGGTCCCATGCACCACGCGCTCAACAGCACGTACGTGGAAAAGGAGGTCTCTGTCGGGGACCACCACACCGTGGTGAAGGACTCGAATCCTCTCAGCAAGTCGACACCAATCGTCCTCATCCACGCCCTGGCGCTTGATCGTCGCATGTGGGATGCCGTCTTCTCCAGACTTGTCGCCACCACCACGACGGCAGGTCGTCGTGACGTCCGCGTGATAGCGTACGACATGCGAGGACACGGCTTCGCCGCGCATGCTCCACACGCGCGCTCCCTCCCGCAGCTTGCATCTGACCTCCATTGTATCCTCGACGCGCTGAAGATCGCCAAAGCCGACATCTACGGCCAATCGTACGGCGGTGCCGTGGCACAGTATTTCGCGCTGGCCTATCCGGAACAGACGCGCTGCTTGGGCCTGATCACCACGGCGGGGGAGGCACAGCCGTCGTGGGTGACGCGGGCGACGAGAGCCGAAGAGGCTCAGTCGGTCGCGCCGTTGCTGCCGGAGACGATCATCCGCTGGTTCACTCCCGAGGCGATTGCGCGAAACGAATGGGGCGTCCGCTATGCGAGGTCGTGTGTCGAGAGGATATCGCTGAGCGATTGGGCGGACGCTTGGCGGTGCATGAGCCAGCTAGACTCGCTCCCGAGTCTGAGGGAAGGGAAGGTGAAGTGTCCTGTCCTGCTGGTGTGCGGTGTACAGGACGCGAGCACTGGTCCAAAGTGGATGACCAGGCTCAGAGAAGCATGTGAGGCCGCGGGCAACACGCACGTCGTTTACAAGGAGATTGATCCGGGCGTGCACATGATGGCCTTGGAGCAAGGTGAAGCGCTGGCAGGGGAAATACTGGCATTTCGACAGAAAGTGGATCAATTGTGAGTGTGAGAGGACTCGCCCGTACGAGTGAGTATCTGTTGAAAGTCAACCTCGCACCTGGTTGTCCTGTACTTATCTCGTAGTCGTTTCGGGACGGTGCATGCACACCGACATTTCAAAGCCCGTCGTTCTACTCGTACCACTCAGGAACGCCATTCTCGATACGAGTGTTGGGCAATTTTAAATGCCATTCATCTCCCGCTCACTTCCCCATATTGTTACTCGTACCCCGCAGAGGCCTGCCACTTGCCAGCCTCAGGATCCAGCCTCGATCAGGCAAGACTGACACCACGCGAGCCGCCAAATTGCTGTACGTCACTCTCGGATCACATCTCCACTGGGTGCCACTGGTCGAAGCTCACGCCTAGACTCGTAATGACCCCGACGGCCGGGAAAATTTCCGATTCAAACCCCACGACAAGCGCAGTTTGCAGCCAAACACAACATTTTTGCTGGACGCGAGAAAGCCATCGGTCGAAGCACGTAATCACCTCCTGCCCGCCACACCATCACGGTAACTGTATCTTTATTTTTATACTTTTTTCCCCTTTCAGCCTGGCCTTGATATAGCATCTCCCTCGGTACGGTCCTGCGCTTCGACTCCAGCAAATGTCCCTAGCCCAACATGTCTCGGCAGTCGAGGGCATCGATCACGAACCCGAACCCGGCGATGTGGGCTTCGACACAGACAGCATCCGCGCGTTCCCTCGATTGTCCAGACAGCCGAGTATCACGCTGAGTATCAGCTATGACCCCATTCCGCCCGTGGCTGGGGACAAGTCCGCTGGCGGTGAAAAGTTGGAACCCATCGCCGCCTACGAAGTGAGCGCTCAGAAAAGGATAGGTAAGTCGGCCTCCCCCTGTGCTTCACCGTCTCTTCGGGGAGTTTGGAAATCGAAGCGTCAACTGACATGTTCAACTTGCCACGCGCCGTGAACAGCCCAAATAGTGATTGGTGTCATTGCATGCGTGACAGCCTCGGGCATCACGTTTGGATTCGACGCTCTGAAAACGATATTGGTGGCGGAAGGTGTCTACCAAGATCTGTGCACTGATGCTGAACTGAGAAAGGGAGTCCGACTGTGTTACCTGCAGGATCAAAGGTAATCTACGGGTTTCAATTCATCATAGCCTCTTGTTGGCCGTGACGACTTATTGCTGACACCAATGTCCGTGCACAGACTGAACCTAACCTTCATTATCGCCTCCGTCACGACCAACATCTCGGCCCTCCTCGTCGGCGGTATCCTCGATCGATATGGCCCACGGGTATGCGGCATCATCTCATCAGTCTTGCTCGCACTGGGCTCACTCTGCCTGGCATTCGCCGAGCCTCTCCCCTTCGACGGCTACATCGTGGCCTCATTTCTCCTGGCCCTGGGCGGAACATTCACCTTCGTACCTTCCTTCCACCTGTCCAATGCCTTTCCGCGCTTCCAAGGTCTCATCCTCGCCCTTGTCACCGGCGCGTTCGACGCCTCCGCAAGCGTGTTCCTCCTGTTCCGCATCCTCTACCAATCCACCTCCGGGAGCATCTCCCTCCGCCAAATCTTCCTCGTCTACCTCTTCACCATCCCGACCTTCATCCTAGTCACTCAAATATTCATCATGCCGGCCCAATCGTACCAAACCCGCGGCGAATTGGCCGAGAAAATGGACCGCGCCCAGGACGCCACGACCGACCTGCACGACTCCGACGATGACCTGGACCTTACGGCCACAGATCTCATGCGCATACGGTCCCACCGCGCCGAGCAAAGGAGGATGTCCATCGCGAGCATCAATGAACTGCTGGGCACGCCCGCCCAACAGGTCAAGCACGTCAGGAAGGAAGACACCATCCGCGCAAACTCGGGCGTCTGGGGCGTGCTGCACGGCCTGCCCGCCTCCAAACAGATCCGCACCCCGTGGTTCATTCTCATCACGCTCTTCACCGTCCTGCAGATGGCAAGGTTCAACTTTTTCATCGCGACCATCTGGTCCCAGTACGTGTACATGCTCAACAGCGCCGCCGAGGCGACCAAGCTGATCGAATATTTCGACCTGGCGCTGCCCATCGGTGGCATTGTCACTGTGCCCTTCATCGGCGCCCTGCTGGACCACACGAGCACCGTCGCCGTGCTGAACCTGCTGGTCCTGCTGAGCACAATCATTGGCGTGCTGGGCGCGGTGCCGACCGTCTGGGCCGCGTACGCGAACGTCACGCTCTTCGTCCTCTTCCGACCGCTTTATTACTCCGCCATGAGCGACTACGCGGCCAAAGTCTTTGGATATGCCACGTTCGGAACGGTCTACGGCGCGATCATCTGTCTGAGCGGGCTGTTCACGTTCACGCAGTCGGGACTGCAGGCCCTGCTGCACGAGGTCTTCGAGGACGATCCCGAGCCCATCAACCTGGGCCTCGCCACCGCGGGGCTCGTGCTGGGCGTCATACTCGTCATGTACGTCGACATCAGGGGGCGGGATCTGCAGAGGCAGAAGGCCATCGCGGCTGCACAGGCTGCCGCTCACGCTTCGAACGGGCCGGACGAGTGGACTCGACTGCTGGGCGTGGCGGGGCAGCGGTCGGCGTACGGCAGCGCGAGAAGTATGAACAATGTGCTTGGCGCGAATGGCAACGTGCCCATTTCGATCCCGACCGGTGCATTTGGGACGGGAGGCGGTATCGGCGGTGCATTCGGCACAAGTCCCAGCATGACCGGGGCGTTTGCCGGGGTTGGTGGTGCTGGTGGTGCTGGCGGCGGCGGCGCTGGCGCTGGTGCTGGTGCCGGTGCCGGACCTACCCCTGGAAACAACGGCGCCGGTGCACCTCTACCGCCCGGGATGGGCGGCGCGTATTCAGTGGGCATAGGCGGACCAGGAATGGGTGAAGACACGGGCGCCGCCGAGAGGATGCGCAACCTGCACGCGACGCCGAGTCGCTCACAGTTGCAGCTGCACCGGAACTTGAGTACCGTGCAGGAAAGCGCCCGCGAGGATAGCCTTGCCAGCGGGAGTACGGGCCAGTCGGTGCAGTGAAAGTAAAGCAACCGAGGTGTGCGAGGCGTGATGCATTGTTCCGGACCATCTGGTACGGCGAATACGGTCAAACAGGGCAAGAGGGGCGTTTGAAAAACCCCAATGGGCCCCGAATCCATTGTTGTTGTGTTGTGTGATTGCTGTTGTATTGACTTGGACATGTATAAAAATCCGGTCCGTGTATCTATCTATCAGCCACATGTCTACATACTTACCTATCTACCTATCCATCTATCCATCCGTCTGTCATCTATTTACACATCTTTCCATCTCTCCCGTCTATATATTTGGTCTGTCTAACCTGGTCCGGCTAAGTCTGATCTGATCCGACCTGGTATATTAAACCAACCTAGCATAACTGACCTGTTAAAGACACCATATATACTCCGTGTGGCCACTGGAGCGTGCTTAGTATCCATCTATACATCGAAATATCACACAGTCTTCTTTGGAGTACTCGAACCTAATGGATTTGGCGCGTAGTATCGGTGTGTACCTGTACTTGTGCTTTATGTGCCGCATGTCCTTAGTAAGGCTGTGCAAGCTCAGGATAGGGACGGAATGAGATGAAGGGAGAGGTAGCTGGCTAGATAGGTACAGTATCGAAATTACTCCGGAGACTCTAAACGCTGCAAAGTATACTTGTCTACATAGGACATCACGCAATAGTGGCGACCATCACTTAGGGAACCTTATCTGCCCGCCGCCTTGAACTCGTTGATAAGCCCCTGATACTATGTAAGTGAAAGCAACCGTATCCGACAAGCCGGGCCATCTGATCTGACCGTTGTGCCGAAACCTCAGAGCAACGGTAAGTTCCAACATGGTTGACACCAAGTGAGGGCCACTCTACATTTCCTTGGACGGAGGCGTTCCGCACAGCCTCACTTTTTGAACCTAGTCATCCAACAGGTTGGCATCGCCGTTGACCTGCTTGTTACCATCCTCATTGTCCCTTGTGTCTTTGTTTGCCTTCTTCCCGTGCCCCTTCCTGGCGTAGAACTCATCTAACAATTTGGGGTTGATACGGTTGAGCAATTCTTTGGGGAAGATGCGGAGCAAATTCCACCCGAGATCCAAGCTGTCGAAAATCGAGCGCTTGTCATACGGACTTTGCGAGATGAATTGTCTCTCAAACTTGTCCAAGAATTCAAGCGAGAGCTTGTCTTCGGCCGACAAGGCTTCTTCACCCACGACTGCTTTCATGGCCGCTGCGTCACGGCCGATGGCGTACTTGGCGTACAGCTGGTTCGAGACGTCACCGTGATCCTTCCGCGTCAGACCTTCACCGATAGCAGACTTCATGAGCCGAGACAGTGATGGCAAGACGTTGATGGGCGGGTAGACACCCTTGTTGTGCAGACCACGATCGACGAAGATCTGACCCTCTGTGATGTATCCAGTCAGATCCGGGATTGGATGTGTGATGTCGTCGTTAGGCATGGTCAAAATGGGGATCTGGGTGATGGAGCCGTTTCTTCCTTCGACACGACCGGCTCGCTCGTAGATGGTCGACAAGTCAGTGTACATGTAACCGGGATAGCCACGACGACCCGGGACTTCTTCTCGGGCAGCAGAGACTTCTCGAAGAGCGTCGCAGTATGCAGACAGATCTGTGAGGATGACCAGAACGTGCTTCTCGAGTTGATAGGCGTAGTATTCTGCCGTGGTCAATGCAAGTCGAGGGGTGATGATACGTTCGATGGTTGGGTCGTTGGCCAAGTTCAAGAACAGAGTGACTCGTTCCATCGAACCATTCTCTTCAAAGTCGCGAGTGAAGAACCGAGAAGTCTCCATGTTGACACCCATGGCAGCGAAGACGATGCTGAAGTTTTCCTCGTGGCCATCATGGACGCCCTTGGTCGGTTGGTTAACGAGACCGGCCTGCCGACAGATCTGAGCAGCAATTTCGTTATGGGGGAGACCGGCAGCGGAGAAGATGGGGATCTTTTGTCCTCTGGCGACCGAGTTCATGCAGTCAATAGCCGAGATACCTGTCGAAATCATTTCCTCGGGGTAAACCTTCACCCGGGGTCAGTTTGCGGTGGAGACGGTGAGACAGGGCGAGCGTACTCTGGAATATGGGTTGATGGGACTCCCGTTGATGTCGAGGTAGTCTTCTGCCAGCACTTTGGGTCCTTTGTCTATAGCTCTTCCTGATCCATCGAAGATGCGACCCAGCATGTCTTCCGAGACTCCAATCTTCAAACTGTGGCCGGTGAACTCGACTTTCGTCTGTAGATAGTGAGCACCATAGTAGATTGCAAGACAGAGGTCACGCGCACCTTCTTGACATCAATGCCCGTTGTGCCTTCGAAGACCTGGACGACCGCTCTGTTTCCTGCAAACCAGCGTCAATCCGTGGTGACCGGATATATCTTGTGTAATGTGGCGAACATACCTCTTGCCTCGAGGACCTGGCCCGACCGTGACGAGCCATCGGGAAGCGTCAGACTGACGATCTCGTTGTACCGGGGGAATTTGACCTGATAGAATAGAGTATCAGCGATAATGCAGCACATTCCGCGGGGCCAGTGCGCAGCTCCAACGTACATTGTCTAGGATGACCAGAGGGCCATTGACACCGCCAATTGTATTGTACTTCAGCCTCGGCTTGAGTGAAGCCAAACGAACATCTTGGGCGGCCATGTCGCGAGCCTGGTGAGGTGAGGGTTCGGAGGTGGTGGTGGAGGACGGGGGGAATGAGGCAGCAAGAATTCTTTAGCTACTCGACGAAAGAGCTGTTCACGGCCGACGGACGAATCAGAGAGCCACAGCGACACAGGTGAGAAGCAGCTGCGACTAACGAGAGATCTGTTCTCCAAGGCAAAGACCAACAGGAAAGGCGAGCTTTGGGGGTCAAATCATCGACAAAGGTTTGGTAACGAGGGAGCTGCAAGCTTGCAGCTGGCGATGCGGTCACTGATGCACACCTAACCAAGCCCGCCAATGGCAGCTACAGCCAAGATAAGGCCGATGCCCGCAACTTCAGGCATTTCAGACCGACGACCATGACTTGACTTTCTTTTTCATCTGGATCTCTTCTTGCTGTGCAGACAAGAGTCGGTTTCTCGTGGGGGCCCTGCCCCCGATATCTAACATGGATTTCAGTGGCATCCCAGCGTGTCCGGCTTGAAAATAGTTCACACCAAATTCCGTTGCCATGATAATGTGACTGAGTGTTCCTTGACGGGCTTAGATCTCAAGGCAGACGTCAAATTGTTCAAGCGGGAGGACAAGAGGATACTCGAGCTCTTGCTAACGTTTGTTCGCCTATGACTGCGCCACACTCCGACCGTTTTACTTCATCCTCTACAGCTTCAGATGTCTATTCCCCTCGAGGAGAAGCCAGCTGTCCATGAAATCTACAGCTTGCAGAAAAGACGCCTCTGTCGCCCACTTGGCTACTGGGCTGCCAAGGTCCGATCTAATTGCAAAGCCATGCTGTACACCCGAATACACAGTGATTTCATACGGGCATCCAGTCTCCTTTAGCAGCCTCTCAGTCAAATGTCTCAGCTCGTCCGTGAAAACAAAGTCGTCCTCTGCCGCCGCGATCGATATAGGACCTTGAATTTTCTTCACTTCTTCGACCGACACGAATGAGGGATGTGCCAAATACCCAACATCAACCAGGGCATTCTGTTTGAGAAAACGGCAAACGTACTTGGCGCCAAAGCAATACCCGACTGCTCCTATCCTTTCTGCCCCATGCTCATCGTGGAGATACTCGATGCAGCGTCTTACAATCGGATCGACCTCTTTTGTCTAGGTATCTGTCAGCTTCGATGTTGCCGTCATTTGTTCGGTAATGTTGACTCTGGCGCTGTCTGGACAGCAGTCTGGGCCCGTGGAAACCTACTGTGTGCGGGTTGTCACCATTGGTTCCACTGTTGATCCAGCCCAGGAAGTCAAAGCTTTCGGTTGCGTTTGGTGGCAGGCGATCAGTGTTGAACAGGTCGGGTATGATGGTAAGGTAGCCATTGGCGGCAAACTGATCTGCCATCAATTTTGCGTTGACCGTCATGCCCATGACATCGCTCAGATATAAAATTGCCGCACGTCTGTGCGGCCTCGCTGCAAAAGGTTTGGCGATATAGATGTCGAAACCGCCCAATTTCATGATCTGGCCAGTTGGGACACCCCTATGCAGCGATGTCAATCCAGAATATCCAGAGGCTCACGTCGACTGACTTACGTGTGCTTAAAACCAACGGTGCAACATCTTGAGGGTGGATTTGATGCCATCGAAGCTGGGCTTTCTGTCCCTTGCAGCCTCGATCCGGGCGGGATGGCTTTTGACTTTGGAATGTCCAACGTATCTTGCGCTGAAGCCTCGCCCTTATATGGCTAGTATGAAAACTCATCACCTCACCTTGTGCACACTTATGACCATTCCATTGCCAGCTATCGAGTAGGATGACAGGGAGACCAGATCCTCTTTACGGGCGCCCCGTCAGGCAGACAGATCCATCAGTGGAGGGGAAACCCCGGTGAGCATGGCATACGCACTTCCCTATACCGTGTGTCCAGAAGCCGACTTGTGATTTTGCCCAACCCCACATGTCTGCCGATATTATGTAGAGTGGAGTGAGTGTTTGCTTCCGCTCGTCGCCGGTCTCGGGATTGGCAATTGGCAACCGTGCTTCACCTTTTCTCCATCTAAGTGGGTTATAGCACGGCACCCTACGTGCGAGGCCAGTGTCCCGGCGTGGACCCCTGTCGATCTGCGAGCTATGAGCCTTCACCATACACTGACACGAACCTCAGCCTTGTCGGGAAGACGGAGAAGTCACTGAGCACATCTATCCTAATGTGGAAAGAGGAACCACCCACTGCAATACCTGTTGTCTTGTGATATCAGGGTGCCAGGGACAGTCGCTCGTCCCACGGCCTGCCGTGTCGATGGAAATATAGCAGCTCTTCAGCGATGCAGTATTGCGAAAGTGAAAGTGGATTTCTGGTCGCGAACGACTCAGGTCTAGGCAGCGCTTTGTCCAATTCGACTAGCCAACGAGATGGCCCTGGAGTTAATTTGCGGCAAGGCGCAGCAGTAAGCAAGTGCGATAGGTTGGCATCCTTTCTCTAACTGGAAACTTTGAGAAGAGACAACCCAGCCGAACACAGCAGTTATGGGGTATGTGAGCGCCGAAGGAGTCAGAGTTCGTCTGACATGCGAAGGCAACGCGACAAGGTCCGATTTCGTCTTACGGGTATTTTCAAGCATTGCGGGGAGTATCAGGCTGAGCGACCTCGACGTTTGTACATCATCTGCCGTTACGAATGAAATGAGTTTGTCAACGCCAGACGCAGGTATTTTCTAGGTATCTGGTGATGGATGTAGGGTTCGAGGAATATGGTCCCTCCTTCTGGCGAAATCGCAAGTTGGGTTGTCCAGAGAGATCGTAATGAATTTGTTACCTCACAACATCTTAATACAACCCAATTCGTCTGCCAAAGTGACCAGCATGAGTCAAGACCCCAAGTGCTCAGCCGATGAAGGGTGATTGTCTGGTCGCCACCAAATCCCGTCGCCAAAGGCAATAATAACACATGACCTGCTGCTGCTGTAAAGCGTCAGCAAATAAATCCATAATTGTTTCATATGGACATGACAAACCCAAGAATACCAGTTAATCACGTAAGGGTTAAATGGGGTCCATCCAGAAGCAGTGCGGCGGGACCATCTTGTTGACAGAAGTCCTGGTGAGTCTTTGAGACGGCCCCGATCCGGTCTAGGGCTGGCAGGATGCGAACCAAGTCTTGGACCCGCCGAGAGCAGATTCTGTTTGCCTCATGGAGACTCGCCCCGAACCACTCAAAGCACGTGCGGCAATTTTGTCGGCACAGGGAGTCCCAGAATCCTTGATCGCTTTGCATTCCTAGACTGAGCTTCTGTGCACCCTCACTTCTTCCGCTTCAGCAGCTGGTGGCGGTGACGACCGTATTCGTACTCCTATGTTGAAGTCTCCTTGCAGGCACGAGAGCAAGACTGCCAACCACTGGAGTGGATTTTGTCCTTTCCGGTACAAAGCTCACGCCCCAACAGGCTCTGGCCTCCCGCTGAACAGGACTTTAAACTTGACAATGTCGACAATCTCCAGCGCCTCCTGGGTTCCGTTACTAACATCCAATGCTGACTCTCCATCTCTCTCGCTATCGCTGCTGTGGTCCACTTTCCGAATGACGGCCAGTGGCTTTCCCAGTTTCTTCACCTCACCCGTTAATCGCTGGTGCTTGCCGACATAAAGATAGACCTTCTTCATCCATTTGCCGTCATCGTTGCTTGCTTGCGGGTTGTATAGTGGGAACTCTAGGCGGCCGATCTCATAGGTTGTTGGTGATCGAGTTTCGTCCTCTACTGCTGGAGTTCGGAACGGCCCATGAATCGTTCCTTGGATTTCGAGCACGGCGAGGCCGGGGGGTGTTTGAAGAAGAGATGGTAGCGGATTGGTGCTGGGATTGTTGGGTGTCTGCGCAGAAGGAATCAACAGTTCTACTGCAGGCATTTTTGATGGATTCCTGGTCAGATCCTCAGGTTTGGTTGATAGGCACGCTCACGAAACGCGATATAGAGACAGGGCGCGTCGTGTGAGGTCAATTTGCGCCACCGTAAAATGCTCAGTCAGCTTGATGGCTGGGCGTTGATTTCCAAAGAGTTCCGCTTTGACATCGGGCAACATGGACGCAAACACATTTCAGAATGAACAAAAGAAGCATGAAGACGTTTTGTCTGTGCCAGCTCGATGTCCTCTCTCTGAGGACCGCTTCCGCGTTCAGCTGCCTGAGAAGCACTTGGCGTTCCAATAGATAGGATGATAGTCCGTGTCATGTGCGGCTTCATCAAGACAACGCGGGCGACATCATGGGCGGCAAGAGAGCAAGTCGGCAGCATGCAGATCAAAGTGTCCGAACCTGAGAGGACAAGACCAACACCTCCATCTACGATTCCCCTTCGTCTTCTCATCAGTCCGTCTCCTTTCTCAACTTTGACTTCTGCGTTTTCTCACCTTCCAACTGATCCTCAACTACACTCTCTCGATGCCGGTACCACTTGTGAGCCTTTCTGTGCTATCCGACCATCGCTAACTGACCTTCACGTATGCTCCTCCAGAGTCGGTTGCTCCTACTTAGACAAGCCGCGCAACATGCCTCCAAACCGACCTCCGTGTTATGGATGGTGACGGTCACCATGATGTACAACAGCTGGTCTAAGGACTAGACTTTGCCCAAATATGATCCTGACAACATACAGTCAATGTGATGAGCAGCTGACAGAGATGGTGATCAGGTAGACCGACTTTCCAACAAGGAGAAGGTGACAACAACCGCGTGATGTGACGATCAAGGCGATTTGCAAGCCCATCGCGATCTGACCATCTGTGCTCTGAACATGGGCGAAGGTCAGCCGAAATATGTGTGAACGTACCCCTCGGCCCCCCTTGCAACCAGCGCAAGTCGACAATCTGAACATGAAACAATTCTTCACTGCGAACGACGAAACTGCGCCGCAAAGAGTCACTTCCATCTGTGGACAGCCGCCGAGTAGCTTCCAGGGGGTGGAGTGAAAGGGGTGGGTCACTAGGAACAGAACTTAACCTTGTCGATTGTGGCCTCGTCACCAACTTCCCTCGCGGCTGACGGATCTGCTCTGTCTGGGCAGGTGCCGAGTGACTCTTCGGCGCGCTGGAAGTGAGACAGCGTAGGCTAGCTGGCTGACAGTTAATAACAGGGACAGCACCTTCGTCACTCATGCTTGCGTGCCAAACTGGGCGCGCATAAAAGAGCAGATTCCCCATACAATTTCTTGCTAAACACCATCATGGTTCACGAAAAACAACCTTACACAACTCCCTTCAAAGAACAATCCCAACAGGCCCTGGGTGACCCTGATATATAGCAGCAAAGAGCGTGGTCGGGGGAGAACAATACTGATCATTGCGGATGTGGATAGCATCACCGATCGTGCGCTGTGCATATTAGCGCATGAAAGGACACATTTAAAAGGCATTGGTGGCTCCCCAATAAGCCCCAACTTCATCAACATACATGTTGGAGGCAGTGTTGGGCGACCGACAAAGAAAGCGCGACGAGGCTGTGGCAGCAGCCTCACGAGTCTCAATATTCCAAATTTGGGTCTCGTCAAGACTCGATATCCAAACTGCGCGCCTCCCCGAGCCTCGTTCTCGGCCTTCACAACTCGGCGAACTCGATGTGCCATACTTCAGCAGCACGGAAAAAATTCCTCTGAAACCTGCTTGCCAAGAGTGAGTCGTGAAGACACCAGCAACTCGACCACGGAGGAAAGGCAAGGTCCCCGTTGCTCCCCTGGTGATAACGAGGTCACAGGTAATGACGCTGCCTGGATATTCACTTTTGACCTCCTGCTTCCCGGTCAACCATATCAACTGCGTGATCTCGACCCAAATCTTCAATAACCTCCGGTTTCGCATCTGACAATGAGGAAGTGACAACAAACAATACCTGTCTCCTTACCCCATTCATGCTTTGTCCTATTCATTGTCCTTTCTACATTCAGCCCATACAACCTTCTCTAACCAATGAAATCTCTCCAGCGACGACATCAGACCCCCCATTAACAGTGATATGGCCGCCCGAAGAAGATCGGATCGCCTGTCAGTCGATCAATCGTCACTCCTTACCTTCAGCGACCTTGCCAGCGAGGGGAGCAAAGAGATCGTAACGCAGGCCTACCTGGACACCGACCAAGAACGCACTCTCATCCTGGTGCCGGTCAACGCACCGTCCTATACGTCGACCCGCACATGGAAGAGCCAAGCGGTCAAAGATGGCGAGGAGTATGAACGATTCCGACAACGCGTCCGGCATTTCGCCCCCGAGCAGTTCAAGCCCAACGCCAAACCTGGTCGAGGACCATCCGAAATCTTTCCTCAGAACGTGGCAGAATGGATAACCCACAAGAAAGACGTGCTCACGATTGCCGAAGCCGAGACCCAAAAGAATTGCGAGTTGCTGAAGGCTCAGATCGAAGCACAACAGAAAGTCCCCAGGCAACACCGCAAGATCAACTCGGTATTCGGCGAGGGAGCAAAGGTGTTTGCTGACGGGTTCAGTCCTGTGCTTTGTCTCCAGACGATCTGGTCAGCTGAATGCTTCCGAAACCCTGCAAACTGGCCCTCCAAAGCGGAACTCCAGTGGAATGGTGACAGTCGAGAGTGCTCGCTGGCGAGGACCAAGTGTGGCCGATACCTCCCGCCTCCGCGTGCTCCTACCAACCCATCTGCCCCGTTCCAAGAACAGCCGTTTCAGAAGCCGCATATCCTCGACGAAACCGGACCCGTCTTCTCCAGTGGTCCCTCTCCAGCCGATTTATACCACGGCAACCTCTCCATGAACAGCGACCCGGCGTTTGAGACGGATGGTGCTTTCTATCTCGGCACTGAACTGATGCAGGAAATCGGCGAGTGGAAGCCATGTTTCGTCCCAGAATGGCGCGAGGAACAGATGGCGTGCAACGCACAAACCATGGTAATTTATGATGAAGACGGCATGTTCGGGACTCCGGGCGTCGGCGAATCCACCTGGAACGAAGACAGCATGCTTTCCAACACGTGGGAACAGCAACAAATTTGGTACTAGAAAGCTGGGGACCGGAAGGGCATTGGAGAGGCACTGGAAGGAGATGGGGCGAGCCGAGGCCTCAAGGTGTTTACTGTTGGAATGTACCCGAAGGATGCGGGTTTTCTCTTTTGGTGCACATTTTGCAAAGGCTTTTCTTCTCTTGTGTACGACATGGGCCAAGCTGAGCGGCAGAATAAGTGCTTGCCGACCTTGACGCCCTTGGACCCGGGGGACGGTGCTTGAACCTGGCTTTCCTTTGCCCCATCTTTCATGACAACATCGAGCCGGATACGATATTCACGACGAAACGACATGATGACCGCGATACCCCTTTGGATATGATGGGCGGCGCTGGACGATACAACCGGGCCACAGAACAAGCGACTCTCACGAGCGGCTACTTGGACGAGAGCTGGACTCGGGATGGCTTCTCAGCTACCAAGCAAAGAACAGGGATTATGATGCTCTTGGAACGCAAAGTATGCATCTCCGAGACATCATACCGACGATGGTATATGGATAATCCAGACTCGCAATAAAATGAATCTCGCACTCTGACGCACGTAGTGAGCGGCCTGTAATGTGCAGTTATGGAGCCGTCGGATGTGTTCCTGCTGACAGACCCACGCCGACTCGTTTCTTCCACCAACCCCCCTGCGTGGACACTTGTGCTTCCTCGCCCCCGTGTCCTGCTCTGCCCACGCTCTCTTTCTATTCGTCGACACCCTGCTGCCATACCCCAGATGCCCAGTTAGGTGCCAGCGCCCATCCAGCCATCATCGAAACCGGTCCAGCCCTGCTTTCAGGCCGACAAAATGCGGAGTAAGAACCTTGGACAGCAACTGACCGATTGACCTCGGTCCCAGCGCGGATAGCTGGACGTCAAGATACCGACTCGATCTCACGCACCCTCGCCTGCGGGCTACCAGAATATATCATGGCTCTACGTCTTGATTGCTTCGCCATACGGGAAGAGTGCGTTGCATCGACCCCAGAATGGCCCGTAAGTCCCATCTCGTCCCCCTGTTATGAGCTCTTGATTACTTGATACTCACCACTACCACCCATCTCTAGTTCCCACCGTAGCAGCAGCCGTCGCAGGCGGGATCGCTGCCGCGGCCTACCTCGATGCCAAATTCCTCATCCGCCATGATCTCAGTGCGGGCTCTCTGGGCGCCGGCCAGAAGGCCGCCCTGGCCTTCACAATGGACAGGTACAACCAGAACCGCATGCTCATCTACCATATCTTCGAGGACCACGCCACGGGCAAGAACGCCGACCAGTTGTTCCTGATGTTCGAGAACCGGTCGTGGACATACAAGCAGTTCTTCACAGACATACACAAGGTCGCCAACTGGCTTCGGAAAGATCTGGGCGTCAAGGAGCAAGAGATCGTGGCCATCGACGGTGGAAACAGTCCTGAATACCTCCTCCTGTGGTTCGGCTTGGAAGCCATCCGCGCTTGCCCTGCCTTCATCAACTGCAACCTCACCGCTGGGCCGCTCACCCACTCGGTCAAGCTCAGCGATGCACGCTACCTGATCGCCGACCGCGCCACGACCGAGCTCGTCAAGCCCTGCGAGGATGAGCTGCAGTCCACCGGCGTGACGACCGTCTACTACGACGAAGCCTTCATCTCTTCGCTCACCGACACAACGCCCGTGCCCAAGTCTCTGCACAAAGGCATCCCACCCACCGAGCTTGGCGGCCTGATCTACACGTCTGGGACGACGGGCCTGCCTAAAGGGGTCATCATGTTGCGTGGGCGCGAACTCAACACCGCTCGTGGCGTCTCCCAGTACCTGAAGCTCAAACCGGGCAATAGGATGTATACCTGTCTCCCTCTGTACCACGGTGCGGCACACGGCCTATGTGTCACGCCTTCAATCTTCGCCGGGTCCGCGGTCGTGCTGTCGCGCAAATTCTCCCACAAAACCCTGTGGCCCGAGGTGAGGGCCTCCAAGGCCGACATCCTGCAGTACGTCGGCGAGCTCTGCCGGTACCTCATCAACGCGCCGCCGTCGCCCCTAGACAAGCAGCACAACGTCAAGATGGCCTGGGGCAACGGCATGCGGCCGGACGTATGGGAGACGTTTCGACAACGCTTCGGCATCGAGACGATCAACGAACTGTACGCGGCCACCGATGGCATGGGCGCGACCTTCAACGCCAACAAGGGCGAGTTCGGCAAGAACGCGCTCGGCATGCGCGGGCTGTATTGGCACTGGGCCAACGGGGCCAACGAAAAGAGAGTCCGCATCGACATCGACACGGAAGAGATCCTGCGCAACGACCAAGGGTTCGCGATCGAATGCAAGACCGGCGAGCCCGGCGAGGTGGTGCACAAGATGGACCCGGCCACGGCCGACGCCGTCTTCCCGGGCTACTACAAGAACCAGTCGGCCAGCCAGAAGCGGTTCATCCGCGACCTGTTCCAAAAGGGCGACCTGTGGTTCCGCTCGGGCGACATGATGCGCCAGGACGCCGACGGCTGCGTCTACTTTGTGGACCGGCTAGGCGACACCTTCCGCTGGCGGAGCGAGAACGTCTCGACCAACGAGGTCTCGGACGTGCTGGGCCGGTTCGACCAGATCGCCGAGGCCAACGTCTACGGCGTGCAGGTCCCCCACGCGGACGGCCGCGCAGGCTGTGCGGCCATTGTCCCCGCCTCGCACATCACCTCGCCGGAACAGCTCGACTTTGTCAAGCTGGCCGAATACCTGCTGTCGACACTGCCCCGATACGCTGTCCCCATCTTCTTACGCGTCGTCCCGCAACTAGAGTACACCGGCACGATGAAGCTACAGAAAGGACGTCTCCGGAGCGAGGGCGTAGACCTGGACAAGATCGAGAAATCCGCCCCAGCCGACAGAATGTACTGGCTACCCCCGAACGGCAATAAATACGAGGTCTTTGGGAGGAAGGAGTGGGAAGAGCTAAAGGCCGGCAAGGTTAGGTTGTAAACGAGTCTCGCAGGGGGCATCAATGCACCGCAAGCTAGAGTTCTTACTACAGCTACATACAGTATATTAGATCGCAGACAAAGATCAGAACCTCCGGAGATACCGTGATTCTGTATGTTGTATTACTGCATGTCACTTGACTGTGATAAGGCTTGCTCTGCTCTGCTCTGCTCGGCAATCCACGCGTTCATAAATAATACCTACTCTGACATCTAACCTTCAAAGTCTCGGAGAGTCAGACCTGGTGCTGTACCCCTAGTCTGTAGGAGACAGCAAGCACGCTGATTCCTGCGGTAGAGTCAAGTCTTGAAAACGACAAAACAATAATTAGGTGGACACTCCGTACAGTGGCACTCTGTATCGTAAGAGTAAATATTGACGGGACATCGGGATGTCGGGACGCCGAGAGGAAGGGGGATGGAGGGGGGGAGGGGAGGAGCGAGCGAGTTTGCCAAGCATTCCTACATAATTAAGCGCTGGACAAATCTCGTGTTTGACATGAAGCTTTTGTTCTTGCTTCGGTTGCTGCACTCATTGTTTGTGTTATAGAGGCGGGTGGAATGCTGGTATGAGGCACTGTTGCGAACTCTAGTCGACGCGCACCGAATAGCATGTCGCCTGTGTATGTAAAGGAACGAGCAAATTATGGTTCAGCACTGTCTGGGTATGCCGTCTAATGTCGTACTTCCGTGTGTCATTGACATGTACGTCTTCATCTATGCCTGCTTGATACCATAACAACACAATATTCGGTACGTTGCCGGTTGGAGACAATCATCTCTAGGCCACGGCATGCACTCTTGGTGAGGTCCACCAGGTAGGCGGGCAAGACCTCCTACCCAGTCCGCGCAAATTCAGTGGCGGGTTCCTCCAGTCGCCTCCTGACAATGAGCCCTGGATGTGCCTCCTTGCCAGACAAGGTTTCTCCAAAAAAATACACGTACACATGTATGACCATCAGCCCGGTTAGTCTCCGGCCACATCTCCAGCACGTCGGGTTAAGCAACAGCAATGATTTTGTCCATCATTCGTAGATTGGGGTATCGAGAAGTGACGCGAGGCGAGGACAATTATCGCATCCAATCATCAAACGTTGATCACGACAGGAAGATGCCTTGTTGGAACAGGATAATCTCATGGGGCGGAATTGGCTATCAGGTTATAAACACAGAATCGTCGAAGCAATCGTGGCGGAAGCTGGTGAGTGTCGAGGTACGGCCGTGATAATACGTCAGGGAATCTATTCGAGAGCTCGTTTCAGGTCGTTCCATTTCTGCTTGAGCCCTTCGTGTTCGGCATTGAGCTAGAAGAGATTTAGTATCCTGCTCAGCGTTGACCAAGACGGCATTACTCACCTCAGCATACTTCAGCTTCATCTCCACAAGCTCGCGTTCCATCTCCGCCATCTGCTCCTCCATATGGCGATTCTCATTCTGCACCTCGATATTGCGCTGCATGACTTGTTCGGTAGTGGCTTTTAATCTTTCTTCGACGTTTGCGGCCTCGCTTGCCGCAACCTTCTTCAATTCCGCAACGTGTCCGGTCAAGCTTTCGTTCTGATCATGGAGCTCGTTATTCTCGACTTTCAACCGTACCAGCTCGTTGGCAATTTCAATGTGTTCGGCGTCGGACTTTTCGGCCCTTTGTTCAAGGGACCGAATTTGTGCGGCTTTGGTGGCGCAGTCAGTTTTGAGATTCTCCAATTCCGTTTCGCGCGCCTTCTCAGCTTTGGTTGTCGTTTCCCATTCTTCGCGGTACCGATTCAACATGTCGGGAGTAAGCTTGACGGCGCAGGCATCTTGAACGAGGAGATCTGCTCGATAGACCTCGTTTTCCGATCCGCCCGAGCTGCCGAAGAAGCCGGATTCTAGTATTGATTTGGACGATGGCGTGGCATCGATATAGGCGTCAAAGATCTTCTCCTTGAGGAAATTGGTGAGACTCTGCATATCTTGCATGCCCAGTAGCGTTGCAACATTCTTCTGCATGACTGCCATTCCGAATTTCAGAATGGCACCCTCGAGACCTTCGCAGAGTACCAAATCATACACGCGCATCACGAGTTGAAGAGGGAACCGATACGCAAACATGGTCAGGAACCATTGGGTGGCGTAGAGATTAGGGGTGACATCTCGGCGCCTCAGATGGCAATATAAAGCAGGCTCCAGGTCTTCCAGTAATCGCTCAAACTGATAAAGGTGTAGATGCAAGCCTGGCATGTCCTGGATGAACAGATCCCTGACCTGGTATTTGTTCATCAATCGCACCAGCAGGCAAAAGGCTTCTTCTTGCGGCATGGCGATCAAGAGTGGCATGACCATGAAGTTCATCCCCTGGGGATATCCCACAGCGTCATCAAAGAGCGCGTACGCGCGGAGCACATGGAACAAAGGGTCCTGTAAGCCAGCTGCGACGGCGTACTTTGAATAGCTGGTTCTTGAGCCCAAGTCTCGCTTGATGGCCTTCTCCAGCTTCGAGAGCGCGGTAGAGTCCTCTTTGGCCTTCTTCGCTCTCTCTGCTGCCAGCTGGGTCTGAAGACGGGCGGTACTCAACGGATCTGTAGCCTCGTGGGAAGGGGACGGAGAGGCAACCCCCACATTGGAGCTTGTGGCTGGCGTGGAATGATCGGATCTTATCGAAGATCTTGACGAAGCGGTAGATTCCTTCTCCTTGACACTGCCATTGAGGTTGCCATTGAGCAGCGGGGACTTGGGCATGCCCTCCTTTGGTGGTTCTCGCGACTTGAGCTCCCAGTAGACGGCTTCTAGGTCCTCGTTCTTGCTGCCTGCTAGTACCTGCCATATGACTGGTCTGATGGTCTGCGGGATTCCACCACTGATGGCTTGGGTGAATTCGTCGGGACTCGTTCGGGCAACAGCTTGTGGACCCTCATTCACGACATTCTGCCAGAAGTCCCAATCGATGGGTATAGCTGTGTCCGCAGCTGAAGCAGCGACGCCTGACACAGTACCAGGGGGGAGATTCGGGTTTATAGGGAGTGTTTCAGCCATGGGCGATGTAGGCGACATGATAGGAGTAGAGACGACATTTTCATCCGGGTTGACGGTGCCCGGTGTCGCTATTCCCACACCCAAGCTGGTAGACCGACCGATCAAACCTGCTATTGCACCACCCTCGGTTGATTCTGTGCCCTCCGTCCCTGTTATTCCTGCTTCTTCCCGCATCCGAAGCATCTTGAACTGCTCTCGCAGCGACGCCCGTTTCGGCCCTCCCTGGCCATCTTGCGCCTCTTCCAAGGCTTTTAGCATCAGATCAGGATTGCTTCCAAGGGTCGATGCGGACGCTGCAGTGTTCCGCCGAGTATCGAGCTGTGATCGAGAGGGTAAAGGAGGTGAGCGAGTTTCTTTCGGAGCGGATGTCGCACGGCTGAGCCAGCCAAAAGGTGTGGAGGCTTTGCGACCCCAAGTTGAGGTAGCCTGAGACGGCGGTGGTGGTGCAGGCGGTTGAGGAGAGGGCGCCCGAGCATCATTGGAAGTCTTTTTGGGAGGCGGAGGAGGAGCTCCCCAAGGCACTGAAGGCAGGGAGGAAGCGAAACCCTGGAACCTTGAGGGACGAGATGGGGGCTTGGGAGGATCGGGTTTCTCAGTCTGTTCACCGGAGGTGCTGCTTAAGGACTCGGCAGGCTTTAATGTAGGCGTTTGCGATTCAATCTTAGTTTCGTCGTCAGAATTCGAATGGGTCGTGGTTATATCAGGTATCTTGGATTCTGAGCTTCCTGTGCTTTCTCTTTGTTGAGCCTTCGCTTGCTCCTCGTCAGTGGCGTTTGACGGAGGTTGATCCGAGGAGGAGGACTCCCGTTTCGAGTCATTTTTGACCTCGCTCGCGTCCTCGAACTGCTGCATCTTGTGAGACGGGAACTGGGAGAACTGGGGAGACCCTGTGGGCTTACCTCGTCGACTTCGGAGTGCTCTGCGTTGGTTGCCATGTTGATGCCCTCAGCAGCGACTAGGCATGCTCGTATTCTTGCCCATCCAACGACGCCGACCTAGTATGGCAACAAAGGCTGTTTTCTTGGCTTATTGCCCGAGAATCGGATGGTTCGTTGGGTCGTAGGAACGATGGGTGGAAGGGGAACGCGAGAGTCAGACTCGGATTCGCAGAGAGGGAGGAGACCCGACGAGTTCAAGATGGCGTGGCTCGTCACTTAGTGATAGATAGGAAGCTGAGGGCTGCTGTTAATCTCGCTCGCTGTTTCCTGGCTTGAGGTGCGGTGGGAGGTGGTCACTTGTTGACGATCACCAAAAATCTTAATAGTTGCAGCTAGTGGAAAGAATGATCGACACCAGATCTGGCTCGGGATCTCGTGCTCGAGAGACAGGTTTCAGAAATCCGAGAGGAATGACGCGGTAAGTTCGAGACACACAAGCTTCAGAACGCGACAACTGTCCATTCTTCCGTGTTGCCAACATTTCAACTCGGCCGTGTCACAGGATTATGCATCGTGCGCGTGTTAAGTTCTACTTGAGCCTGTCTTCGCCCATGTCAGTTTCCCAAAGGAGGCGTGTTTAGCTCGAGAGCCACAGGCACGAGCCCCAACTCTACGGCCTAGCCCATCCCGGCCCCCTGGGTGCGCTTGGATTGTTTGGCTGTGCCGGAAAGGGGCCTGCAGCCCAAGCCGGAAAGCTTTGCGGCTCCTTTTCAAGGGGCTAAGGAAAGGTCTGTTTCATCTTCGATAGACTCTACGGCAGGCCCGTGAGGCCTTGTCATCATCGTTCCACCTCGACGGATATCATGCCAGTTTGATTGCAAGCTGCTGCTCCATGTCATTCCATCTGCCCTTCCTCAGAGAATCGAGAGTCTTCAGCGTCTGCAACCACTCTCTCACCTTGAGGCCGTCGTTCTCCGCAAGCCCCGACTTCAACTTGCCTTCTAAGAGCGCGCACTCGATCAACGCCTGGTATGGCCACTTGCAATCTTGCGCATCCTCCAAAACTTCCTCAATGTACCCCCGTTCGGCGGCGATATACTCTAATCGCTGCTCTTTTGAAAGATTCGGTGCCATGCTCTTGGCTGCCTGATCTGGGTCAAACGTGCACATGAGATTCTGGTGGTAGAACCATAGTGACTGGTCATACGGGTCGAACAGGGCCTTGTGGATCAACTCAAGCTCTAAGCGGACAGTGAGTAAGTATGAGTGACCTTGAGGAGTGAAATGGCCCACCTTCGTTCAGCATATTTTCTCGCTCCTGGTCACTCGCACTCTGCTCGTCTAAAATTCGGAGGATGAGTTTCGTCCGGTTATGCCAGGCTGAGAAATTGGAGAGATTTGTCCCAATCATTTTCTTGGTGTAGTCAAACTCTGGTCGTGCCATGCTTTGTCCCTGCAACGCTGAGCTCTCCAGATTCTGCACCACTGTCCGTCGATAACCCCAACCATGGAAGTTGCGGCTGTCCCGACTGAGCATTTTGCCCACCAACCCAAGCTCCTCCTCCCATAGCTTCCGGGCTTTGATCGCTGGCACAAGGATCGTGGCTTGTTCTAGAAGCCATAGCCTGTGGTTCCATATCCAGTAGCACTTGGGGAATTTGAGCAGCAGAGGGAAAAGGAATTGCAGGTCCAGTTGAATAATATCGAGCACCTGGCTGATTCGGTTGTCTTCGTCTATTTCCTTCAACGATGCTTGTCTCGCAAGATCTTCGAATTCGTGCACGTAGATGCGCCGGCGGTGGTTCCAAACGGTGTAGTACTCTGGGTTCTTTTTCAAAAGTTCCGCCGTCTTCTGAAGCAACTCTGGTGTGTACTCCTTTGAAGCAACCTTACCCAGATCATCATCAGCATCATCTCTTCGAGCGCGTATTATCGAACAATAACAACCTTAGTATTAACTTCCTCCACGAGCTGTTGATACCGAGTGATTTCTTTCAGCTCCTTCTGCCGTGCTTCTGCTGTTCGCTCCATCCGCATAGCGGTCCGTGGGACACCATGCTATCTGCGATATTAACACTGAGCGACCGAAAAGCGCACGCCCATTCCTTACACTCGACATTATTGAACCTTATTTTATCCAGATTGTCAGCCCGGTCAATTAGGGTTCTCGCATTGGCAAGAATGTGGAAGTTGCAATGGGTGAGAATGATGGAAGGATGAGGTGAGGTGAAAGAGCAACGGAGATGAGGGCAGGAAGGCAACTAGATCAACCCAAACTCCAGGCAGCACATAATCATTATTTCTCACCTCGAATGCCGAACATCCATACTAACCATACAGCATAGGCAGGTGACGACCAGCTCCTCACATAGATACAGTACACGTCCAAAGGCCTACCCAGACCAAGCCTACATTTTCGCCGGCTCTAAAGTTTCTGGCCTCTTTCCGCGAGGTCCCACGATGATTGCCGACTGCACACCAGCTAGCATTCCTTGACCGACCACGACTTGTGTTGCTTCTGCGAGCTTTGGTCTGAAACAGCCGGTCTCTGTGCGAAGGTTCCTGCAAGGGGCATCAGCGCCGCCTTTTTCGCACAAAAGCCTCCCCAATGAGCAGTGAAAACTTCAGCACAGGCTCATCGACTCTAGCACTGGTACCGCCTCCTCGCTTCGAAGCAGTGAGCCATTTTGTTGAGCATGCTGGCGGTCCTGCATTCAGACGTCACTATTCTCCTTCGAGAGGACGCCCACTGCTTCGACAAGCGCCTCAGCACCAATCCACGTCCAAGCTCTTGTCTGAAGATTATCCCTCGTTGACACCTCCGAGAAAGCGGTCACGTCTATAGCAAAGACGAAGCGTCAGTGCTGGGAGCCCAGTCCGATCACGAGCTCAGTTCACCTCGCCTGATCGCTTTATCCCTCAGCGACCATTCCATGTCGACAGACGAGAATCCTACAAGAGCAGCAAGCCCCCGGTCTTGCTCCGGGGCCGCGAAAGAAATGAACGACGGAGAGACAATATTATTGACCCGTTCCGCTTTGTGAGCGAGAGTAGATCGCTCTCCTTGAATCGACAAAGAAATGCGCGGAATGCCTACAATCTCCGTCCTCCTCACTATGTCCCGTCCTTTGTTCACGGAAGAGATGCCACTCCTGCTCACCTCGATGCAAGGATAGCTACAAGGACTCTCCGTCAGATCAGCGGCGGCTTTTGGACTGTCGGAGGTGGCTTGTCTCTGCAGCTTGGCCAGGGTATCCCTTCTGGTTCAGGTCGCTTGTTGGCCAGCGGTACCACCGCTCCACTCCATACAGCTTCGTTTCTGGATGAGGCCACCCACGACGACAAGGTCGTGGCTCATGAACGCCGCCTTGCTCTGGCTCTCGACATCGACCAGGCAAATCGAATTCTCATGCACAACATCATCTCCGACGAGGCACCAAATCATGAACAAAGTCCATTCATCTGGACAAACGGTGCCTGGATACGAGCAGCCGGGTCACCTTGTAAGTATCGCTCACCATCACTGTCCACCATTCGCGCTGACATGCAGCAGTCTCCCAGAAGAAGGATGAGCCACTCCGCAGCGAAAAGGCAGTTCCTACGGTGCCCTTCAGAGTTCTCGACGCTCCCAATCTCAAGGATGACTATTACTGCTCCATTCTCGCCTATAGCTATACTTATCACACCCTGGCGGTAGCATTGGGCCAAAAGGTTTACCTATGGACAGAGAAATATGGAGTGCGATACCCTCCGCTGGCTCCGGTACGATTGACCAACTTTGTGACTTCTTTAGCATTCTCATCTGAGGCAGGTGGCAAAGCCATCCTGGCAGTCGCCCGCAACAGCGGCAGCGTCACGCTATGGAGCTTGCTGGAACCAAAGCCACGATTCGATGCACCTCACTCGTGTGCAGCTTCTTGTGTTGCCTTCAAGCCAGTGGAAACGAGACGACCAGACATTACTGGGACTGGGATGACCTCTTGTGAGGACTTGCTTGTTGGCGACGACTCCGGCAAGATATATTACTATTCGCTGGAGTGGCCGGAACTTGGTACAGGGTCGATGACCTTGTTGGCCAAAATCGACGCTCACAGCCAGAACATCTGTGGTCTGTCTTGGTCTCCGGATGGGAACAGGTTTGTTTCTGGTGGCAACGACAATCGAGCGCTATTGTTCGATCCAGAGGTCTTTCTTCGTACAGCGGTCCAAAGGTCTTTCTCTCAGATTGTTGTCGAGAATGCCGCCGCCACGGCTCAGAACGGGGCCGGAATACGGGTGACGCCGCCTGTCTCGCCGGAAAGATCGGGAGCCATACACCCTGGAGGAGCTGTGAATGACGGCGTCCAGGCACCTACGGTACAGAATCTGGGGCTTCAAACACCGCCGCCGACTCCGGCGCGTCGTGGACGAGCTCCACGGTCAAATCGATGGACCTTCGAAGATCAGAACCTTCTTCCGCGCCAACAGTCGGTATTGCGGAATGCGTTGGCCAATCCCAGCATTCCAGGTCAAGTCAATGTCCACATCCATTCATTCCACCACTTTGCAGCTGTCAAAGCAATCGCATTTGCTCCTTGGCAGCCAAACCTACTGGCCACCGGAGGGGGTAGTCATGATCGCCAAATCCATTTCTTTCACACTGGATCGGGGGCTACTTTGGCGCTCATCAATGTCTTCTCACAGGTCACCAGCCTGGTTTGGAGTACAACGAGGCGGGAAATTGTTGCAACATTCGGATATTCACAGCCCGAGCATGAGATCAGGATTGCTGTATTCAGCTGGCCAAGTTGTGAATGCGTAGTAAGCATACCGTGGGAGAGGAAGCAAAACGGCGAGATCGGCCGCGCTTTGTGGGCAATCCCCTACCCAGGAGGACCGAACGATGCCATTCCGACTAGGAGACAAATTCAGTCTAACGAGGGCTTTGCTGCATGGGAAGCGGTCAGACGAAGAGAAGCTGAGCGGAGACGAGGCACAGCGGCTGCAATGAACGCCCCTGTCCCTCGACTACAGCGCAGCCCGGCTCCTAGCCCGGACCGAACAGCGTCGCCATCCACGCCGACAGGGCGATCGCGCCTTTCTCCTTGGAGCCGACCACGCGACGAGGGTCAACGAAGACAGCTCCGAAGCGAAGGTGAACCCTGGGCAAGCCGTACACAGCAGGAAGGCAGTCTCATCATCGCCTGCTGTGATCAGACCGTTAGGTTTTTTGAAATATGGGCGGGAAAAAGTAAAGGCAAGAAGGGGAGGGGATTGGGAAATCGACCTGGTGTGCTCGGTGGCAGTCGGGTGCTTGAAGGTTGGTGTGATTATGTCGACGTGGATGAGATTGGGTACGGAGAGGATATCATCCGGTAGTGGATGATTGACGGCGAAGACGGAGAACAAGGATTGCATTTTATTGTTCGGAAAAGGGCGTGCACCATCAGTCTATGCAACACTCGATTGCCACACAAAGCGTCGCTCTACATAGCAGCACCTCAGGGCAACGCCCTCGTCAGTGTATCCATATCGAATTGAGTGGGAAGAAGTATTCTTAGGCTGTTCATGCATTTTACTCATCGCTTTCTACGCCTTAATGCCGCTGGACAATTGAAACCACTTCAGTGATGCTCATATTTGATGCTCATACTCACGCTCGCTGGTATCCAGGTCACCCAGGTCCTCGCTATGCTTTGCTAACACTTTTTTTGATCGTCATATTCACATTCATCCACGTCCAATATCCTGAAGCACAACCCGGCCGTACTCCATATGAACAATTCTCGACCTTTCAAATTCCGTACCCTCACCTCAATATCCGCCAAGAGAAGGAAGCGAACAATCTCCCATGCGTCTTTGTCTCTCAGAGCACGTTGCAGAAACATTTCTAATGCTTGTTCTTCTTCTGAGGCCGATCCTTCTTACCCGACTTTGACGGGCTCTTCGCCCCGGGAATATCGACGTCCATAGCGTACTTCTTGGGCATTGCTTTCGAGGACTTCAGCGGAGTTGGTTCTGGCTCTTCTTTTTCTCCCTCGTCGTCGTCGTTGTCGTCTTCACTGCTGTCGCCGGGGACTTTGATCTCGTCTCCTTCGTCGTCCTCGAACTCTACGCTGCCGTCGTTGATGAAGCTGTCGAGGTCGCTGTCCTCCTCGTCATCATCTTCGTCTCCCTCTTCTGCACTCTCCTCGTCAGATCCAGAGACGGAGGACGCCGATGACAATCCAGCCCCAACTGGGGAGGGCGCTACATCGTCGGGATCGGACTCTTCTGCGGAAGAGACGGAAGCTTCGTCGTCGACGAGGCGGGTACCGTTGAGATGGCGGTCTTCTTCGTTGGAAGATTCGTCGTCGTCATCGTCGTCGTCGTCGTCTTCTTCTTCTTCTTCCTCGTCGGAGGATGTGAACGTGCGACTACCGACGCCGTTGATGAGGACATTGTCATCTTCATCTTCATCCCCATCCTCGTCTTCATCTTCGTCGCTTGCGCCGATGAGATCTTCCAGATCTGTGCCCCTGCGCGCCTTCTTGGCTGGTCTGCCGGTGATGCCATCTTCGTCCAGATCGTCGTCGCTGTCCCAATTATCTTGCCCTTCGATTAGAATCACAGCCGGTTCGCCCTTGCCTGCTTCCCTTTCCCCCCTCTGCGCGGCAACTGACTTGCGGAACTGGACCTGTGCGTCTAATAGATCTAATTTCCCTTTCAAGACCAACAGATCGTCCAACGTTCTCAGCCGTTCATTCAACACCGCATAGAGTGTCTTAACCTTGCTGATCACATCTGGCATGGATGCAATTGCTCCACCGTGCACGATACATGTCCACTGCACCCAAGTAATTAGGTGGCCATACCGTCCGGGTCTGCTCGCTAACCGTTCCGCGAGTTTCGACAGAAGAACGCCAGCGAGAATAGAGTCTAGACGCTGGATGGTGGACCTCACGATCGAGGTGTCGGTAGTATGTAGGACTGCTTCGAGGAGGGACGTATCGTTTGTGCGGAGCGATTGGGTAAGTACTGTGGACAGAGACATGCCGGGGGGAAGGGCCATGGTTGGTAGTTTTGGGAGGGTTAAGGCTGTGGAGTCAACGGGGAGGGCGGCTGGGATAGAGATTTCAGTGGTGTGCCGGGCGGAGAGGAGGTCGCCGAAGGAGGGTTCCTCTTTATCTTCTTGGGCTTCTTTATCTTCGGCGTCCGGCATTTCTTCGTCTGAGTTGGGGGGTCCGGGGGATGAGCCTGAGTCTGCTTCTTCGTCTTCGTCTTCATCTGCCTCCTGGCGGACTTCCTTTATGGGTGCTTCGTCAACGGACTCTGTCTCGTCAGCATCATCCTCGCTTTCACTGCTTGAGAGCTCTATCGCATCCGCTACGGAAGGACCGCCTGCAACACCGTTGATGACCACAGTCCTCGATTCGTCGACCCTCGTCTTGCCAGTGTCCTTGACTCCGTTGAGCGTGACAGTATTCAGAGTACTCGCACTCTTCACTTTCACCACGTCTTTCACGCCGTCAAATAGTAACTCTCCGTTCCCCTCATCTTGCCATCTCACCTTCTGGAAGGCTAGATCGACACCAGCGTCTGCGGAGACAATGACAAGGTCAGGTCCTTGCAAGGATGCTGCGACAATAAGGACAGACTTTGTCCTTGAGTCGGGACTGACCAAGCGAACGGATGCCGAGGCCTTTCGTGTGAGGTTCTTCCTATTGGATTTCAAGTCCCCATTGATCGCCTTGGGCTCAGCGAATGGGTGAGGAAACAGCTCCACGGCACCATCTTTTGTAATCGCACAGAGCATTTGTTGTCGTTGCATAAAGTCCGGCGCGTCCTTAGGCGGGATTGAGACGTCGATTGCTGTGACTCCGCTGGATGTGACGAGCGTACGTGCGAGTTTCTTCTGAGCGATGGAGTAGATATTGATGTATCTGTCGGGGTCTGCCGCGAGGAAATATCGAGAATCATCCGACCGGCAGAGTGAGTGGATGGCGTTCTTGAAGGAATCGAAGCGATCTAACCGAAAGTCATCGGATGATGTGATATCGATTGTAAACGGTGTAGAAGACGCGCAGAGCACTTGAGGAGCGACTTGGCAGGGTGAAGCCAGGAGATCAATCGTGGGATCTGGAAGGTTTATTGTCCTATTCCTGTCAGTTGCAATCCAATGTCGGTTGATGGGCCCAACACTGACCTTATGGGTTGGTCTTTTGACAGATCCCATTGCACCAGCTTTGCATCTTCACCTATGCTCCAGGCTTGAAAATAGTCGGCTGGAGAGAATTTGAAGGCCCTGATGCCTCGTTCATGCCCCCCAGAGAGCGTCCCAACTACTCTGCCTTCGGCGGGCGAGAACATGCAGATTTGCGAAGTATTTGTCCCGTAGGCCACCACTGCGCCATCACTATTGTTCTGCTCCCTCTTGCGCTTCTTCTTTGATTGCTGCCTTTCCCGATATATTGCGCCATAGAAACCCCAATCCAACGACGTAATTTTCGATTTGGTTTCATGTTGACTTCGCAAGCGACCTGTAATGGTATCGTGTATCCGCAGCTGATGACTGTCAAAGCTCTGAATAACGGAGGCAAACAGATGTAGCTGGAACTGCGACGGGGCGAAGGCTGACTTCATCACCGACGAATTTCGAGGATTGGTATCGGCGGTCACGGCAGGCGCAGAGGCCGACGATTTGGGGACAGCCGTTTGGCCATCTTTGCGGCCCATGGTGACGGTAGGATCCTAGAGGTCAAACAGGGGGGAAGCTAGGATCACAGGCGATATGCAAGCTTAAAACATGGCAGCAATGGTCGAGGACATGCTTTTGGGATTTGCTGCCGCTTGCGTCGTAAATTCATCCCAAAATTTGTCGCTCAGTAGAAAAAAGTTGCGATGTGGGGAACAAGCGCAGTTACGGAGGAGCATGCTGCCAGAGGAGCATTCAGCGCTTTACCATTTTAAGTGTCTAGTGACTCTTCGGAAGTCCGCTGCCACTCACTCAAATCCCGACACAATTACTCGGAAAATGTGAATTCTCCTTCCCTTGTTCTATCCTGGTTATTGCCTACTGTGCTTTCAGTTGGTATCCTCTGCAGGTGCAGCATCTCTGCTAGAATCTGCGCTACCATAGAATGGCACCCGCTGATCCGTTACCACGGTTTGCGACAGGCGCCAACGACGCGCAGGCATGTTTGCGGTATGACTGACACCGAAAGTTTTACAGCGCCCTACGCCTATCGTCGTCAAGAGGATCAATTTCCAAGGTCGTTCAGCTGCCCTGTATCACCAAAGTTATTAGTGATTCAGTTTCTATCGGAATTTGATGCTTTCACTGTTCCTTCTCTACTCACAGCACAAAGACATTGTCACCCACAGACACATATGCTAAACTTGTCACACCGAAAGGTCCCCCAGGTGAGAGATGTCGCAATACATACTGAGAAGCAGGCAGATTCTGAGCGCAGGCAAGGCTGCCTGGATGCGATTCATACCCCTTCCGGCTCGACCGGTCAGGGCGGAAACTTGCGGAAATTATGCTACAGGGGCAGACATGCAGTGGGAATACCAAACTTGCCGACAAACAAAGGCAACCGCAACAATGTCCAGCGACAATGCTCCCAGTCTCATACTTTAGGTGCCACGATGGCGGAACACGACTGCTTCTCGAAGATTTCCTTATCATCTCTTCGCCCATTGGCGATTCCATGACTCATGGTCAGCTGCCTCCACGTGACCGCGACCGACCGGTAATGATAGTAGTCAGAACAGGTTGCTGTCGGCTACTCGTCGGCCCGGTGATACTGTGTCAGAAGCGCTTCGCTGCCAACGGTCCCAGGCGCCGAATGCTCCATTTGCGCAGCAGGAGGAGGTGGTTGTTGGAAGGGAAAGAGAAAGAATGATGGAAAGCAGTGTGTGTACCTGTGAAAAATATGGAGAGGTGGAATGGATGTGCTGCGGGCTGTGATTTGCTAGGTAGGAGGCCCGAGGTACGCGAAGGTGTCAGATGTGGGCAACAGAGCGATGGATGATGCATGGCGGAAAAAGGGTGGCGCACAGAGCGGGCTAGCGGCTTCTGCACGGCCAAATGCTGAGCTCTGACTGGACGAAGCCCAGGGTCTGCAGGGACCCCCTGGCATAGCGTGCTGGGTCGCCGCAGGGCAAGTTGATTTCTGCGCACTCCTCGTTCCCGACCCTATTTATTCATTTACCGTGCCCCCTTCGCAAATTCGTGAGCCCGCGTCCGACTTCATCACACTCCCGTCAAATCTTAACTCCCTAAACTCCGCTAGGATTCTTGGGACGCGCTTGTCGCATAACAAAGCGTCTTCATCAAACATCGACGCGCTCATCCGCAATCCATCCCCATTTATCCATCAAGGCTCCGCGGCGTATCATCTTCGCTGCTCAATACATTGTATTGCTGGAGCCTGCGCTTCTGGTGGGAGGTGCAGGAGTTTTGCGACGCCCAGAACGGAAGCAACTGGTTGGTTGGCAGGGAATCGGCCCAGCACTGTCACGTGCCGCCTCGAGTCACATGACACGCCAGACTTTTCTCAACTCCTTGTCGCCGCCCTCATCCACCGCCTTTGAAGCAGAGTTCGTCGTCGCCACTTGATTGTGTCGGCGCCTAGTCTCTGACTCTATCGACTCTAATAATCCCGACTCGTTGCTCGATCCATCACCGTCTGCGACTGTCTTCCCTCAGTCGCGCTTTGTGTCGTTCCTTTCTTGCGCCTTCTTTCGCCACCTGTCCGCTCTGTAATATCAGCCACTTCTAATAATTAATCGTTGCGCAACACCTTTCGTTCGGCTGGTCCGACATCCACCTACCTCAGATTTCCCTGTTATCAACTCTTGGCAAAATGGACGTTGAGATGCAGATGGAGGCGAGCGGGTATGTGAACTTCACCTTTTCTCGGTTCATTTGTACACCTGACCTGACCTTCACCAGGCTGCCGACCCAGTTCGGATCTACCTCAGATCAGCCTGAAGAATCTCACATTGCAGACAACATGGCTGCCTCAATATCAAACTCCGAGGCAGCGGTCAACCCGAGTCCGCCCAAACAGCCCGCAGATGATGCGCCGAGGCCTGTTCAAGCAGAGGCAGTGCTGGAAGCAGTTCCCGAGCAAGCGCCCTCAGTCCCTTCAGAGGCACCTGCCACGAACGGCGTCACAGATCACGTCGATGAGTCTGCGCAAATTGTTATTTCAACAGTTCCTGACTCTCAACCTCAATCTTCTCTCGAAAACATTTCTACCGCACCTCCAGTAACCACATCAAACTCTGACTCAGTCCTCACGGAATCTTTCATTCCATCTTCCATCCCCGCTGAAATCGAATCATCAGCCACACCTGTCGAAAACATTCAGTCCACCGTGGAGATCTTAGAACCTCAGCCAGTCCCGGCTGAAGCGCCAGTGTCTGATCTTCGAACCGCACCCCATTCCGACGCGCTAACACCCGAAGCCGTTGCAAAGGTCGAGGCGCAGAAACACGAGCTGGACAATTCGGCCGACCCGACCTCCGCGCCCAAGACCGATATGCCCGACACCTCACTTCATATTGCGCGATCAATGGATGTGACCTCCAACAATATCGGTCTTCCCTCACCCCCGGCGCAGTCGCCGCCTGCTGCGCCACAACCAGAGCCTGCGGTGTTGCCTGACCCAATCCGCGCAGCTGAACCGGCGCCTACAGTTGCTGCCCTGCCGCCAGAAGAGCCCGAAGAACCCGTGCCAACACCAGCTGTACCTATGACAAGCGAGCCCGCGGATCAAATCATGACCGAGGCGCCCGCGCCATCTACTAAGCAGGTCCACGAACGCGAAGAAGACGGCGAAGACGCGGAGCGTGCTACGAAACGTGTTAAGACCGACGAGCCACAGTCAGCGACACAGGCGACGATGGAGGAGCCCCATTTCAAGGTCCCAGAAGTTCCTGCCGTCTCATCACCTACGCTTGCGAACGGTGAGAGCACTGCTCCTGCAGCGGTCACAGAGGACGGCGATGACACCGTCACCCCGCCGCGCTTGGCTCACATGAAGAAAGTGATCTCAAATTTGAAGAAGAGCAACGCCTCGGCTAACTTCCGACTTCCCGTCGATTACGTCGGACTCAACATTCCGACATATCCCTTGGTCATCAAGCATCCCATGGACTTGGGCACAATCGATAACCGCCTGAAGCGAAACGAGTACAACTCGGTATCTGCATTTGTAGCCGATTTCGAGTTGATTATCACCAATTGCTTCACGTTCAATGGCGTTGACCATGGGGTGTCGCAACAAGCGAGGAGGATGAAGCAATCATTTGATAGTCAGATGAAGAACCTCCCCAAGGCGAGCATCGAGGAACCGTCGAAAGATGTCAAGAAAGCGGCGAGGAAAGCAGAACCGACCCGAACAGCACCGCCACGCCGACCGTCCGTGAGCACTTCTACGGTTAACGTTGGTTCTGCCGGATCACCTGTCTCAGCAGCTCCATCCACTCCCGCCTTCGCTCTAAACCCTGATGGTATGCCTCTTATTCGTCGCGACTCGAGCATCACGGACGGGAGACCGAAACGGGCCATTGTTCCGACCAAACGCAATTCAGAATTTGGGGCCGGGAGGCCGAGAAAGAAGAAGTACGAGTTGCAACTGAAGTTCTGCGAAGAAGTTCTGAAAGATCTTATGTCTGCGAAGAACTGGCAGGCAAATCAATATTTCATGGACCCAGTCGATCCGGTGGCGTTGAACATCCCGACATATTTCCAGATCATCAAGAAACCCATGGATCTCAAGACGGTGAAGCAAAAGCTCCAGAACAATGAATACGAGAGGGCGAAGGATTTTGAGGAAGACGTCCGCCAGATCTTCAAGAACTGCTTCAAGTTTAATCCTGAAGGCGACTTGGTCAACAACTCCGGCCACGCGTTGGAGTCGTTGTTCAACAGCAAGTGGGCGACAAAAGATGAGTGGCTTTCTGCACGAGAGCCGGCTTCTGTCACCCAATCCGATGCTGACGAAGACGAGGACGATGAGGAAGAGGAAAGCGAAGATGACGGAAACGAAAGCGAAGAGGACCGTAGCGAGCAGATCAAAATGTTGCAGAAGCAGATCGAAGCACTATCCAAACAGGCGACTGAATTGAGCCAGAAGAGCAAGAAGTCCAAGTCACCCAAGGCCGGCAAGAAGAAGGACAAGACAAAAGTCAAGAAAGAGAAATCGGAAGCACCGGTAGTCAAAGCCAGCAAGGACAAGAAGGAGACCAAGAAGAAGGCAGCCAAGAAGCCGGAGAAGGAGCGCTACGTCACTTTCGCCGAGAAGCAGTACATCTCCAATGGCATAGCGATGCTGCCGGAGAAACAGATGCAAGAGGCCCTTCGAATCATCCAACAGAGCGTCCCGTCCCTCGCCAACAGCGATCAGAGCGAGATTGAGCTGGACATCGAGGAAGTCCCCAACAGCGCTCTCCTGAAGTTGCTTGGCTTTGTCAAGAAATACGCTGGCCCCCCTCCTGACGAGCCGAAAGCCGAACCCACCGAGACTTATCATGCGCCGGCCCCCACGAAGACCAAGAAGAGCAAGCCGATGAGCAAGCATGAGCAGGAGGCACAAATTGAGGAGTTGAAGGGTAAGCTGGGAGCGTACGTTGGGCCGATTTCGCCGAACGCGGTGCCTAGCATCGAGACTGGAGATAGCAGTGATGATGATGACAGCGGAGAGGAGAGCGAAGAGGAATAGATGCCATCCAAGCATATCGGGCAGGTGTGCCTGGTATCGGGCATTGAGATCTTTGCTTAGCATTTCGAAGACGCATGGCGCATGGCCTTGGGGGTTGCGAGCATTACGTCGCAATCAAGGATATGCGGAGTCAACGCGGCATACTGACCGGCGGCCTCGGACAGACTACGCGTTCAAGAGCTGCGCCGGAGAAGACCAAGATCGGTTGCGTTTGTATGATGTATGTACTTTTGCATTGAGAAATCGACAAACCAAGACCCAGCCTTTGAGCTGAAGCGAGAAGAACAACTGCATGAGCAGAAACCAGGCCATTGCAAGAACGCGTTGATATTCCCACTTTTGCGAGACTTCTGAACGTGATGACTCGAGCCCTCACTGGGACCGCCATCTAAGTAACCCCAATGTGAAAGAGGAGACGTAGTGCAGATGACGAGGCTGTGACGATCGTGAGTTCGAGTAACAATGCGAGGCTGCGCGCCAACAGAAGCACCAACCAAAGACGCGCCATTAATACGACATCTTTGAAATGCAACTTTCACCTTTGCCTTCCTCGAAATCACGTATGTACGAGCACAAGCTCAACTGCCACCCAACTGCCCGTCCTGCGGGCTGATTAGTTTTGAACATATCCACACCACACCACGCCAAAAGAGAGTCGCATTTTCACACAACTATCACTGTTGTCTAGGATCAAGATTTTCTCGCGGCCACAGAGAATAAATGATCAACACGACGACAACAACA